>SJYX01002698.1:8424-184504 GCA_006410675.1 Oreotragus oreotragus | reverse complement strand
AGTGATGGGACCGGATGCCATGATCTTTGTTTTCTGAATGTTGAGCTTTAAGCCAACCTTTTGGCTCTCCTCTTTCACTTTCATCAAGAGGCTTTTTAGCTCCTCTTCACTTTCTGCCATAAGGGTGGTTTCATCTGCATATCTGAGGTGATTGATATTTCTCCCGGCAATCTCGATTCCAGCTTGTGTTTCTTCCAGTCCAACGTTTCTCATGATGTACTCTGCATATAAGTTAAATAAGCAGGGTGACAATATACAGCCTTGACGTACTCCTTTTCCTATTTGGAACCAGTCTGTTGTTCCATGTCCAGTTCTAACTGTTGCTTCCTGACTTGCCTACAGATTTCTTAAGAGGCAGGTTAGGTGATCTGGAATTCCCATCTCTTTCAGAATTTTCCACAGTTTATTGTGATCCACACAGTCAAAGACTTTGGCATAGTCAATAAAGCAGAAATAGATGTTTTTCTGGAACTCTTTTGCTTTTTCCATGATCCAGCGGATGTTGGCAATTTGATCTCTGGTTCCTCTGCCTTTTCGGGCATGTAATATATAGATAGTTATGCATTTGTCTGATTTTACAAATATCCTAATGCCATAGATCCTATAAAAGATACAGGAAATCCTGAAAAATAAGACACAAGCATATGTTAGAGTCAAATGCGAATGTTGTGTGTGATTAAGGCTGTGTATGATTAAGTTTACAACATGACCACCTTGGGAAATACTGCCTGGAACTTCCATTAACGTGCGATCTAAATTGAGGTTGTTAGATCAATATTTGATGTTCCATCCCAAAGAGCCCTAAGAGAAAATTGTTTTCGATCAAAGAAGTGCACATGTGGCAGGAGTCGTGGGGAATCACAATTCAGTTTGGGAAGCCTGTGTGTCCTAGTTGTGATGTAACTCTCTGAAATGACCCAAGCCATTACCTTACATACCAGCTTCAAAAGAAAGATGTGGAGCCACTTATGAGAAGGAACCAGGAAAGCATAGTCAACAAGGAAAGCATAGTAAATACAGATTTAAGTCACTGCCTTCTGCATCGGTTAAGAGTTTCTAGAGATTTTAGTTATAATTCTCTTCCTGGTATAGCCAGGGAGACACCCTTACAAATGGAGGCTTTCTTTATAAATGTAAATATGTCTTAGGAAAGGTTAATTTCTACCCAGGTTTCAGAGCTTCACAGGTCCCTGTTGTTCCTTAAAAAATAATGAGCTTAAAGTCATCAGTATGCCCAAGAGGTATATTTTGGGGTGGTATAATGTGCTCCCCTTCAAAACTATTTGTCACATCTTTTTATTTTTTTGGCTTGGAACTTAAGTCAGCCCACTCTGCCTGCAAACAAGCTGTGATGAAATACAGTAGGTCTGTTCTGAAGTGCTCTGGCTTCCGTTACAAAGAGCATCTACTCTTTGTTCACCAAGGAAGCACAAAGGATGCTCTAAAATTTTAGGACCTAATCACTGAAAGAAGCAGAAAACATAGCGCTAGTGTTAAGGACGACTTCTCCGGTTTATCGTCTTCAAAAATAGAAAGTTCACACACACACACACAAAAGGGTCCATTTTGTTGTAAGAGTTCAGTTCAAAAAAGGAGCATGAATGTAGATTTCAAGATTTGTTAGAAGAATTAAGTGTTTGCTATCTAAAAGGAAACATCACACTGTGTGTTTATTTTTCTATTATAAGCCTGGCATTTTGAAAAGCTTTTCTTGGTTTCTTAACTATGGTTGGGTTCATAAAGGAAATTTACTTCCAGAAAAGAAGTCTCTGTATTTTATCTGGAATGGGTAATGAAAACTTTGCTGCTGAGCTGTTCAAGGGAAGAACAATTTATACTGTGACTCTTAAATAAACCCATGCACTAAGCTCCTATATTTAAGGATTTAGACAAATTTTGTAGTACAGCCCCCAGGATATCAGAGGAATCTTCCCTGAACTTAGATTAGAGGCCTTGCCTTTGAGTTCAGCGTGTTTGTTTGTAATGTATCTGTTAATCAAGTTCTTTTGCTTAGAGACTGCATAAACATTCAAAATAGAATGACTCAAGTGAGGTCCCCATGGACAAATTAATTGCTGTTTTGTTTTTTTTTCTTTATTTTACCTCAACATATTTTTAAAGAATCTTGATTTTGAAGTTGGTCTTTTCTTCCCAATTCTTTGTACTTTTATTACTGTAAAATGACTGATATTTAAAAAGAACAACAACAACACCCAATTTTGAAAAAGAGTTCATGGAAAAGTAGAATCCCTTATCACCAAAAACTGCCCCACCCTCTTCCCTTGGCATTTCCCTTTTTCTCTCTTCACTTCAAATCCCCTCCCCCAACTCCATGTGGATTTTTCTGCGCATTGTGACTTCTGACTTGTTCATGGCAGGGTTTGAGGTTTGCATTTTCTGATAGATAATTTAGAATCACTTTAAAAAGTAAAGTTTTTATGTTATAAAAACTTGAGATTCACAGAATTCTTACAAAGGTAATACTGGGGGATCCCATAGACCCCATACCCAGTTTCCTCTCTAATTAAAACCTCATGTTAGTATGGTACATTTGTTATAATTAATGAACAAATAGTGATGCATTACTATTGACTAAAGTCCATGTTTTATTCATGTTTCCTCAATTTTCCCTTAATGTCTTTTTTCCATTTCAAGATCCCATCCAGATGCCACATTACATCATTTAGTTGTCATGTGTCCTTAGCTTCCTCTTGGCGGTGACAATTATTCAGATTTTCCTTGTTTTCGATGACCTGAATAGTTTTAAAGATCACAGGTCGGGCATTTTGAAGAGTGTTTCTCAGTTGGGACAAGTCTGATGTCTTTCTCATTATTAGCCTTGGGTCATGTTTTGGGGAAGGGCGACCACATAAGTAAAGTGCCATTGTTATCCCATCCTGTCAAAGATACATACCATCAGCGGGAATTAGCACTGCTTGGTGTTGATCCCTATTACTCAGCTTCGGATGTTTGTGACGTTAGAGTCACATTTTCATTTTCCCCTGAAGATTGGTCAGAGTATTTTCCTGAAGTTTCTAATGATGCGATCATTAAAGCTATAAGGAAGCTGACTCGGGATTGATCTCCTGGTTCTTCTTTCTTTTCTTTCTTTCTTGTAAAGCCGGTATTCATTTCTAAGCAGTTAGGCAAAAATCACGTCAGTGGTGGTAAAGACATTTTCTCTTTTCTCATGTGCTGTAGGTGGGAATGCGATCCCGAAACCAGGGCGGTGAAAGTTCATCCAACGGGCATGTCTCCTGCCCCAAGACCTCCAGCATCAGCAATGCTGCTGATAAAAGTCTCTCAGAAGATACGAAAAAGAAGAACAAATGCAACAGAAAGGAGGAGGATGTCATGGCTTCAGGAACTGTCAAACGACACCTAAAACCATGTGGAGAAAGTGAGCGGAAAAGTAAGAAATCCTTGGAGTTGTCCAAGGAAGATCTCATCCAGCTACTCAGTATAATGGAAGGGGAGCTACAGGTAGAGTCAAATTTTCTCAGTTGCTGTGTCTTTAGTTTGAAGCTGTAAAGTAAGAGACCGTGAACCTGTCTCCCTCCCTGGATTGTGAACTTCATGGGGAAGTGAATGTTCTTCTTGTTCATTCCTAAACCCCTAGTGCCTGGCACAAGTTTCACTGAATACATTCTTGTTGAATGAATGGATAAATGGATAGAGATTTCAGTGTCAAGCTTCTCTAGAAGCAGAAAATTTTTTCATGACACTTTTTTTTTTTTTGAGCTTTTTAATTTGTATGGGGGTATAGCTGAGTAACAATGTTGTGATGCTTTCAGGTGAACAGTGAAGGGACTCAGCCATACATACAGAATGTGTCCATTCTCCCCCAAACTCCTCTCCCATCCAGGCTGCTAAGCAACACTGAGCAAAGTTCCATGTGCTATACAGTAGGTCCTTATCAGTGATTCATTTTAAATACAGCAGTGTGTACAGAAGCACCTTAAGCTCCCTAATTACATGATGTGTTTTTGGAAATAATTTATTAATAGCACTTGGTAGTAGGTAATCAATGAGGTTATCTAATTTAGGGCCACTGGCTATGATTGCAAACTGAGGAAAAGTCATGACTCTTGTTTTTTTTTTAAGTTATTTTTATTTATTTATGGCTGCTCTGGGTCTTTGTTGCTGAGCACAGGCTTTTCTCTAGTTGCTTCTCCAGTTTTGGTGGGTGGGCTCCTCGTCGCAGTGGCTCGCGGGCTCTAGGGTGAGCCCGCTTCAGAAGTTGTGGCATACCGGCTTAGTTGTTCTGACGCAAGTGGAATCTTCCTGGACCAGGAATTGAACCTGTGTCCCCTGCACTGGCAAGTGGATTCTTAACCACTAGACCACCAGGGAAGTCCAAAGTCATGACTCTTAGAAGGCAGAGCTAAGATCAATTGTTACTTTTGCTTTTTTCCAGGAGGTAGGGTAAAAGAGAGATGCAAAGACAGAGGGAAGAAGAGAGGGAGAGAGAAAGAGAAGGAAATTTCATTTAAAGCAGTCTTACACTTTTCTCATTTAAGGGGTGACTCAGCTTTAATTTTCTACAGTGTCATAGGAGTTGAGATGCACTCAAGTAAGCAAAACATAGTGCTGTGAAAACCTAATCCTTCCACAAAGCATTTTCAAGTCTATTATCTCATTTGATCTCAGTAAAAGTGTGGGTGTCATTATCTATAATTTATAATGAGGAAACAGGCCCAGAAGGGTTAATGGGTTGGCCAGATGTCATCTTACGCCTTCTGATGCTTGATCCTGGGCACTTAACACTGCCCATCCTCCCGCCTTCTGTGGCTGCCAGGTCCCCCATTAAGAGAATGTTTTTAAGCACTTAAAAGGGAGCTGGGATTCTCCTGAGTTTCTGAACCCTGGAAAATTATATTTCTGGAAGTGGGAAAACAATAACTTTTTTTTTTTTTTTTTTTGAAGAGAGGATGACTTAAGAGTGAGGTTGCTGTTTTCCTTCTTGTTTTTGTTAGGTTCTTAGCTTGCCTAAGCCTCGAGGGGAACAGTAACAATTAAATGAGATGAAGCCTTTGTTTGGTGCTGTTAATATCAGATGTATTATTTGCAACCTACCCTAAACCAGGGGATCTGATCTGTTCCGGTTCTAATCTGTGTGTGCCCTCAGATAAGGAAACCCCTGGGGTAAAGAGAAATAGAAAACATGCAAAACTCAAATTAAAAACAATCGAGCATGCTTGAGCTTACCATTTATGGGCTGAGAAAAATCACCTTTGCATTTCAAAGCAAAAGATGAAATTTTCCAGAGCACCACCATTACTAAAAATAGCTTCACCACTGCCAGAAATGTGGTTATTATTCAGCCTATTAATGTTTATTGTGTCAGGAGACAGAATATATTAGTCCAAATTTTTAAGCTGCCCCCGGAATACAGCTATTGACCTGAGTGGGAGGTACAACAGTAATCTAAGAAATCATTACAAAGGAATGTCATCAGTTTATTTCTTCCAGACCTGGTGGCTTATGTGAAGCTTATGGTTTTTCTAGACTCTAATAATTTCTGTAGAAGGCTGTTATATCATGGTAGACTGTGGACTGTATTTAAGATTCATGTGGCTTTTATGTTGGTGGTATTGCCAGTTATAGTTCTAGAGCCTAGATATGCAAAATAAAAGTCCACACACCTGGGACAAAGAAATTAGTCAGAAGGCTACAAAGAAATGCATTTTGTTCTCCCTTAACCTTTGTGAATGCCGGGTACCTTACCTTACACAAGATGTATTCCTGAGCAGCAATAAATAAGGAAAGAGTGTAAGATATTTGTAGGAGAGGCAGTGGAGGAAAAGAGAAATGAAGAACTTGATATTGTAAGGAATGCCATAGTGAATTCATTTGCAAAGCAAGTAATCCATCCCCCATGTGCATTTCTATGCACACATGCAAACATAAGTACATGCACTTGTAAATGTAGATTTCACAATACTAGACTTGTTAAAAATGAGAGTGTTCCTTAGAGCTCCTGTCACAGGAGGGTGAGTGTGTGTTGTAGCTGAGAGTGGGAGGCAGTCGGCATCAGCAAATATGAGTGGGCTGGTGGAAATGTGACAGCTACGTACCAGGTTTGCCACACTAGAGACAAGGGGGAAAAAAAAAGTCTATCTGAAAAAAGATCTGATGTTGAGAAGAGAGGCAGAGAGTTTAGGGACCCACAGCTCAGGCCTGTATGCTCTGCAGCTTGATGAGTATTTTATGAGCTTTTAGCGTGTTGTCTCCCAGAACATCAAAGGCTACCTATCACCCTCCCTTTATGGAGCAGCTGTGAAATGACACAAACACCTTCCTCTGCAGGTGGTGGTCCAAGATTCTGTAAAGTATCAGGGCTGACAAGCAGCTCTGAGGTGTCTGCCCACCACCTTTATGTTACAAATGTGAAACTGACACTCAAATGAGTTAGGTGACTTGCCCAAGGTCGCACAGCAATTTAGTTACCATTTACTCCAAATCTAGCTTCCCTTTCTCTCAGTCCAGTGTTCCTCCTTTAATATTCTTTGCTAATCGGGACGTGCAAGTGTGGTATCCAGGGCCTTCGTATTTATTCTTCAGTCTCCAGGATTTCTTTCAAGTAGACTCACTAAGAGGTGCAGATGTGATGCCTGGGTCAGGAAGATCCCCTGGAGGAAGGCATAGAAACCCACTCCAGTGCACTTGCCTGGAGAATCCCATGGACAGAGGAGCCTGGTGGGCTACAGTCCATGGGGTCGCCAAGAGCTGGACACGACTAAAGCGACTTCGCCTACTGTCTGTAGAAGATGTACCTTGGAAGTGACCTGCAGGCAAAGGAGGAGATGCAGTTTCACTCATAAGCTTCATGCCAATCTTCTCTTTCTCAAATTTCTTTGTGATCTCTCTCGTTCTCTTCATCTCTGCAGCCAGGGTTCTGAACGCTACAGACAGTTTTCTGTGTTTTCTGGTATCAGTGCTCCGTGGCCTTTGGAATCTGTTGTATGTAATCTTTGGGAATCTGTTGAATCAACCTATAGACAGAATGACCTTTATTGTTAGTGCTGGCTTTTTGCAAAATTTGCACACTTGCTGGGTTTTCCTTGTTGTTGTTGCTGTCTGTTTGCTTGCTTTTTGCCAGTAAGGAGGTGTCCAGGGAACTCATGAAGTTCACCCTAAAGGTGTACATTAGAAATCGAGCTGCCCCTCGCAGGGATTTTTGCATTTTAAGGAGTCTTGTCTGGAACTGGTGATGCCATGCCCCTGGTCGTCAACAGGAACAGCCTTCCAGACTTTTCAAGCCACACCTTAGCAGACGCAAGCTTGTCATTTCAGCACAATGTCAGACGGCATTGCCTGCATAGAAACAGCCAAAATAGTTTCCATGATCACACTTCTGCTCTCCACTGCTTCCAGTAACATGTACTTTCTAATAAATTGAAATGGTTTTACTCTCTGGGTGAAAAACTGGTTACATATTTCCCAGACTAAACTGAAAATAATGAAGTAGTACTCCCAGGCCATCATTTGGGCATCATGATTAATTTCCCCTTGTATTTGTCCAAAAATAGCACTTTTAAGAAGCCAGTCAATTTGGCTGAACTAAAAAAAAACCAAAGTTCAAAGGAAATGGTACTTACATCAAAAAGCCATAATACAGAATTCTTGGCAGAAGGATATTCTTGTAGGATAATTCAGAAAGAGAATACTAATTATTTTTTCTTGATACAAAAAATAGCTAGCTTTTTTATACAGTACATTCCCTTGACATAACCACTCAAATACTGTTAGAAAAACAAAACTCAAATTGGGTTTCATCATTTTTTTTTTTCCCTCTTGTAGGTAGGTACATAGGTACCTACCTCTATGTAGGTAGTTCTCTTCTACCTGTGTATAAGGAGGCTCAGAGAATAAGCTTATTAGATAATGTAACTCGACAAGGCACCCATGAAACAGTGTACCTCAGATTGGGACTTAAACCCATGTCCTGGACTCAGACCTGGGCAAAACGCTGCGTGGGACTCCAACCCACCGTCATTTAATTGGGATCACTCACCTGCTGTCTGGACTTACTGAGGCTCAAGTGCTTTGTGTCTCAGCATAGAAGGAATTCAGCAAGAGGCAAAGTGATAGAAAAGATATAGCTTTATAGGTTGCTTGTAAAAGACGCAAGTGGGCAAGTTGGGGAGCTCTGCCCTGAGGATTAAGTGGGCTACAGTTTTATAGTCAAAGGAAGCGGGGAGGGGGGAAGATCACTTTCTTCAAGGAGTGAGGCTTCTAGAAACGAAGGAGGAGCTAGGGGTGTATCAGGCAGGGGAGTGTCTGACACTATGAGGTCAAGCCAGGATTTTCATTGGTGGTGTTCAGTCACCAAGTTGTGTCTGACTCCTTGTGACCCCATGGGCTGCAGCACTCCAGGCTTTCCTAGCTCTCACCATCTCCCAAGTTTGCCCAAGTTTGTATCTGTTGAGTCGGTGATGCCATCCAACCATCTCATCCTCTGTTGTCCTCTTCTCTTTCTGCCTTCAATCTTTCCCAACATCAAGATCTTCTCCAATGAGTTGGCTTTTCGCATCAGGTGGTCAAAGTACTGGAGCTTCAGCTTCAGGCTCAGTCCTTCCAATGAGTACTCAGGGTTAATTTTCCTTAAGATTGACTGGTTTGATCTCCTTGCTGTTGAAGGGACTCTCAAGAGTCTTCTCCAACACCACAGCTCAAAAGCATCAATACCATATTCTATCCCTATCACCACCATTACCCTCGGCTTTGGTGTTCTCCAGGCTGAGTCAGAGGCAGTCACCACACACTGAGAAATCTTCCTTCGTTTGGATGCCTGGAAGAAGTTGTATTTCCAAGGTGATTTGTGAAATAGATAATATGCTTGTGGATTGTTAGAAGTTTCCTCTATTCTCTCCTTTGGGGGTTCCAGCCACTTTCTTTACTGTTTACTCTCTCTCTCTTTTTTAACCTCTCTACTACCTACTATAGGTACCTACTACCACCTCTGTCCACTCTCTTTCTCACCAACAGAGTTGATTCATTCTTAGTGAAAGTGAAGTCACTCAGTCATGTCCAAGTCTTTGCGACCCCAGGGACTGTAGCCTGCCAGGCTCCTTCATCCATGGGATTTTCCAGGCAAGAGTACTGGAGGGGGTTGCCATTTACTTCTCCAGGGGATCTTCCTGACTCAGGGATCAAACCCAGGTCTTCCAAATTGTAGTAGATCATTTGTCTGGCACAGAGTATGCCGTTGGTACATTTGTTGACCTCCTGCTTTACCGTCTGAGCCACCAGGGAAGCCATTCATTCTTAGGGCTTTAATTAACTAATTTAAAATTGATTGATCTTGCAATATTTAAGAAACATTGTACTACCAGAAGCCTGAAAAATGCAAAAGTGAGTAATAATAATACTCATAGCTAAAATTTGATGAGCTCCTGCTATATGCCAGGCAGGGTTTTGGCATAATTTTTCCTCATGGCAGTTGTGAGGAAAGAGCTCATGATCTGGTAGGACAGATGAGAATGTATAGGAATAAATATTTTTTAGGGTAGCTGCAATGCAAATCGCTGTTGTCATTGTTCAGAAGGTTTAAGTCACTCCTGACTCTTTGCAACCTTGTGGAAGGCAGCATGCCAGGCTTCCCTGTCTTTCACCGTCTCCTGGAGTTTGCTCAGATTCATGTCCATTGAGTTGGTAATACGATCTAACTATCTCTTCCCCTGCTGCAAAGCATATGAGGGAGTACAAACATGGGAAAGATTGTGAAAATCCCAGGAGATGAGTTAAGAAACGCTTCACTGAAGAATTAGATCTCCAAGAACTGTAGGTCTTGGACCGGCACAGAGGAGCACAGGAACTAACTTGGCAAAATCCAACAGACAGCAGGTGGACAAGTGTGGGTCATGTTCATTGTGAATGGTCTCCCTTCTGTGGAGAAGTATTTGGTGGAGGTAAAACTACAGCTCTATTTGGAGACCACAAATAAAGCATCTGAAAAACAACAGTCAGAAGGTGTGAGGATCCCAGAGGAGTGGAGGATGCAGAAGCTAAAGGAGTCAAGATTGTCAAGAAGAGGAGAGAAATTCTGTCATCAGATCAGCAGAGAATTTCAGCTGGATGTGACTGAAAGGTGTTTGTTGGGTTTGTGGGTCTGGAGGTCATTGGGAACATTTGCTGGAGAAGTTCCACTGAGTATAAGTCTATTGTCAGTGGTTTGAGAAGTGAAGGGAAGTTAAAGCAATAGAGTAACATGTTCTAATGAAGATCCTGAATTTTTTTTTTTTTTTTTGTCTTGAAGAGTTAATCAGATCTTTTTTTTGGACCCGGCCAAATAAGCCAAATTTCCCTTCTCTTTCACACTGTAGTAAATCATTTGTCTGGCACAGAGTATGCCGTTAGTACATTTGTTGACCTCCTGCTTTGAAATCACCATGTTGCTTTGCTCTACACTTCTGGGCTTTAAGTGAATCATGGAAGTATTTAAAAGTAAAAGACTGAAACAGTGTGACTTGAATGAAAAGTCCTGCAGGGAAATGTTTGGTACTTGACCTTATTAGCACTGACTCTGAGCTGTAGCTTACTCCCTGTCTGTGTGCGTGTGTGCATGCGTGACTGTAGCCCACCAGGCTCCTCTGTCCATGGGATTCTCTAGGCAAGAATACTGGAGTGGGTTGCCATGCCCTCCCGCAGGGGATCTTCCCGACCCAGGGATCGGAACCCACGTCTCCTGCATTGGCAGATGGGTTCTTTACCACTAGCGCCACCTGGGAAGCCCCCCTGTCTGTGTACTTCCCACTTTCTGGGCTGTTGTGGTGGCTACAGTCAGCCAATGCAGATATTATTTGGAAAACCTTAGGTAATGAAGGAGGAGAAAGATAAAATGGTAGCTAGAAGGAAACTCAAGTGAAGGGAGTATTTTGAATGATGAAACAGACTTTACTGTGTTTTATGGATTAAAGGGTTATGGGATCAAAAAGGAGCAGGGTCAAAGATACAGCAAACAGCAAGGATTTTTGATGAACCAAAGTCTTAAAGGAGGCAGGAGGGACGGAATTAAAAGTATGGTTTGGAGGCTGACCTTGGGGTTTGCCCTTGAAAAGTAGGGTGAGACTTCCTCTTCTGTGACAGAGAGAAGGAAGAATGGGTGGGGATAAATACACCATTTGTAGAGGAAGGGTGGACAACTGAGGGAGATATGCCCAAAGCCTCAGTTTTCACAGCAAGGAAAAGACAAAGTGATATGCTACTGAAAGCAACGAGACCGGGGCCAAGCCATGGTCTTAAGGATAATGATGTACAGCGGCATTGCTACCCAGGGGAATGTTAGAGGAAGGAGGTTATGGACAAACAGGAACGCTAATGACTGGAGTTGAGGACTCAGCCAGCAGAAAAGACCGGGTGTGTGCAGTGGACTAGATGCCGCGTGTACAGGCATGCTATAGCTTATAGCTCTGGATCTGGGGTTGAAGTAGTCCCAGTGGATGCAGTGGAGAGACGGAAGTGAAAGGAAGTGGCGTGTGTTGGTGAGACAGCATCCAGCGAGAAAGTGACATTGGGAAGAGTAAGCCTGTCCACGGGAAGATGGGCCAGAGAGGGCTGGAAAGACGAAGCTGGGCTATGCGCACTTAAATTTTCTGTGTGGTGTGGGTTTTACTAATGTTCAGTCTTGGGTGCGGTCCTGGGAGTGGAAGTGAAGGCAATTGGAATGAATGAGGTCAAGGAATGGTAAAGTTAGGATACTGTCTAAAGTCATGAGTGTTGAAACCTCCTAGGATGATGGTGGAATTTGGAGTGGAGAGCTAGTCTGTATCATTTAGTAAGTATGAGGGTTGGGGAGCAGAAGGTCAGCAGATAATTGCTGCCAGACTATTTTCTGTAAAGTGCTTCTCTGATCGTGTCATGCAGGTGCTTAGGAATTTACAAGAGATCTCTAGACCCTATCAGATTGAAATCTAAATTGATCAGACTGGTCTGTAAAAATCTATTTATTAACAGGCTTCCCCTTAACCATGAAAGCTTATCTTTCACGTTCCTTAACTTGACCCTGCCTATCAAACCAGGCAGTCTTCAATTGTCCCCCAGCCCTGACCTAGACACTCACATGTACGATCTCAAATACTATTACCATCCCAGTGATTTTCCCCTGGCTTCTCTATGTTTCTCCACCTTAAGACTACTTACAGAACAGATACTGAAAATCTTTAGGAAAACTGAGGACATGTATTTGTCCTTGTTCTATCCTACACTTCCCTCATGTACTAGTCAATATTTCTGTTTTTCCTTTTTTAATTAAAGATTTAATTTTTTATAGCAGTTTTGGGATCACAGTAAAATTGAGAGGAAGGTACAGTGATTTTCATATATGCCCTCTGCCCTACCCCACATGCATATCCTCCCATATTATCAACATCCCCCAGTACAGTTGGACATGTTACACTTGATAAATCTACATGGACACATCATAACCATCCAAGGCCTGTAGTTTACCTTAGGGCTCACTTTTGGTGTGTACGTTGGTTTGGAAAATGTATGATGATATGTGGGCCTCCCAGGTGATGCTAGTGGTAAAGAACCTGCCTGCCAATGCAGGAGATATGGAGATGTGGGTTTGGTCCCTGGGTTGGGAAGATCCCCTGGAAAAGGGCACGGCAACCCACTCCAGTATCCTTGCCTGGAGAATCCTATGGACAGAGGAGCCTGGCAGTCTATAGTCCATGGGGTCACAAAGAGTCAAACACAACCGAAACAGCTTAGTATGCATGATATTACGTATCTACCGTTATTAGCACCTTACATAATATTTTCTCTGCTCTAAAAATCCTCTGTGCTCCACCTATTCACCTCTCCCCCAAGCCTACACAAATTTCTTTTAGTTCTCATCACATACAGATTTCCCACGTGTTTTATGTCCTTACTTATATCTGTTGCCTGAAACAGCTTGAGAGAAGGGGTTGTGTCTTCTGCTTCTTTTCTGAGCCTCATTGCACCTAGAAAAGGGCTGGACATCATTGTTTATCTACTGTTAACTAATGATCATTCTCAGAAGATCCTAATATTGTACGCCCTATGAGACAGTCATAAGATTATTTTTTTAATGTCTGCAAAAGACTTTGAACTATATAAAGTGTGCATTCTTAGTATATACAGTGTTACTGATTTAATAGTAATGGTCCCAAATGTTTATGATATTCCTACTACAATACCATGATTCTACCTTTCTGTCATCTTTAACAAGAGGTGTCATAATTCCACTGGGGATGCTAATAGTCAGCTCAGGTGGAATTACCAAGAGCACCCAAGCATGATAGGCTTATCCTACAAGAGTGCCACGTATCATTTCTTTCTTTAGAGATGGCTTTTCTTTTCCTGAGTTCCATTTGTTACATGGTAGGACTTCCCATAGAATCTCTGTGCTTCTGAAGAATGAGGTTTTTAGTTCCTCTGCTGGCTTTTGAAATTGATGACTCACCTGTACTTAATATGCTCCATCTTTAGAATCTGGGGCTGAGGTCACTCTGAGAAAGGCTGCCCAGTGAAATCTCACACCACCAAAATGGTCAGCATGCTGAGAATGGTATGTCTTTGCTAAGTTTAGGAGGCAGCAAAGAGACAGGTTGCTCTCTGATTAAAATCAGGACCAGGTCTGATCTTTGTTGAATGTGATGGTTCAGAATCTCATGTATCCAGTAGTATTGTTAGTATTTTGGCAAAGAGCTTTGGCCGCTGATTTTCACTGTTAGGCAGAATATTTTTAGTGCTCCTGTTAGAATCAGAAATTTGCCTTCTCTGCAGTGAGAATAAGATACTCACTGATGCTATAGGGGAGAAGAGTGATTTTATGAGAAATGTAAAAAAAGAATTAACGAAGAAAATGCCCTGTAAAATAAATCTTTTATTATTTATGACACTCTGGACACTGGGAAATACTATACAGGAGTAGTATGTGAAAGACACAGAATTCTCCTATAAATGACTATAGCCTGTATTTTTTTTTTCAGTGAAACTGACCTCATTTGTAAACAAACTACATCTTAATATCCAACTCACCTATGTAAATATTTCTCAATTATTTGGAGTGTGTTCTGTTTTTCAGTGAAATCAGAGTTTATATAGATCACTGTGGTGAGAAAAATGCATTGAATGGAGTAAGATTTGGGGCATAATAGATGTGTGATTCCAGGAAAGATATCAGTTAAAATATTGACAGGTTCAGGGGAGAGATAAGGTCTAGACCTGTGGTGTCCCAAAGAGCTTTTTATGAAGAAGGACATGTTTTATATCTATTCTGTCCTATATGGTAGCCACTAGCCACAGGGGGCTTTTCAGTATTTGAAATATGGCTAAGATGGCTGAAGAACAGAAATTAAAACTTTATTTAATATAATTAATTTAAGTAGCAGTACTCTTGCCTGGAAAATCCAACGGACGGAGTAGCCTGGTGGGCTGCAGTCCATGGGGTCACTAACAGTCGGACAGACTGAGCGACTTCACTTTCACTTTTCTCTTTCATGCATTGGAGAAGGAAATGGCAACCCACTCCAGTATTCTTGCCTGGAGAATCCCAGGGATGGGGGAGCCTGTTGGGCTGCCATCTATGGGGTCACACAGAGTCAGACACGACTGAAGTGACTTAGCAGTAGCAGCAGCAGCCACAGGTAATGGCTACATCACGGAAATGGGGCAACAAACAGGGCCCTCACCTGGAGAGAGAGTCGTTGAAGCTAAGGGATAGAGAACAAAAGAAAGTGAAGTCCAAAGACAGACACTGCCTTAGAGAACAACTATGATTAAGACGGCATACAATACNTAGCCCACCAGGCTCCTCTGTCCATGGGATTCTCTAGGCAAGAATACTGGAGTGGGTTGCCATGCCCTCCCGCAGGGGATCTTCCCGACCCAGGGATCGGAACCCACGTCTCCTGCATTGGCAGATGGGTTCTTTACCACTAGCGCCACCTGGGAAGCCCCCCTGTCTGTGTACTTCCCACTTTCTGGGCTGTTGTGGTGGCTACAGTCAGCCAATGCAGATATTATTTGGAAAACCTTAGATAATGAAGGAGGAGAAAGATAAAATGGTAGCTAGAAGGAAACTCAAGTGAAGGGAGTATTTTGAATGATGAAACAGACTTTACTGTGTTTTATGGATTAAAGGGTTATGGGATCAAAAAGGAGCAGGGTCAAAGATACAGCAAACAGCAAGGATTTTTGATGAACCAAAGTCTTAAAGGAGGCAGGAGGGACGGAATTAAAAGTATGGTTTGGAGGCTGACCTTGGGGTTTGCCCTTGAAAAGTAGGGTGAGACTTCCTCTTCTGTGACAGAGAGAAGGAAGAATGGGTGGGGATAAATACACCATTTGTAGAGGAAGGGTGGACAACTGAGGGAGATATGCCCAAAGCCTCAGTTTTCACAGCAAGGAAAAGACAAAGTGATATGCTACTGAAAGCAACGAGACCGGGGCCAAGCCATAGTCTTAAGGATAATGATGTACAGCGGCATTGCTACCCAGGGGAATGTTAGAGGAAGGAGGTTATGGACAAACAGGAACGCTAATGACTGGAGTTGAGGACTCAGCCAGCAGAAAAGACCGGGTGTGTGCAGTGGACTAGATGCCGCGTGTACAGGCNAGGCAAGAATACTGGAGTGGGTTGCCATGCCCTCCCGCAGGGGATCTTCCCGACCCAGGGATCGGAACCCACGTCTCCTGCATTGGCAGATGGGTTCTTTACCACTAGCGCCACCTGGGAAGCCCCCCTGTCTGTGTACTTCCCACTTTCTGGGCTGTTGTGGTGGCTACAGTCAGCCAATGTAGATATTATTTGGAAAACCTTAGGTAATGAAGGAGGAGAAAGATAAAATGGTAGCTAGAAGGAAACTCAAGTGAAGGGAGTATTTTGAATGATGAAACAGACTTTACTGTGTTTTATGGATTAAAGGGTTATGGGATCAAAAAGGAGCAGGGTCAAAGATACAGCAAACAGCAAGGATTTTTGATGAACCAAAGTCTTAAAGGAGGCAGGAGGGACGGAATTAAAAGTATGGTTTGGAGGCTGACCTTGGGGTTTGCCCTTGAAAAGTAGGGTGAGACTTCCTCTTCTGTGACAGAGAGAAGGAAGAATGGGTGGGGATAAATACACCATTTGTAGAGGAAGGGTGGACAACTGAGGGAGATATGCCCAAAGCCTCAGTTTTCACAGCAAGGAAAAGACAAAGTGATATGCTACTGAAAGCAACGAGACCGGGGCCAAGCCATGGTCTTAAGGATAATGATGTACAGCGGCATTGCTACCCAGGGGAATGTTAGAGGAAGGAGGTTATGGACAAACAGGAACGCTAATGACTGGAGTTGAGGACTCAGCCAGCAGAAAAGACCGGGTGTGTGCAGTGGACTAGATGCCGCGTGTACAGGCGTGCTATAGCTTATAGCTCTGGATCTGGGGTTGAAGTAGTCCCAGTGGATGCAGTGGAGAGACGGAAGTGAAAGGAAGTGGCGTGTGTTGGTGAGACAGCATCCAGCGAGAAAGTGACATTGGGAAGAGTAAGCCTGTCCACGGGAAGATGGGCCAGAGAGGGCTGGAAAGACGAAGCTGGGCTATGCGCACTTAAATTTTCTGTGTGGTGTGGGTTTTACTAATGTTCAGTCTTGGGTGCGGTCCTGGGAGTGGAAGTGAAGGCAATTGGAATGAATGAGGTCAAGGAATGGTAAAGTTAGGATACTGTCTAAAGTCATGAGTGTTGAAACCTCCTAGGATGATGGTGGAATTTGGAGTGGAGAGCTAGTCTGTATCATTTAGTAAGTATGAGGGTTGGGGAGCAGAAGGTCAGCAGATAATTGCTGCCAGACTATTTTCTGTAAAGTGCTTCTCTGATCGTGTCATGCAGGTGCTTAGGAATTTACAAGAGATCTCTAGACCCTATCAGATTGAAATCTAAATTGATCAGACTGGTCTGTAAAAATCTATTTATTAACAGGCTTCCCCTTAACCATGAAAGCTTATCTTTCACGTTCCTTAACTTGACCCTGCCTATCAAACCAGGCAGTCTTCAATTGTCCCCCAGCCCTGACCTAGACACTCACATGTACGATCTCAAATACTATTACCATCCCAGTGATTTTCCCCTGGCTTCTCTATATTTCTCCACCTTAAGACTACTTACAGAACAGATACTGAAGATCTTTAGGAAAACTGAGGACATGTATTTGTCCTTGTTCTATCCTACACTTCCCTCATGTACTAGTCAATATTTCTGTTTTTCCTTTTTTAATTAAAGATTTAATTTTTTATAGCAGTTTTGGGATCACAGTAAAATTGAGAGGAAGGTACAGTGATTTTCATATATGCCCTCTGCCCTACCCCACATGCATATCCTCCCATATTATCAACATCCCCCAGTACAGTTGGACATGTTACACTTGATAAATCTACATGGACACATCATAACCATCCAAGGCCTGTAGTTTACCTTAGGGCTCACTTTTGGTGTGTACGTTGGTTTGGAAAATGTATGATGATATGTGGGCCTCCCAGGTGATGCTAGTGGTAAAGAACCTGCCTGCCAATGCAGGAGATATGGAGATGTGGGTTTGGTCCCTGGGTTGGGAAGATCCCCTGGAGGAGGGCACGGCAACCCACTCCAGTATCCTTGCCTGGAGAATCCTATGGACAGAGGAGCCTGGCAGTCTATAGTCCATGGGGTCACAAAGAGTCAAACACAACCGAAACAGCTTAGTATGCATGATATTACGTATCTACCGTTATTAGCACCTTACATAATATTTTCTCTGCTCTAAAAATCCTCTGTGCTCCACCTATTCACCTCTCCCCCAAGCCTACACAAATTTCTTTTAGTTCTCATCACATACAGATTTCCCACGTGTTTTATGTCCTTACTTATATCTGTTGCCTGAAACAGCTTGAGAGAAGGGGTTGTGTCTTCTGCTTCTTTTCTGAGCCTCATTGCACCTAGAAAAGGGCTGGACATCATTGTTTATCTACTGTTAACTAATGATCATTCTCAGAAGATCCTAATATTGTACGCCCTATGAGACAGTCATAAGATTATTTTTTTAATGTCTGCAAAAGACTTTGAACTATATAAAGTGTGCATTCTTAGTATATACAGTGTTACTGATTTAATAGTAATGGTCCCAAATGTTTATGATATTCCTACTACAATACCATGATTCTACCTTTCTGTCATCTTTAACAAGAGGTGTCATAATTCCACTGGGGATGCTAATAGTCAGCTCAGGTGGAATTACCAAGAGCACCCAAGCATGATAGGCTTATCCTACAAGAGTGCCACGTATCATTTCTTTCTTTAGAGATGGCTTTTCTTTTCCTGAGTTCCATTTGTTACATGGTAGGACTTCCCATAGAATCTCTGTGCTTCTGAAGAATGAGGTTTTTAGTTCCTCTGCTGGCTTTTGAAATTGATGACTCACCTGTACTTAATATGCTCCATCTTTAGAATCTGGGGCTGAGGTCACTCTGAGAAAGGCTGCCCAGTGAAATCTCACACCACCAAAATGGTCAGCATGCTGAGAATGGTATGTCTTTGCTAAGTTTAGGAGGCAGCAAAGAGACAGGTTGCTCTCTGATTAAAATCAGGACCAGGTCTGATCTTTGTTGAATGTGATGGTTCAGAATCTCATGTATCCAGTAGTATTGTTAGTATTTTGGCAAAGAGCTTTGGCCGCTGATTTTCACTGTTAGGCAGAATATTTTTAGTGCTCCTGTTAGAATCAGAAATTTGCCTTCTCTGCAGTGAGAATAAGATACTCACTGATGCTATAGGGGAGAAGAGTGATTTTATGAGAAATGTAAAAAAAGAATTAACAAAGAAAATGCCCTGTAAAATAAATCTTTTATTATTTATGACACTCTGGACACTGGGAAATACTATACAGGAGTAGTATGTGAAAGACACAGAATTCTCCTATAAATGACTATAGCCTGTATTTTTTTTTTCAGTGAAACTGACCTCATTTGTAAACAAACTACATCTTAATATCCAACTCACCTATGTAAATATTTCTCAGTTATTTGGAGTGTGTTCTGTTTTTCAGTGAAATCAGAGTTTATATAGATCACTGTGGTGAGAAAAATGCATTGAATGGAGTAAGATTTGGGGCATAATAGATGTGTGATTCCAGGAAAGATATCAGTTAAAATATTGACAGGTTCAGGGGAGAGATAAGGTCTAGACCTGTGGTGTCCCAAAGAGCTTTTTATGAAGAAGGACATGTTTTATATCTATTCTGTCCTATATGGTAGCCACTAGCCACAGGGGGCTTTTCAGTATTTGAAATATGGCTAAGATGGCTGAAGAACAGAAATTAAAACTTTATTTAATATAATTAATTTAAGTAGCAGTACTCTTGCCTGGAAAATCCAACGGACGGAGTAGCCTGGTGGGCTGCAGTCCATGGGGTCACTAACAGTCGGACAGACTGAGCGACTTCACTTTCACTTTTCTCTTTCATGCATTGGAGAAGGAAATGGCAACCCACTCCAGTATTCTTGCCTGGAGAATCCCAGGGATGGGGGAGCCTGTTGGGCTGCCATCTATGGGGTCACACAGAGTCAGACACGACTGAAGTGACTTAGCAGTAGCAGCAGCAGCCACAGGTAATGGCTACATCACGGAAATGGGGCAACAAACAGGGCCCTCACCTGGAGAGAGAGTCGTTGAAGCTAAGGGATAGAGAACAAAAGAAAGTGAAGTCCAAAGACAGACACTGCCTTAGAGAACAACTATGATTAAGACGGCATACAATACGACAGGTCAGTGTAACTCAAAGCAATTGCTTTGCCCAGTTAACTTGGTAACAAGGCCATCATTCACATGAAACCTATACAGTGGACTTTACTGGAAACCACATCTTTGCTTTGTCTTGTCATCCTGATGCACTGAAAGGCATGGATACAGTTACATATCTAATCCAGTTGCAAATAGAAATTAATGATACATATTGGTAAATAAATTACTGCATGGCAAAATAAAAAAAAAAAAAAAAAAGACGGAGAGAGAGAAAAGAACTGGCCAAAAATGAAGAGAGGGCATGATTCGAGTTAAAGGAAGACAGACCTCAACCACCTTTATTGAGCCAGCATTCAAAAGGTGCAGCTTTAAAGGAATGGTGAGTGTTGGTGTCAGATTGCTGGTGTCTGGAAGTGCCTGGCCAGCTTTGCTCGTGAGAAGTTCGTGGATGGGGAAGGATGGCGGGGCTAGCTCTCAGGGGATAGGAGGGGTGGGGGGAGGCTTATCATTTGTTTTGTTCTGTCTTGGAAGGGAACACCTGAACAGGTTTGTAGGCGTTAGACACAGATGTCTTCCCCAAATATTCCCCCGGACGCCGTCCCTTGCTCCCTTGATTCATAACTCCCGGATGCTCTGGTTTTCTCCCTTACTTACACGATGGAGGTCTTCTCAAGTTCTCTCCATCCTCCCCCACCTCCACCCTTCACCTTCCCTTTCTCCCCTTCCCCTTCACGCAGAGAGAAAAGGAAAGTGAAGTTGCTTAGTCATGTCCAACTCTTTGCGACCCTATGGACTGCAGCCTACCAGGCTCCTCCGTCCGTGGGATTTTCCAGGCAAGGGTACTGGAGCGGGTTGCTATTTCCTTCTCCAGAGGATCTTCCCCACCCAGGGATCAATCCCGGGTCTCCCGCATTGCAGGCAGACGCTGTGCCATCTGAGCCACCGGGGAAGTCCTCACTCAGAAGTATCCTTTTATATCAAGGTTAGTTCTGCTGACTTGATCCTACTTTCTTCCCAGATTGATTTATATACCTCTTTCCCCTCCCCACTCCCGTCCCCGAATCTCCCTCTCTGCCTCCCCACAATCTGCAACTTGTTGGGCGCATGACCACTTTCCACATAAGAGAGCTAAAATAACCAGAGTTCCTGGGCTTCTTTAGACATGGAATTGTTGTCCGTCAGCATGGTCTCCATCCCCCAGGGAGTCTGCACGTGGAATATTTAGGCCACTTATTTTCCAGTCTTCTCCTGACTACATGCCCACTCCCTTTTCTCCTTCCATCCTATCCAGGTTCCAATCTCCTCACATAGATACACTCACCTCCATCATTTTCTATCTCACTTGACTATTTTTAACAAAACTTCTACTTGTCCACATTTTTCTTTTTAAAAACAATCTTAAATTATAAATTCCTAGAGGATAAGACTCTGTAAAGCACTTGATAAATGCTTTTTAAAAATTACTTTTAGTCCCAATTGGGAAATATAGTTTTGTTTTTTTTTTAAGTGGATTACTATTAAAAAAAAAATTTTTTTTTTTCTAAAAGTATTTCATGTTAAATCCTGGCTTTGGCAGAACCTTCAGCATAGTGCTCAAGACCCAAGGAAACATCAGATGATAGTGGACTTTGTGGTTTTATTTTCTACCTTTCATGGTACCTTGTGCCCTGCGGTACTTTATGGATTTTCTCATTGGATGTGCAGGCCAATACTAGTGGCAGAACCGTCTCTCATTTGGGGACCAGATGGCACCCTGAGAATCCCACTGTCCTCAGCCCCTCACTGCTAGGTGAAAGTGTCTGGCATATCCTTTGACAGGCTTCAGTCTCTCCTCCCCCAAAAAAAGTATATAAAGAGGTGGATAGTGTTTCTTTATACTAGTTTGTTCACTTTGGTGTATGTTTAAAACTTTTTATAGTCAAATCTATGGCTTTTCCAGTAGTCAGGTATGGATGTGAGAGTTGGACCATAAAGCAGGCTGAGTACGGAAGAACTGATGCTTTTGAACTGTGGTGTTAGAGAAGACTCTTGAGAGTCCCTAAGACAGTAAAGAGATCAAACCAGTCCATCCTAAAGGAAATCAACCCTGAATATTCATTGAAAGGACTGATGCCGAAGCTGAAGCTCCAATATTTTGGACACTAGATTTGAAGAGCTAAAATCGTTGGAAGACCCTGATGCTGGGAAAGATTGAAGGCAGGAAGAGAAAGGGATGACAGAGGATGAGACGGCTGGATGGCATCACCGACTCGATGGTTTGAGTAAACTCAGGGTGATGGTGAAGGACAGGGAAGCCTGGCGTGCTCCAGTCCATAGGGTTGCAAAGAGTTGGACACAACCTAGCCACCGAACAACAACATAAAATGAAGTTAAAGAAATGAATAAATGACAATGAAATAGAGAAAAAAAATAATATCTATATTGCCCATTTTCCTTTCTGTGCTGCCGACTATATGCCAGGACTTTCGTATTTGACTTAATAATCGCAATAGCCCTAAAGAGTTAGACGAGAAATAAATAGAAGCTTAGCTGGCTTAAGGAAACTCACCCAAGGATGACCTAGTAAGGTGTACCATGCCTTTCTGACCCTAAAGTCAGTGCCTATTGTGTGCCAGAAAAATAGTATGCCCCTGTTGTTTTTGTAGTCCAAATGCAAGAACAGACTCACTGGAAAAGAGGACTTCATTTCACAGATAAGGGATCAGAAGCATCTGCTATTTGCCAGCAGAATTATTTCCATGTAAAACAGTTAATTTTAAAATGTACAACTTGGGATAATTTGGGGGGTTGCTGAATCACAACTTGAATTGATGTTTAGGTTCCTTTCAGGGAAACCACACTGCTTCTTAGGTGGGATTGCTGCTGCTGCTGCTGCTAAATCACCTCAGTCGTGTCCGACTCTGTGCGACCCCACAGACGGCAGCCCACCAGGCTCCCCGGTCCCTGGGATTCTCCAGGCAAGAGCACTGGAGTGGGCTGCCATTTCCTTCTCCAAGGCATGAAAGTGAAAAGTGAAAGTGAAGTCACTCAGTCGTGTCTGACTGTTCGTGACCCCATGGACTGCAGCCCACCAGTCTCCTCCATCTGTGGGATTTTCCAGCCAAGAGTTTAAACCCAGCCAAAACTCAGACTGGGACTTGAACCCACGATCCCTGACTTAGGAGGGGACTTGAACCTACTGTCTTTTAACTGAAACCACTCACCTGGTGTCAGGATTTACTGAAGGTTCTTTTGTCTAGTTGTGGAAAGAACTCGGCCTGAGGCAAAGTAATAGGCAAAGAGAAGGCTTCTTAGCATAGGACAGTTATGGAAGATACAAGCAGGGAGTGCAGCCCCAGAACAAAAGGCTGCATTTTTATAACCAAAAGAAAAGTGAGAAAATCTTCCTCATTTTGGAGTAGACGTCAAGGCTTACATCATTAGTTTCTCCTTTGACCCTGTATGATCTAACCACAACTGTCATGGCGCTGTTTAAATCATACGTATATTAGCAGAAGAGTAGTAACCTATGGGCTTCTCCAGTGGTTCAGCAGTAAAGAATCCACCTGCGATGCAGGAGACTCTGGTTTGATCCCCTGGAGGAGGGCAGGGTAACCCACTCCAGTATTCTTGCCTGGAGAATCCCAGGGATGGGGGAGCCTGGTGGGCTACAGTCCATGGTGTTGCAAAGAGCTGGATACAACTGAAGCAACTGAGCACCATAACCTATGCTAAAATGTGGTAATTCGTCTCAGTTTGAGTACAATGTCCCCCTTTCACCTAGTTTCTTTCCCCTTTCACCTATATTCCTACATGCAGAAATGCTAGTCTTCAAGAACCGTTAGATCCCTGACTTCATGTAACAAGATTCACACTCCCTATCTGTTGTCTTGTGCTTTAACTGTCAGGGTTTGGGGCTTGAGTGTATCCGGCGCTTGGATGCACCTGGTCTTCCTTCAAGGTGGTATACTGGATTCTTTTCTTGAGTGATCATTAGCCTGCTGCTGCTAAGTCGCTTCAGTCATGTCTGACCAGGCGCCTCTGTCCATGGGATTCTCCAGGCAAGAATACTGGAGTGGGTTGTCATTTCCTTCTCCAGATCATTAGCCTCCCAAATGCCCTTAAAATATCACTACTGTCTTTAACCCTCTAGTGGGATTTCTGAACTAATTATCCTGCTCTATCCCTATCATCAGGAGACTGTTTTATCTCCTCACTTGCATTTGCTCTTTTTTAATGCTTCTTGGTAGAATTATAACAACTGAACAGTGGCAATCACTTCTAATGAACCCACTCATGATGATGCCAATACCATCGTCTAGCTGGTGATTGGAAACATTTTTCATGAAAAGTAAGTAAAATCTTCACTTTAAGTTTAGGTGCTTTTTTCTGGTTTATAAATTCATATAACACATTTTTATAGTTATTAAATGTTTTTAAGAGTCAAAATCACAGCTGCATACCTATACTGCATTGAATTTAAACTGATGGTGTCCACATTAGTGCGATGTCACTGGAGCAGCACTGTTACAACTGCTAGCAGTTTACAAATTCCCTGGCCAGCCTGTAACCTCTTTTTTATTCCCTCTTCTCTTCTGAGCAGTTATGGTGATACTTCTGAAACTTACCGGACAAAGACTTAGTGGATAAAGAATGGCCTTTTTTAGGCACTTCCTTCCTCATCTGCCCTTGTTTCAGTTCCAGTGACCTTCAGGAGACCTTTCCTGGGGCAGTGGTGATGGTTCAGGGGGTTTGTTCTGAATCTCAAGTGACCTTGGCATCCTCAGGTTTGCCAGATGGGGTTTCAAGTACAGACAACGTGTGGAGAATTTTTCTTTGCAAAGTTGACTGGCTCACTTGGGATTTGAAATCTGACTTCATAAGCATCACGTCAACCAGTCATAGACCAGTCTCAAAACACAGGAAGGGCTCAGAGAGACTCAGGTCACATGGCTGTCAACAGAGAGCTATTTGTCTCCAAACCATCTGTATTTAAAAGAGAAATCAGGGCACTCATGAGAATTGTTGAAATCATTTCACTGTGATATTAGTGCATGAGCAAAAGAAAGAATATGGGCTGATTCAAGAGAAACGTTGTCACCCGGGTCTTTTCAGCTCACATGTAACCCTGTCTGTGGACACAGTCTTGCGCTTTGATGATATATATTTTTGTACTGGCAGGAAAGAACTTCCATCAACCTTTCCAAGCAGCAGCCGCTAATCCCTGGCAATACTTACTCCCATGTTAAACATTTCCTGATCAAGGGCCTGAAAGGAAACAAGGAACAATGTGCACAAAATTTAGTAGACTCTGCTCCCCCCTGCCTTTTAAAAATAGCAATAATGAAAGCACATTTGCAAGTCCAAGGCTCTGTGGGGAATAGGTAATTTAGGAGGAAAATCAGTGATAAACCAAGTGTTTGCAGGTCCCTGAGCAGATGTAGGAAATAGCCTAATGGGCTCAAAACCAACAATTGGACCAATGAAACTGAATGTCCCTTGAATAGTGGTGTTACTGTTTCTGAGCCTTAAATGGGTCTACCCTGAAGTGGAACATTATAATCCCCGCCATCCTGGAACTGTGAAAAAATTTAATATGCGATATATGTATGATGTGAGTTACATACATTTAACTTTAAAAAAAAAAACAAACAAGCTTTTTTTATTTTTTATTTTTGAAGGTTTTTAAAATTTTAATTATATTTAACATCAATATGATATCTGTTTCAGGTATACAATACAGTGATTTGACATTTGTATACATTGTGAAATGATTATCACAGTAAGTTTAGTCACGATCTGTTACTACACAAAGTTAATACAATGTTAGTGACTTAATTTCCCATACTGTACATTAATTACATTCAGATGACTTATTTTACAACTGGAAGTTTGTACTTCTTGATCTCCTTCACCGAGTTTTGTACTCTTTCAACTTTCTTGCCTTTACAGTCCACAGGGTCACAAAGAGTTGGACACAATTTAGTGACTGAACAACAGCAAGACTCATAAATAGAGAACAAACTGCTGTTTCCAAGCTTGTTTTTAAACCTGAAAACAATGTGTAAGATGAACTGTGTGCCAAAACGATCAAAATGTGCACGCCTTTACAAAAAAATGGAATGTAAATTCTTGGCTTTGAGTTTACAAAGGACAGTCATTTGTGTGCAGATAAGATCGCTGTTGCCTACAGAGGGTGAGCCCTGAGATTTATCTTTGCAGTACCTGATATTACTCGTTTGTAGGTGGTTGTGGTCTAACATGCCAGCCTGAAGTGCCAGATTCACTGGCTGCAAAATAACTGGGCAGATGGCTCCTGAAAAGAAATTTACATGTCCTGCCCAAAAGGCACTTCTGGATCAATGAAGAGTGGAACACAGGAAGCTGTGGACCTTGCCCTCCCACTCCCTTTCTCCAGAGCTCTAATTGCTTAAGGGGGAGGAAAATAGGGTCCCCTGCTTCACCTATGAGACAAGACACAGTGATCATAAGGTTCCTTATGCTCCTGAGTCTCACTGCCTTGTGCCATAGTATCACACCATTGTCCTCTATAGCAGAGAGTGGATCAACAACGTGGTCCTTCCCATGGACTATCTACCACCATATGACAGTTGATTCAACTGACCAGGGAATAATTGACAGGCAGTCATGGACTCCTGCCTGGGTAGTAGAAGGAATGCGAGAGGGAGGAATAAAGCCACAGGGTCCCTGACCTGAAATAACTGCAGGGACATGACCTTCACCGTCGGTGCCTCACTTCAGCATCCTTACCTCCGTTCACAAGGTTAACTGCAACAGCTTCCTAGCTGGTACTCCCTTCCTGCTGTCTTGCACCCAGAGTTCTCCACATCATGGCTAGCATGAGCTTTTAAAAACACGCATCAGTGAAGTCTTTTCTCTGCTGAAAACACTCACACACTCCCTGCTGCTCTGAGAGGCTTTCTTGCACGGGCATCTGCTCACCTCTTCAGGCTCATCTCTCATTGCATCCCCTGTCTGTGGTTCTGCCCTAAAGACTTGTCTGCAGTCCCCTGAACATTTTCCGTCTTCAGTAATGGTTAGAGCCTTTTTTTTATTGAGGACTATTCTCTTTCATTGTGTGTTGTGCAAATGATCTAAAAGGCACTAACATTCCACGTGTTTAAGGTTGGCTAATGGGAACATTGCATTAATTGTATACATTGATTTTTTCCTACTCTATTCTTAATATTTTTCCACACGGAGTGAAGGTCCTTAGCAGGGAACGCAATTCTCCAGACAAACACCTACAAGTTTGTGCTAAAAAGCTTATTCTGTTATAACTTGTTCACATGTTTCCTTGAGGACTTTCTTGGGAGAGAGGTTCTGTTTTGTCCAGGTGTTCAGAGGTTTTTCTATTTTGATTGTGTCATTTCTTTGTCTCTTCCAAGGTGGAGTCTGATTGTAGTTACATGCTCAGGAATCACCTTTTAATATTAAAATAAGTGTTTGCAGGGAGCCATGACCTGATTCAGTAGTAAACCTGAGGTCTCAAATCAGACCAGGCATAGGAACATAATTCTAGGGGTAAAGTTTATATATTTTAAAAAATTTTGTTAAAAATGCTTCTTGTATGATAAAATTATCTTTATTTTATCTTTATTATCTTTCATTTTTATTGTTATTGAGGTAAAATGAAATATAACATGGTATTGGTTTCAATTGTACAATGTAATGATTTGATATTTATGTCTATTGTGAGATGATCACCACAGTAAATCTAGGTAGCTTAAAAATATTTTATTTGAAAACTGGAACAGTTAATTCACACATATGGTCAAAAAGCTAGAAAAAGGTATAATGTATGTAAGTATGTATATATTCTTATTTTTTTACACAAATGGAGCATATAATATATACTGTTCTGCAACTGGCCTTTTTCAGATATCAAATATGCCTTGAAAATCTTTCCCTATTAGAACACTAGAACATCTTTCTCTATTAGAACATCTTTCCCTAATAGAACATTCCCTATTAGAACTAGCACTTTAGCTAGCAGAGAAATTTGTTCTTGGCTTATGAGTAAGTAAAATATTTTCCCATCTCATTATTTTTATTTTGACTTTATCTTCAGCATGTCTTGCCATGAAGAACTGTTAATCTTATTAGTAGGACATCAGTCTGTTCTTTTATGACTTCTGTTTGTATCAGACTTAGGCTGACTTACTCTTAGATTATGAAAGATTTCTTTCAAATTTTCTTCTAGTACTCCCCCCTGCCCCAGTTTACCCATTAAAATATTTTATCCATGTGGAATTCCTCTTTGTTTAAGATGAGACAATTCACTTTCATGTCGGTTCAGTCGCTCAGTCGTGTCCGACTCTTTGCGACCCCATGGACTGCAGCGCACCAGGCCACCCTGTCCGTTGCCAACTCCTGGCGTTTACTCAGACCCATGTCCATTATCACTTCTATCCTATAGTATAATATTTTAATAGATTTCTGAGTTAGAGTTTAGTCCGTAAATTTCTCCGTTTTATGCTACTAATTTCTCTATTTTAGTACCACAATGTTTAAATTATTCAAGGACTATACTTTCATATGTGAAAAGGCCAATCTTTTCTAATTACACTTTTTCTTATTTACTTTTAAAAGAGGTGACTCTAGGGACTTCCCTGATGGTCCAGTGGTTAAGTGGTTAACACTTCCAGTGCAGGGGATATGTCTTCGACCCTTGGTGAGGGAACCAGGATCTCGCATGCCTTGCAAGCAAAAGAAGTCACTATACGCAAAGGATCTTAAAGGATTTTAAAAACCAAAACTCTTTGTTATTTAAAAAAAAAAAAGACATTTATTTTCTTTTGAATAATTTTCATTGTTCATGGTAATCAGAACCTCTGTGTATTAAGTATTGCCACTTAAATACTTGCAGAATCACTGTCTAACATTTTTAAATGTCATTGTGTCTTCGTTCATTCCATTTCTGTGAACTCCAAGCCAGTTTTAGTTTTACTGTATTGACAGTGGTGTAGTGTATAGGGAAAATGCAGAGATCTTTTCTTTTGTCAGCAGTTCTTTATCTACCGATCTGGGGAGCTAAGTAGACAAGTAGAGACCAGAAATGTAGTTTTGCATTACGCATGAGATGCTGTTAGACATTCAGGTACAGAGGGAGATCCAGTAGGCATCTGGATATACATCTGGAGATCAAGGGAAATGTCTGGAGTTATCAGTTTGGAATCACCTGTATGTGGGTGGTATTTAATACCATGAAACTGGGTGAAATCATGATGAAAGTAAATTTAGATAGAAAAGATAAGAGGTCCAAGATTGAGCCCTCGGGGAAAGTTCTAGCACTGAGAGTTTGAGAAGATGAGGAGGAAGAATCAGTAAAGGAGAATGAGAATGAGCAGCTAGACAGGTTGGAGGGAAATGAGCAAAACAGTTTTCTGGAGTCAAAGTGAGCAGTTTTCCAAGGTGGAGAGAAAGATCAGGTGTCAGATGCTGCTGATGGATCAGAGAAAATGAGGAATGAAAATTGACCATTGCATTTAGTAACAGGGAGGTCCTGAGGTCCTATNTTCTGGAGTCAAAGTGAGCAGTTTTCCAAGGTGGAGAGAAAGATCAGGTGTCAGATGCTGCTGATGGATCCGAGAAAATGAGGAATGAAAATTGACCGTTGCATTTAGTAACAGGGAGGTCCTGAGGTCCTATGCTTGATAAGAGAGGTGTCAGTGGAGTGATAGGAACAGAAACTTGATTGAGGTGGGCTCAAATGAGTGCCATTCATTTGGGAGAAGAGACTATTGGAGGCAGGAAGTATAGGCAACTCTTTCAATGAGTTTTATTATAAAGAGAAGGAAAAAATGAAATGGGAATTGTAGGAGTCAAGAGAGGGTTTTATTATGATGGTAGAAATAACAATATGTTTGCACACTTATGAAAAGAGCTAGTATGGAGAACATTAATGGNCTATTGGAGGCAGGAAGTATAGGCAACTCTTTCAATGAGTTTTATTATAAAGAGAAGGAAAAAATGAAATGGGAATTGTAGGAGTCAAGAGAGGGTTTTATTATGATGGTAGAAATAACAATATGTTTGCACACTTATGAAAAGAGCTAGTATGGAGAACATTAATGGTGGGCAAAGGCTGGAACTGTGTCCTGGTTCATAAAGAGAGGATAGGATCTAATGGGTAAGTCAAGAAGTTTGGTGTTAACTAGAGACACAAACAGTTCACTTCTAGTAACAGAAGAGAAGGTTATGTGTATGTGGACAAAGATATAGTAAGTGTACAGAGATGGTGGGCGATTGTGGTGGTCCTTCTATAACTGTTTCAATTTTCTTGGTGGGCTGGGTAGCAAGAGGAAAGATGTATGAAGGATTTGCTACGAGAGAAGTTATTAAATTGTACTGAATAAGGGTGGACTAGGAGATCAGTCCTGGGTGTTCATTAGAAGGACTGATGCTGAAGCTGAAACTCCAATCCTTTGGCCACCTCATGCGAAGAGTTGACTCATTGGAAAAGACCCTGATGCTGGGAAGGATTGGGGGCAGGAGGAGAAGGGGACGACAGAGGATGAGATGGCTGGATGGCATCACCGACTCAATGGACATGAGTTTGAGTAAAGGTTTTGGTGATGGACAGGGAGGCCTGGCATGCTGCGATTCATGGGGTTGCAAAGAGTCGGACACGACTGAGTGACTGAACTGAACTGAGAGGGATATAGTGTGATCTCTTGGTAACATTAACAGCCTGGGTCAAGCTAGTGATTATGAATTGAAACTGAGATCAGGCACCTCCCTGGTGATCCAGTGGTTNATTCATGGGGTTGCAAAGAGTCGGACACGACTGAGTGACTGAACTGAACTGAGAGGGATATAGTGTGATCTCTTGGTAACATTAACAGCCTGGGTCAAGCTAGTGATTATGAATTGAAACTGAGATCAGGCACCTCCCTGGTGATCCAGTGGTTAAGACTCCATGCTCCCAATGCAGGGCACCGGGTCTGACCTCTGGTCAGGGAACTAGCTCTCACGCGCCGCAACGGAAGATCCCGCGTGCTGCCGCAGCACGTAACTAAGACCTAGCACAGCCGAATCAATAAAAAAAAATTTAATGAGATCGGTTGGCATGATGTGTTTCTTCTGCCTAAGAGTACCTCAGAGACGGAACTTAACCGAGAATTAGATTTAACCAAGGCCATGATCTGACCAAGAGAACACAAGCAAGTGAGAGAAGGGGCATGAAACTGAGGATGGTATGCGACTGAGTTTGAAGCTGGATCAGAAGGAAAGGGCACATGTAGGGAGGGTGTATGAAGGGCAGTGACTATATGATAAAAATCAGTGGATCTAGTTGGTTGCAATTTTTGGTAATAATGACAAGGACTATAGATGACCATGGAGGTAAGGGGTTGAAATTGTGTGGAGGACAGCATTATTAGAAGAGAGAAGTCTGGGGAGTTGGGAGGTCAGGGTATGAGAATAATCATCTAAGGGAATACTGAAATCAGCAAGAAACTTGACAAGAGTCGGTGTTAGAGCGCATAACAGCAAACCAGGAGCTCACATCTTCGAGGAAGGAAGGGGAGTGAATGCTCTGGGGTTGTGAATGGCGTCATTGCAAACAGAAAGATACACACTGACATTGTCATGAGATTCAAAGCATTTTAAGGAAAAGGGAGAGAGAATGATTTGGAAGTGGTGATGTGGAACAAGGAGAAATCTAAGGAGAGTGAAGGAGAAACTTACCCACTTCTGAGGGCCCTTAGAGAAGTGGGGTCTTCAGGGAAGAGCCAGGTTCTCTTAGGGAAGTAAATTTGCAAACTTGGCTGCGAATGGTCAGGCCACACCCACACCAAATAAATAACCACCGCTGGAAGTGGCAGACAGGAATCGGTACTTTTTTAAAGGCTTCACATGATTCCAGTGTGCTGTCAGATTTGGGGATCACTGCTTTTAGAGCAAGGAGGCGATGGGAACATTTTCAGAAGAGTTTGTAGGCCTGTGGCTGAATGTGCATTTCAAAGAGCATAGTGAAAGAGTCTCAGGAGCTGGGGACTTGGTGAGATGCAGCATTATCAAAGATGCCAGATGCAGCATTATCAAAGATGCCAGATGCAGTCTTGAGTCTGAGTGGTAAGGGAGATGAGTTTTCTCTGGGTTTTACTTGTGGTACCTTAAGTACCAAGTGCCTTCACTTTAGCAGCTGCAGTATCAGAAGGTCACAGTTGTTTCTTTATTTATGACTTTAGAGAGTCCTTAGGAGCTACACCAGACATGTCAGGAAGACATTCTTCAAGTGGTTTTGCTGTGGTTAAGTCATCTTGGGATGGAGGCCTTTCAACTGATCCCCATGCAAATGAACCCATCTGTGAGATGACCACTAGGGCTTCAACTGGAAAGAGTGAGCCCATATTGCTGCAGCTGCGTGGTGTTTTGCTAACTTAGCTCTTGGGATTAAGTGTGTGTGAAGAGTGGCTATAGAAAGAGGCCATTCAGACGACAAAGTTGGAAATCTGGGGATATTCCCATCATATTATTTAAGACTAACCACTGTAGAACATGAAATGATGAGTTCAGCATTGAGCAGTCTGGCAACACTGCTTGTCTGATGTCACCCACCTGCCTCTTCTGTTTAGTCATCTTCACCAGGCTTTCATCTGACCACTGGCTTTTGGATGATGAAGCCTGATAATGACAGCTGAGATAAGATTCCTAACCACAGAAACTCAGTAGAGGTCAACACAATTGTCTGAATCAATGGTGTTCGGCCATTTGATAGCTACAGATAAGCAGCAAGGGTCTGAAGTAGATGAGGGGGACTCTAAGCCATTTTATTCACTCTTACATAGTCAAAGATTTTTCCCTGGAAGTTCCCAGGAATTAATATAAATCTCAGGCAGGTGTTTTTGGTCATTTATTATGAAAAAGCTGACATAATGGAAACATTATACAAGTTAATAAGGCAGAGATTTTTAAACAACAGAATCAACGTCATGCTGTCAGATCAAGTTCAAGGATAGGCAATCATGAAAAAAAAAAAATCCTAAGGGACTGCAAGTAATGAAACAATGATATATAACATGCTTAACCAGAGTGCTCTCCACTTTGATTGATGATTGGTTATTGGCAGTAGTTGTTGATAACATAACAAAATCAAGTTCTCCCAACATCTCTCAAGAGGACTATAAAAAAAAAATTTGTTGATGTAGAAACTGCGCATGGGAAGAAGCATGCTATAAATAATACTTTATATATGTACTCTCTGATCTGATAATTAAGGTAAAATGTTGAATCCAATATTTTGAGCTCAATATCAATATTCCTATTGCTAGTGGACAAATAATTTTTGAATATTTGAATACATGAACAGATATTTGAATATATAAACAAATTTCAGGGAAATATCAAGTATTTTTTTTAGGACATTGATTTTATAGCATGCCAAGATTCCTTCAAGTGTGCCCAACAGCATTCACAGGTTTATTTAAAAAATTGATTTGGCTTAAAAATTGATCAGGTCACATTTTTAAAATTAATTAGCATATGAATTAATTCCTACTTGAGATTGTTGCCACATATTTTTTAGTGATTTAGTATAATGGAGAGCTCTCTGGTCTGAGAATCAGGAGACCTGGCAGCCAGTATATAACCAACAACCAATCAGTTGTATCCCTTGGGCAGATCATTGGCTTCTCTGAACCTCTGTTTCGTTAGCTGTAAATTAAAGGGTTCGAAGTCTTTCCTCCTCTAAATTCCTGTGATCCTATGAATTAAGTGTTCTGCTATGGCTTGAAGCCATTTACGTTAGTCAAAAAACTAAAAATTCATTTCTCCTAACTTCCCTATGCTGTAGCACTTTCCTTCTACCCTTCTTCTCAAAAGGTAGCTCTAAGTTACCTTTCCAACTCACATTCCTTCTGGATTATAAAGTTTCATGCAAGAATAGGGTTATGTCCTACTCATGTGGGATTCATCATAACAACTAACAAAATAACAAGACTTCCCTGGTGGTCCAGTGGCTAAGACTTTGAGCTCCCCATGCAGGGGGCCTGGGTTTGATTCCCAGTTAGGGAACTAGATTTCACATGCTGCAAATAAAAGATTCTTCATGCTGTAACGAAGACCGGTGCAGCCAAATAAATAAATTAATATTTAAACAAAACAACTTTACACATAGCTGCTAAATTAATAAATGGGTAAATAGAAAGAAACAAGGAAAGGAGGAAGGAGAGAGGGAAGAAAGACAATTACCTGCTTCATCTGTGCTCTGTGCCCGTGTCAGCGGAAAAGAAGCAGTAACCAGACCCTGCAGTTGTCATCCAGAGAAGGTAGCAAATCAGAGAGATGTTTGGTAAAGATTTTATTTAATTACTACAGGCATAATCAGAGTAGAGATCTTTATTTCAAACAAATTCAACACAGTGGAATTCTAGTCCAACACAATTATCTGGTCTTTCCTTCAGAACTGGTAGGGGAGGGGGGTGTATAACGGGTATTTAATTTAAACTTTGGGTTATAGATTTAGGCAGGAAAAATTAAGAAAACTGAAAAAGACTCGGTTGAGAGCTGGACATATATAAATAGAAGAGACAATCAATTTATTGAAAAACAAATAAGCAAGACATAACTGTTAGTTTCAGTGGAATGAAAATTAGCATCAAAAGAATGTTATTGTTCTTAAGCTTTCCATTCTATTTGAAAAAATAAAATGGTACATATATCAGAGGCTCTGTATTAATAGGTCCATAGGGAGAATTCATAAAGTTATGATTGCCAGCTCTGGAGTTAGGCTGCGTAGATTTTTATCCTGACACTACCCACTTTGGGCAAATTACCAAGCTTAGTACCAATTCATATCCCTCATCTACAAAATGGTGATAACAATATACCTATTTGTTAAAGTTATCGTGAAGTTTAAACAAGACAATGATTCCAAAACACTTTGTACATTTTCTGGCATATAGTAAGTGCTCAATTATCCTAGGGAGAGAGTGAGAGAGACAGAGAGAGTGCATCTGTGCTGACACCTACATTTCCATATTTAAAGAGAAAAACAATCCTGAAAAGACCCACTTTAAATTATTCATAGCATTAACCCTGGGGAGTGGAATTTGTGAGAAAGTGGCACACACCTTCACTTTTCCTTTACTCTTGATTCTGTAACGTTGATCTTTAAAAAATCATCAACATTTATCATATTATAATTTTTAAAATGTTGACAGTAGATCGAAAGGGATAATTTACCAAACTAAAATAATTCAGAGAGAGCACAATTTAAACCAGTTTTTGCAGAATCAAGGCAGCAAGAGGCCATAAATAATAATTCCTCTGGGGGCGGCAACTGTTATATACACAATCAAATCTTCAATCTTACAAAATTTTTTGAGTCAGAAAGGATACTGCTCTTTCTACCCAAGTTGAGAAAGTTGAGACTTTCTGAATCTTATGTTATCCCTCACCCCGTGAAGAGGGGACCAGAACTCAGGACCTGGATACCTTCAGAGCACAGATATGTGCTATGTTGATCCTTCCCCATGGAGCCCTAATTTTAAAGAGACAATAGCTCATTTACATAATCTTGAAACCCAGCAGAATAGTGAGTGACATTTTCTGATGAACTGGCTAGTTAGCCTTAGACTGATACCAAGACATAGGTGAAAACTCAAAATATATGATCATTCTGGTAACTTCCTATATCTTGTAAAATTTAAATATGCTGATGTTTCAGGCCTTTGTGGCTAATAAAATGAAACTTTTCACCTTGTGAATAATTTAACATGGTTCCTTTTGCTTGCAATCTCATTTTTCTAGCTTCAGATTCACAGGATCCCCCAAAGAGTCTATTCAGTAATTGTGATGCAGTCCTGTAGCCATTAAGACTAAGCCTAAAAGCTTTGCTTTGTATACTTGATCTGTAGCGACCTTTCGAGTTTGCTGCCTATTGAACCGGAGGTCTTCCTTGTGAAATCATAGAATCCTGCCCCAGTTCACTTTCTGTTACTTGATATCACTGAACAAAAATACCATTATCAGGGGATGAGAAAAAAAAGATATGGCACCCTGTCTCTTTAAAAGTTTAAGAATAGCAAGCACAGTAGAGTTAATTCTTTGGGGGCTGTGCCTTGAGAATGTTCTGGCTCAGAATCAGGCTACAGCTAATTAATTATGTCAGTGAAAAGCTCTGATGGCCTGTTCTCTTCAGAGAAAAGTGACATCATCCATAGAATTCTCTGGCAATAAAGAAGAACAAAGCTGTGAGTGCAGGAAATAACAGACAGATGTCCATGAGTGCATATTTTATCTACTTCAAAGGACACTGCAAGAAATCAAACTCTAGGCTGTCTCCCAGCAGTAGTGGCTTGGCAAGGGGTCTTGGAGAGTCAGAGAAGGCAATTTGCAGGACTGGGTTCACTGACCTCATGTACCCTGGGCTGAAGAGAGAAGTGTGACATTTTTAGGGAAGTTACTAAAAACATGACAGTGGTAAAAAAAAATATTGGCAGGGTCATGGAAAGCCAATCAAGTTATGTAGTGTGGGGAAACTGGGCCAGATGGTGATGGTACCATTTGTGGGTGAATGTTAGTACAGGAAACATGGCCCAGAGAGTTTCACTCCAGGGTCTTCCCTTGCTTTGTGTCTATAACATGTGCTCACAGAAAACTGGTCCTGGCTCCCAGAGCAACTTGTAATGGGAGGAATAAATATTTTGAAGTCAGATAACTCTGTTTCTTACGAATCATATAACCTTGGGCAAGCTATTTAATCCACTGAGCCTTATTTTCTTCATCTATAGAATGGGTTTAAGAGAAATGAATAATGTCCATGAAAAGAATCTTGTTCACACTTGGGTGTAATTTGAGAATTGGTTGTTATTAAATTCAACTCTATTTTCTTTGAAAAATACATAGTAATTTCATATTAGAGACAGACATATTTGTGGGAATAGATGTTTACTTACATAAGCAATTTTAGATATGTTAGAAAGATAATTGCTTCAAAATTTCAGGTACCAGAGTATGAGAAATTATACCATTAGAGATTTATTCTTCTGAGTTCATACTACCCATTCCAGAGCTTTCTATTAAAAAACATTGCATCTAATTATCAAAGTAAAACTAGTTCAGTATGGATCATTTAGAAAAACGTGTCCTCAGTGAGAGCACTATTGGCCTCAACTGGGTGAAAATTAGTTCTTTGTTGTTTGTTTAGTTCTTAATCATGTCTGACTCTTTGGTGATCCCCAGGCTCATCTGTCCATGGGATTTTCTAGGCAAGAACACTGGAGTGGTTGCCATTTCCATCTCCAGGGGAATCTTCCTGACCCAGGGATTGAACTCAAGTTTCCTGCATTAGGAGGCAGATTCTTTACCACTGAGCCAGCAGGGAAGCCCATAAAAATTAGTTCTTACAGAAGGGTAAAGAATTTTTAAATTTCATAATGGTTTGTGCACCTCAAAAAGACCATTAACAGATGAGAATGGGTGAATTTAATTCAGATGACCATTATATCTACTACTGTGGGCAAGGATCCTTAGAAGAAATGGAGCAACCCTTATAGTCAACAAGAGTCCGAAATGCAGTACTCGGGTGCAATCTCATAAATGGCAGAACTGACTGGTACAAATTGGGAAAAGAGTACATCAAGGCTGTATACTGTCACCCTGCTTATTTAAATTATATGCGTGTGATGTACTCTGGAGATGGGAAGAGTGACATTGACATTTTAGGAATCAGTGAACTAAAATGGACTGGAATGGACAAATTTAACTCAGATGACCATTATATCTGCTACTGTGGCCAGGAATCCCTTAGAAGAAATGGAGTAGCTATCATAGTCAACAAAAGAGTCTGAAATGCCTTACTTGGATGCAGCCTCAAAAATGACCGAATGATCTCTGTTCATTTCCAAGACAAAGCATTCAGTATTACAGTAATCCAAGTCTATACCCCAACCAGTGATGCTGAAGAAGCTGAAGTTGAACGGTTCTATGAAGACCTACAAGACCTTCTAGAACTAACACCCAAAAAAGATGTCCTTTTTAAGGGACTGGAATGCAAGAGTAGGAAGTCAAGAGATACCTGGAGTAACAGGCAAGTTTGGCCTTGGAATACAGAATGAAGCAGGGCAAAGGCTAATAGAGTTTGGCCAAGAGAATGCACTGGTCATAGCAAAAACCCTCTTCCAAAAACACGAGAGAAGAATCCACACATGAACATCACCAGATGGTTAATACTGCAATCAGATTGATTATATTCTCTGCAGCCAAAGATGGAGAAGCTCTATACAGTTAGCAAAAACAAGACTGGGAGCTGACTGTGACTCAGAATATGAACTCCTTATTGCCAAATTCAGGCTTAAATTGAAGAAAGTAGGGAAAACCACTAGACCATTCAGGTATGACCTAAATCAAATCCCTTATGATTATACAGTGGAAGTGGCAAATAGATTCAAGGGATTAGATCTGATAAGAGTCCCCGAAGAACTAGAGGCAGAGGTTTGTGACATTGTACAGGAGGCAGTGATCAAGACCACCCCCAGGGGAAAAAAAAAATGCAAAAGGCCAAATGGTTGTCTGAGGAGGCCTTACAAATTGCTAAGAAAAGAAGAAAAGCTAAAGGCAAAGGAGAAAAGGAAAGATATACCCATTTGAATGCAGAGTTCCGAAGAATAGCAAGGAGGAATAAGAAAGCCTTCCTCAGTGATCAATGCAAAAAATAGAGGAAAACAATAGAATGGAAAAGATTAGAGATATCTTTGAGAAAATGAGAGATACCAAGGGAACATTTCATGCAAAGATGGGCACAATAAAGGACAGAAATGGTATGGACCTAACAGAAGCAGAAGATATTAAGAAGCGGTGGCAAGACTACACAGATGAACGATGAAAAAAGATCTTCACGACCTGGGATAACCACAATGCTGTGATCCCTCACCGAGAGCCAGACATCCTGGAATGCAAAGTCAAGTGGACCTTAGGACGTGTAACTAGCAACAGAGCCAGTGAAGGTGATGAAATTCCGGTTGAGCTATTTCAAATCCTAAAAGATGATGCTGTGAAAGTGTTGCACGCAATATTCCAGCAAATTTGGAAAACTCACAGTAGCCACAGGACTGGAAAAGGTCAGTTTTCATTCCAATCTCAAAGAAAGGCAATGCCAAAGAACGCTCAAATTGCTGCACAATTGCACTCATCTCACATGCTAGCAAAGTAACACTGAAAATTCTCCAAGCCACGCTTCAACAGTACGTGAACCTTAAACTTCCAGATATTCAAGGTGGATTTAGAAAAGGCAGAGGAACCAGAGATCAAATTGCTAACATCTGTTGGATCATCAAAAAAGCAAGCGAGTTCAAGAAAAAAACATCTACTTCTGCTTTATTGACTATGCCAAAGCCTTTGACTGTGTGGATCACACCAAACTGGAAATCCTTCAAGAGATGGGAATATCAGACCACCTAACCTGCCTCCTGAGAAATCTACAATAGGTCAGGAAGCAACAATTAGAAGTGGACATGGAACAACAGACTGGTTCCAAATTGGGAAAGGAGTACCTCAAGGCTGTATATTGCCACCCTGCTGATTTAACTTATATGCAGAGTACATCATGTGAAATGCTGGGCTGGATGAAGCACAAGCTAGAGTCAAGATTGCCAGCCAGTGACAACTCACTATCTGTGGTAACTTTACAGGAAACAACCGTTGCAGATAATGAAAATCAACAGCTGTTCCTTTCTATTTGTTCCTTGTATACAACAGGGAACCTGAATCATGGGAAGAGTTGATGGAGATTTCACGAACATGTGCAGAAGTAATAAGCTAACATCTTTGGGGTCTAAGCTTCCTGTGTGCTGTGCTTAGTTGCTCGGTCATGCCCAACTCTTGGCGACCCCATGAACTGCAGCCCGCCAGGCTCCTCTGTCCATGGGATTCTCCGGGCAAGAATACTGGAGTGGGTTGCCATGCCCTCCTCCAGGGGATCTTCCCGACCCAGGGATCGAACTGGGGTCTCCCACACTGCAGGTGGGTTCTTTACCTACTAAAGTCACCAGGGAAACCCAAGTGAACGGTAAAAGGTAGATTTTAAAGAAACTCTTCTGTCCTCAAAAGAGAAAATATACATGTTTAGAAGAGTGAAAACAGAGGACATTGGTGTTAAATAAAGAGGATACATGCACAAAACACACATACAAACNTGCAGGTGGGTTCTTTACCTACTAAAGTCACCAGGGAAACCCAAGTGAACGGTAAAAGGTAGATTTTAAAGAAACTCTTCTGTCCTCAAAAGAGAAAATATACATGTTTAGAAGAGTGGAAACAGAGGACATTGGTGTTAAATAAAGAGGATACATGCACAAAACACACATACAAACGTTTTACTTACACATTTAACAGTTAATGAGTTGATCCCTGTGCTAGCAGCTGGGTTCACAAGAGAAAAAGAGGTTCTGACCTCCCAGTCCTTCCCAGACGGAGCAAACAAGCAACAGTGTTACAAAGTGATGAGTATAGGATCAGAGAAGCATCAGGCGACAGGAAGGGCGGGTCTACACATTTTACACCCATTCTCAAATCACAGAGCTAGTGTTGCTAAACACTAGCACTTAGATACCAGCACACGTGAGGTTTTCTTAATAAAAAATTTTGAATGTGGCCCAAGAGAGTGAAAAAGCATGGTAATTGTATAAGCAGATGTGATCAACTACATTCTCTCTTTGAAAAGGTAGATTTGGCATTTCAACCTGAGATTTGGCAGAAGAGAGCCAAATGTTGTCCATAAAAGCTGTTAGCCAATCACAAACAGATACTGTGACTTTTTCAGGGATCTCCCTTCTTTAAAAAAAAAAAGGGCTTTTCAACTAGGAACTCATAGGAATTTTATTAAACACCAAAGATGCAATATAAGAAATTAACATTTCTATTTCTTCACTTCTTTTTCTTTTCCTAAATCAGATGGCCTGATTTCGGCTGCACCTTCATTTAGAGGCAATGCCTGCTTCCAGCCTGAGTCCTAGCACAAGATACGCTGTTTGACATTGTTTCTTATTGATGCCAGGTTTTAAATAGAATACCCAGAAAAGTTTAGGAAAAACTGTCAAGTCATTTCTGCTGCATTATAAACTTTTGACTCGGGTGATGAAGAAACTGCAGACTCTAGCATAAACCGTGGAGTCCAGATTCTTGAATTAGACAGGAAGCTGCTCCTTCAAATCACCAACAAATTGTGCGGGAGGTCCGGAGGCATGGGGGCTGCCATTGTCTGGGAAGCTGGAGGCCCGGGAATCACAGGATTGTTATGAGTGGTTTGGGGAGTCACAGGAGGCGGACAGCCACAGGGATGAGGAGAATTGCCTTAGGCTTTCTAACTGATGCAGTTTGTGGAAAGGCTTTTTTTTGCTGGGTCTTCGTGGTGGCACACGGGCTTTCTTGAGTTGTGGCCCAGGGGCTTCTCTAGCTGCGCCTTGTGGGCTTACTTGCCCTGAGGTAGGTGGGCAAGTTAGTTCCCTGATTAGGGTTTGAACCTGCGTCCTCTGCCCTGTAAGGTGGATTCTTAACTGCTGGACCATCAGGGAAGGCCCTGTGGAAAGGCTTTTGGCTGTGTTGCTCAGTAGACCTAGCTGTTCCACATCAGTCAATTTAGTCCTATGAGAAAAGAAAAAAGAGGAAGTTGCCTTTTATTGGGCAGCCACAGTACTCCAGGCACCATATTAATCACGTCACATATATTTCAGTCTCTTACAGATGGGGAAGATGAAGTTCAGAGCTAACCGGCTGAAGGTCACATTAGCAGAGCCACAGTGTGACTGGGTCACAAAAGGCAGAGTAGCTAACATTTGCCAGGTTCTTTTATACATCAGCTCAAGTAAAATCTGTAAAGGAACTACTGCTGTGCCCATTTTGCAGATGAAGAAACTGAGTTCAGAGAAGCTAACTCACTCGTTCAAGGTCACACTAGCAGCAGTGCTGATGTAATGTTTCTAACTCAAAGGTGAAAGTGAAAGTAACTCAGTCGTGTCCAACTCTTTGCAACTCCATGCACTATACAGTCCAAGGAATTCTTTAGGACAGAATACTGGAGTGGGTAGCCTTTCCCTTCTCCAGGGGATCTTCCCAAGCCAGGGACTGAACCTAGGTCTCCCACACTGCAGGTGGATTCTTTACTAGCTGAGCCACAAGAGAAGCCCAACTCAAGAGACCCAACTGCATACTGTTTTCACCACACTGCTTCTCTGAGTAGGAGAAAACATTAGCTGTAAGTTACCATCAGCAACTTGTTTGAAAATGAAGACAAAAAAGCAAGTGGGTTAAGAAAGCATATAACAATAAACATCTTCAGTCCATCTGAAGAGCTGATACTTAGAATGACCATTCCAAGTTCTCAAAAAGACATTAACTCATGCATATTATATTCTCTTTAAGAGAAGAGGGCCTTCATAAATCATTTGAATTCTAAATGAATTCACTTTGGGAGTTCATCATACTCCCAAACCCCTACAATGGAAAAATCTCTGTGTTTTAAAGTAAGTATTATTGAGTTACTTCATGCCCTGTAGGTTCATAATGGCTGAGATTTTCTTGTGTTTTTGTTCAAAAAATGAAACTCTAGTTTTTCTAATTTGGTCAAATGCCATCAATATAGAATTCACTTAGGTCAGAGACTGAAATGAATCCATCAAAAAGCACAACAAATCCAAAGGAATTTCATGTTATAGGATTCAAACAAACCACCCCTATAAATTTTATCTAGGCGATCTGTCCTTATCTTGTTGACTGGCAATAATTTCTCTTTGAAAGGGTATTACTTGTATTTCCCAGTCCTCACCAGTGGGAGGATAAAATAAGATCAAAGAAACCATCCTTTCCCTCTCCTGCTACCGCCCCCACCTGCTCTGTGGGGATGCCAGGCCCCTTAGGTTTCTCCGGAGCATGCAGGGAGTCAGAGGGCGGACCGCAGGTGTTGCACACCCTGCTCTGGGCTACCATTTGACCTTTGCCCCTGCTCTTTCCCCCTCCAGCCTACTGCAATGAGGCCTGCTGTTCTGAAGGCACAGCCCACACGGCTGTCTGCGATCCAGGGCTCTCTCCTCCGTGTCTGTCAGTTGATGTCTTCTTGGAGGGGGTTCAGCCTGTGCGTCCATCCTGAGAGCAGGATGCCCGACCGACAGAGAGGGGCTGCCCCTTCCCGCCTTTCCTGCTTACTGCTGCATTCTAATTTACCAATTCCTCTAGTTCTTACTGGGTTCTTTCACGGCAGTCCTTCACCCTGGGACCCAGGCGTGGGGCGAGGGGGTTGAGCTGGGGGGCGCATTGGAGTGACAGGCATTGGGTTGCACTCAGACTGACCCTTGCCCTCTGACCCTGCCCCATTGTCCTTCGGCCAAAATGGCGCCCTTCCTCCCCACCGCGGACGAGCTCTTTCCCAGGAAATAGCTCGGTTCCTCATGCAAATAGCCCTGCCAGTCAGTCCTTCAGACAAGATTACAGAGAGAGATTTCACTCAAGCTTGAGAAAATTCTTGGAGGGACCATCTGTGGAGGAGACAATCATAGGATGAAGTGGGGAAGAGAACAAAATTTACATAAACAAATAGCGGGGTTGGACCAGACAGGCCTGCAGAGAGACGCCTGGTGTCAGTTCTGCTACAGATGCTCCGTCAGCCCTGGGTCTCCGCTGGCTGGCTTCTGTTCAGAGGGTTAAATTCACGGAGCTGGCGGTTTAACCACAGTGAGAAAACAGCCATGTAGTTGTGCCTTAGCAATCACTTTGCCCATGTTTTATGGAATTCAGCTTCTCAACAAGCTCACAGAAAGCTGGACCCGGTCTGCGGGACCTGATTACATACAGGGGTGGGCCGTTTAAGGTCTCTGCCCAGGGTCTTTATGAGCACAGTACCGAGAGCCTGCAGTCTTTCAGAATTTAAGAAATTACACACTACAGAATCACAGCACTGCAGGGGGCAACCTGTGGCCTTATCTAATTTCTAATCTGGGACATAGCAGCTGTCTTGCTATTAATATCCCAATGTGGTAAAAAAGAAAAAAAAAAACAAAACCCACACAAGTCATGAAAACGTTTAAATCTATGGATGACTGTGATGTTCAGCTAAGTAACCACAAGGAAAATATGACTACGTTTACAATTTATTACATGGAATTTTACCTTTTTATTCAAAAAAGTGGTATTCTCTAGATAAAGGATGAGGGTGATTTGTACTTTCTTATTTGCACTTTTGGGGGGATAACAAAGTGGTACTTCTAATTTTTTAAACTGTGGCAAAATATACGTAATATAAAATTTACCATTGTAACCATTTTTAAGTATACCATTCATCAGCATTAAATGCATTCACCGTGTGTATTATCATGACCATCCATCCATCTGCAGAAAGCTTCTCATCTTCCAAACCCGGAACTCTGTTCCCACTGAACAACCACTGTCCATCCTCCTTTCCCCCGCCCCCTGCCAACCACCAGTCCACTTTCTGTCTCTATGAATTTGACTTTTCTAAGTACCTCATATAAATGGAATCATATAGTATTTGTCCTTTTGTGACTAGCTCATTTCATTTGGCATAGTGTCTTCAAGCTTCATCCATGTTGGAGCATGTGTCAGAATTTCCTTTTTTAAAAAAGGTTGACTAACATTGCATTATATGTATATGTGTGTGTTTGTCACTCAATCGTGTCTGACTCTTTGTGACCCTCTGGACTGTAGCCCACCAGGTTCCTCTGTCCATGGAATTCTCTAGACAAGAATACTGGAGTGAGTTGCCATGCCCTTCTCCAGGGGATCTTCTTGATTGAACCTGGGACTCTTGCCTTGCAGGCAGATTCTTTAGCATTTGAGCCACCAGGAAAGCCTTTTTATGTATATACCACATTGTTACGACCAACCTAGACAGCATATTAAAAAGCAGAGACATTACTTTGCCAATAAAGGTCCGTCTAGTCAAAGCTATGGTTTTTCCAGTAGTTATGTATGGATGTGAGCGTGGACTATAAAGAAAGCTGAGTGCCAAAGAATTGATGCTTTTGAATTGTGATGTTGGAGAAGATTTTTGAGAGTCCCTTGGACAACAAAGAGATCCAACCAGTCCATCCTAAAGGAAATCAATCATGAATATTCATTGGAAGGACTGAAGCTGAAGCTAAAGCTCCATACTTTGGCCACCTGATGCGAAAAACTGACTCATTGGAAAAGACCCTGGTGCTGGGAAAGACTGAAGGCAGGAGGAGAAGGGGACGGCAGAGGATGAGATGGTTGGATGGCATCACCGACTCAATGGACATGGGTTTGAGTAAACTCTGGGAATTGGTGATGGACAGAGAGGCCTGGCGTGTTGCAGTCCGTGGGGTTGCGAAGAGTTGGACGGGACTGAGCCCATATACATACATACACACACACAGAGCCATAAAACCCCCCTAAATTTTGCCATTTGTAATGCCATGGATGGACCTGAAGGGCATTATGCTAGTGAAAGAAGTCAGGCAGAGAAAGACAAAAATATTGTATGAGATCACTTATATGTGGAATCGAAAAAATACAACAAACTAGTGAATATAACAACGACAAAAAAGCAGCAGATTCACATCTATGTAGAACAAACTAGTGGTTACCAGTAGGGGAAGGGAAGGGTAATATAAGGGCATGGGATTAAAAGGGCAAACTACTAGGTGTAAACTACAAGGATATACTGTACAACATAGGAAGTATAGCCAATATTTTATATAACTATAAATGGCGTATAACCTTAAAACTGTGAACCACTATATCTTATACCTGTAACTTATATTGTACCTCAACTATACTTCAGTAAAATTTTAAAAATTAATGTCTGTTTAGGTCCTTTGCCCACTGTAAAGTCAGTTTTTATTGTTACTGAGTTATAGCAATTCTTTATATATTCTGGATATTAATCCTTTATCAAACATATGATATGCAAATAATTTCTCCCATTCTGTGGGTTGCTTTTCTCTCTGTCAATTCTGTTCTTTGATACACAGAAGTTTTAAATGTTGATATAGTTCAATTTATCTTTTTTTTTTTTTATTATTGCTTGTGCTTTTGGTGTCATATCCAAGAAATCATTGCCAAATCCAATATCATGAAGTTTTCCCCCTATGTTTTCTTCTAGGAGTTTTAGCTCTCCATTCAGGTTATTTGTTTTGAGTTAATTTTTGTATAAGGTAAGGGTCCATCTTCATTCTGGGTATCCAGTTTTCCCAGCATCATTTGCTGAAAAGACTATCCTTTTTCCATTGAACGGCCTTGACATTCTTACTGAACATCATGTGATTATGTATACAAGGTTTTATTTCTGGGATCTCTGTTCTGTTCTACCGGTCTAAATGTCTGTATTTAGGCCAGTATCATAATGTTTTGATTGCTGTAGTTTTGTAGTAAGTTTAGAAATTAGAAAGTATGAGACCTGAATTTTGTTCTTTTTCGAGACTGGCTCTTTGGCTTTCGCTTTGGATATTTGTTGTCTCTTGAAATTCCATATGCACTTTAGAATGGATTCATTACTGCAAAAAAAAAAAAAAAATCATTGGAATTTTGAGGAATTTTCCTTTAAAAAATTCAAGCTATCATGGTATTAATAAAAGCAAGTTTTAATATGAAAATAGCATCTGCTTGTGATTTCACAACATAATTTTATTATTTAGTTTTGGCCACACTGGGCCTTTGTTGCTGTGCGTGGGCTTTTTCTAGTTGTGGTGAACAGGGGCTGCCCTGATGTGGTGTGCAGGCTTCTCATCACATGGTTTCTCTCACTGCGCCTGCTAGGTAGTTACAGCACACAGGCTTCACTGCCCCGAGGCACGTGGAATCTTATTGGACCAGGGTTTGAACCCATGTCTCCTAAATTGGCAAATAGATTCTTAATCACTGGATCTCCAGGGAAGTTCTGCTTGTGATATTTCTTTTTTCTTAATATATTTATTTTTAACTGAAGGATAATCACAATATTGTGTTGGCTTCTGTCATACATCAACCTGGATCAGCCAAGGTATACATATGTCCCCTCCATCTTGAGTGATATTTTAATAAAAGCTTTTTTTTTTTTGGATAGTTCAGCTGAAGTGCTACAAAGAAGTGATCTTTAATGAACAAGTTGTATAGAGACTTTTACTATTAACCATAGAGTTATAGAGAGAAATTTCTAGAGAAAAACTTAAAGACACATTTTTAGTCCTGATGGGCCTTTAACCATGTCTGAATCTTCTCCTTGTATGTTGCTGTGGCAATAATTATGTTACCTTTGCTTTCTAACATTGAAGAGGAAAGAAAAAAATGGGGGGAAAAAAAGGAAAAAAAATCACTAATTTCTATAGTAATAGCTAATACTATCATAAATTACTTAGCTTTTATTCTTCCAATACGTTTATAATATTCCATTTTACCTAGAGAGAACAGTATAATTTAATTTGTATGAGATTTAAAGATCGTTTGTGTCCTGTAGTAACATTCTGGTGGAATGCACTGTTTTTCCTTATGCAGTTTACATATTTTCTTTTTGGAATAAACTTCAGAAGAAGAAAGTGACTCCTAATCTGTAGACAAGAATGTCCAATGGAAGAGCAGAAGTTGAAAAATGTAATTGTTTAGATCTTTTACACAAGGCTAGTTAAGGTTGTTCTGAACTTTTCAGTGTCAGTTTATGCCTCTCTGACTTCACATCTATTGATTTTAATTTTCTTTCTCTTAACAAATATTTACTGAGTTGCTATCATGCGGGTAGGCACTCTCTCAGTAGACACTGCAGACATAGTCCCTGACCTCAAAGCAGCTCACAGCCTAGGAAACAAGTAGGCCAAGTAAGCTAATAAATTACCTTATTTAAATAGATACAGAATGTTGGGTTGAGTTCCCAGAATGGGAAAGTATTTACAGAATGGGTATATGTTAGTCTTCCAGGACCATCTTTTCTGGGGTCTCTTAGCTCTATGCAGTGATATTCATATTCATATTTAGGTAGCAAATTAAATATATGAAAAAGTGATAGTTTTTAAAAACTGTGACATTCTGGTTCTTCCAAAGCATAGAAATAAACTTATTCTGTCCTCAAAATATATCCCCCATTCAAGGTCAACGAGAATGGCTTGTTTGAGGTGTGCAATGTCAGCAGTTAGGAGCAGGCATCTCAAACTTCCCACTTGGCTGTGTTCCCTCTCAAGTAAGTGGGCCACATGCTGGGGATCATGGTGGCACCATCTAAGAAGCTGTCCCCAAGCTGTTCACCTCAAGCAAATATTTTCTAAGTCTTCCATTTTGCCCTAAACATTCAAGTCAATATTAATATTGTATCAAAGTTCCAAGAGTTTTAAACTACTTACCACCCACCCCAAGTCTTTAATCTGAGAGCTTCAAGAGGAGGCACCGTGTTGAATTTGAAGTTCAACAGCTCATCTTGATTCCTCATCCTCCCAGAGTTAGACACGTACCCATTTAGAAGTGCGGAAAGGCTTTGTCATATGGGCATAAACACTAAATATTGTCTCTCACTCATTATGGATTTTCCCAAAGATTAAAAAATCCCACAAGTTTAAAACACAGTTAAAGTTGTCGCCAGGCACAGTCATCAACAATGGAATTTTGCCTTTAAAGAAAGCTAAGTTTTGGAAACACAGTCAGTGAAATTCAGTTCTTCAGTAGAATAAGTCCATCATGGCTGCCCTGTAAGATGTAGGAACATTTTGGAATATCCAGTCTCCTGTCCACTCCTTGTTTGCCCTTGGATAACCAACTCATCCCAGTTTGCCTGGGACTGTCCTGATTTGCCAAAGTCTAGCTTTGTGGGATTTTGCTCTTCTTAGTCCTGGGCAAAACGAGAGAGTTGGTCACCTTCATTTGCACAGAGGTAGCAAATATTTTCACCTGCAACTCTCCTGGTTTATATTGGTGGTCTCAAGTGACCACGATTCCTTGGTGAAGATCAGTAGGACTGAAGACCCAATGAGAACAGGAGAAACCTTTGGGGCAAGCACATCCTTGGGAATCAGATGGTCCTGCTGGGGGGCTTGAGCTAACATAGCAGATAATTTAAGTGCTTTTGGTATTGAATTGGCCTAAAGTAGTGAGGAGCCTGGTCTTTCCAGGTGAGGCTAGTGGTAAAGAAGCTGTCGGGCCATGCAGGAGATGTAAAGAGACTTAGGTTTGATCCCCTGGGTTGGGAAGATCCCCTGGAGAAGGGCATGGCAACCCACTCCCATATTCTTGCCTGAACAATCCCTGGGACAGAGGAGCCTGGCAGGCCACAGCCCATAGTGTCGCAAAGAGCTGGGCATGACTTAAGCAACTTAGCACTCATGCACACCGTGAGGACTCTGGCGGGCTCTAGTCCATGGGGGTCACAAAGAGTTGAACATGATCAAGCACACATACACAGTGATGTCTAAGTGCTGCTGCTGCTAAGTCATTTCAGTCGTGTCCGACTCTGTGTGACCCCATAGACGGCAGCCTACCAGGCTCCCCCATCCCTGGGATTCTCCAGGCAAGAATACTGGAGTGGGTTGCCATTTCCTTCTCCAATGCATGAAAGAGAAAAGTGAAAGTGAAGTCATTCAGTCTGTCTAAGTGCAGCTCATTTTAATCACGGTTCCTGGATCGCACCATTAGACAAGCTGATTCAGAATTTGTGCATTTTTAACACAGTGAATGGGCTTTCTACCACACCCATCTGACCATGTCACAATTCTGTTGCTCAGAAGTTCCAAGGCTCAGACTTTCCTGGTGGCCCAGTGGATAAGAATGTGCCTGCCAATGCAGGGGACACGGGTTCAATCCCTGCTCTGGGAAGATTCCACAAGTTGAGGAGCAACAAAGCCTCCTGAGCCCACGCTCTAGAGCATGCGAGCCTCAATTACTGGGCCTGCAGGCTGCAACTACTGAAACCCACGCATCCAGAGTCTGTGTTCCGCACCAGAGGAAGCCACCGTAGTGAGAAGCCCACGCCCCACAGCTAGAGATTCGCCCCCGTAGTCTAGTTTCTAGTCTTACTGCATCTAGAGAAAGCCTGGGCACCGCAATGAAGACCCAGCTCAGCCAAAACAAAACAAACAAACAAANCACCAGAGGAAGCCACCGTAGTGAGAAGCCCACGCCCCACAGCTAGAGATTCGCCCCCGTAGTCTAGTTTCTAGTCTTACTGCATCTAGAGAAAGCCTGGGCACCACAATGAAGACCCAGCTCAGCCAAAACAAAACAAACAAACAAACAAAAGGATGCTAGGTTCCTGTGTGACCTGGCACATAGAAAACAAACAAACACAAAGTCCGAAGTGTCTTGCTAGTCCATGATAAAACGCACACTCACTCGCTGGTTTACAGGCTTTTCATGAGTTGTCGCTTTTATCACTCTAGCCTCCTGTGGTCNAATTCACCACAAAATAAATGTAAGATGTGTATAAGAGACAGATACTGGATGCTTGGGGCTGGTGCACTGGGATGACCCAGAGGGATGGTACAGGGAGGGAGGAAGGTGGGGGGGTTCAGGATGGGGAACATGTGTATACCTGTGGAGGATTCATGTTGATGTATGGCAAAACCAATGCAATATTGTAAAATAATTAACCTCCAATTAAAATAAATATATTTATATTAAAATTTTTTAATTAATGAATTTCTTTCTGGCTTACTTCACTCTGTATAATCGGCTCCAGTTTCATCCACCTTATTAGAACTGATTAATTTAAATTAAAAAAAGAAAAAATAATTGATGAATTTTTGTGAGGCACTCTAATACTGAAGATGGAAGAAAAAAACCAACATTTTCAACATATTATCCTTTATTATATCAAGAAAGGTAAAAGTTCAACTGAAGCACACACACAAAAAGATTTGTGCAGTGCATAAAGAAGGTTCTGTGACTGACTGAAGGTGTCAAAAGGTATGCAGAGTTTTGTGCTGGAGATTTCTCACTGGATGATATTCCACAGTCAAGTACACCAGTGAAGTTGACAGCAGACAAATAAAGACAATAATGGAGAGCAATGAATGTTACACCAACAGGAGACAGCTGACATACTCAAAACATCCAAATCAAGCACTGAAAAACATTTGCAACAGCTTGGTTATGTTGAAGTGAAGTGAAAGTCATTCAGTCGTGTCTGACTTTTTCTGACCTCAGGTACTATAGCCTGCCAGACTCCTCAGTCCATGGGGATACTCCAGGCAAGAATATTGGAGTGGGTTGCCATTCCCTTCCCCTGGGGATCTTCCCAACCCAGGGATCGGATCCAGGTCTCCTGCCTGCACTATAGGTGGATTCTTCACCATTTGAGCCACTAGGGAAGTTCATACTGATTATGTTAATCATTTTAATGTTTGGGTTGCACATAAGTTAAGCGAGAAAAAACTTCTGACCATATTTCCACATGTAATTCTCTACTTAAAAATAATGAAAATTAAAACAAATTGTGGCAGATGATGAAAAGTGGATACTGTAGAATAATATGAAATGAAACAGATCATAGGACAAGCAAAATGAACTACCACCAACCACAGCAAAGGCTGTTTTCAAAGAAAGTGATGTTGTGTATATGGTGAGACTGGAAAGAAGTCCTTTTATGAGCTCCTTTTGAAAAACCAAACTATTAATTCCAACAAGTACTGCTCCCAATTTGACCAACTAAAAGCAGCACTCGATGAAAAGTATCTGGAGTTAGTGAACAGAAAATCCATAATATTCCATCAGGATAATAGAAAACTACATGTTTCCTTGAATATCAGGCACAAACTATTATACCATGGCTGGGAAGTTCTGATTCATCTGATATATTCCCTGGATATTGCACCTTCAGATCTCAATTTATTTCCATCTTTACACAACCCTCTTAATGGATAAAATTCCAATTCCCTCGAAGACTGTAAAAGGCACCTTGAACAGCTCTTTGCTCAAAAGTATCAAAAGTTTTGGCATGATAGAATTATGAAGCTACTTGAAAAATGGTGGAAAGTAGTGAAACAAATCAATGAATATGTTGTTCAATGAAGTTCTTAGTGAAAATGAAAAATGCGTCCTTTATTTTTGCTTAAAAACTGAAAAAACTTCTTGGCCAACACAATAGTATTAAATGTTAAATAACAAATAGTGAAATAGGATTTACTACATAAGACTTGCAAAGATTGATATCCTTGAATCTGTATACAAATGTCTTAGAAAAGCNGTGAAAATGAAAAATGCGTCCTTTATTTTTGCTTAAAAACTGAAAAAACTTCTTGGCCAACACAATAGTATTAAATGTTAAATAACAAATAGTGAAATAGGATTTACTACATAAGACTTGCAAAGATTGATATCCTTGAATCTGTATACAAATGTCTTAGAAAAGCATAAGGAGTCACATTAATTCAAAAACAGTGAAAGGACCATAACAGCCTGTTTATAAACAAAGCATAAGTTATCAATAAATATTTGAAAACTATGATTATTAGCAATTAAAATGTGAATTAACATGAAAAAGTATGATCTGGATCATCATTTTGCAAAGATTTAGTACTATGAACATACTTCCTTACCTTGGTGTTATTAATGCACCTCCCATCTCATAGGACTGTCCCAGTTCCTAGGTGTATTTTTTAGCTTTTGTTTTAATTAGTGATTTTTAAGCATAGTCACCAAGGACACTTTTTTCTTTTTTTTTCAAGAACACTGTTTTCTAACTTTGTTTTTCTTACCTGTTACAGGTTGATGACATAAAGAAAGCATCCTCAATCATATCTTTAATGAAACTTTTCAGGGAACCATTCTCTGCTAAAAAATTGTTAGACCAGAACATCAGCTTCTCAACAATCAGTGAATTTCTGATTTTCTTTTGCCTTTTTACTAGTCTTTCCTTCTATCTAACTCTTCAGATTATATAGAAATAGTTCATTTTTAAATTTAGACTCATACTGTCATTCACAGTAAATGCTACACATATGGATATAAAAATTGATACTGTTTGTTTATGCATTTCCATTGCTGTCTTTGAGTGCAAGTGAGAAAGAATCACTAGACTATATCTATGTCATTACTAACAATTCTTGTTTAATTGTGAGACTACGTGGGGAGAAAACAAAAACTGAAGCCTGAATGACAGAATAAAATGTAAGTATGTGTATATTTCTCAAATCAATAATTTTCTATTCCAAAACTTAGAAAACTAATCCCTATAGTTCCTATCAATTTCCTAAGGATACATACAAACATTTATATATAAACATATACTTATATGTAAGATATATATAACATGTGCTTTTTTTAAAATTTGGATAGTTCAGAGGATGTGAGAAATTCATTTCAATTCTTAAATGTCATCATGGATGTCTCTGGGCCTGAGGCGAATGAGGAAGTCTCTAGGCCTATCTTATAAATTGGTTAAGAGGGAGACAATAGATGTTATATTATACGTAAACACACACACATAAACACAACCTCGAATATATAAGTAAATCTTATATACAAATGGTGTGCTTGTATATAACATCCAGGTAGGCAATTTTTTAAAAAATGCATTCTTGTAACCTCTTACAATTAGTGTGGTATGCTTTGGACATTTATAGGCAGTGTATCATCATTTATGTTTGGACTTTGGCCTATCATTTTGTTACTTGATATTTGTTTGTTCCCATTGCTGTTCATTCTTTTGTTTCTCCTTTCCTGCATTCGATTGAATAACTTTACTGTTCAATTTTAATTTATGTAATTTATACAATGTGCTTTTTACTCTATTGCCTCTTACAAGTTTGTACATGGTCTGTGAATGATAATCTACACAGTGAACACTTCACAAATGACTTGGAAACAATATTTACCACTGGGGGTAGAATGTAAAAAAACTTTTTTGCCTTTACACTTCTACTTCTCATGATAGTTATCATTTATATCTTGACTATTTAATTGACAATCACATCAGATAATAACTATGATTTTTGCTCTCAACAACTGTATGAAAGGATTTGTATCATACAGGTTTTTTCCTGTTTTTCAGTGTTTGATAGAAATATACAATTAAATCACCTGAGGCTGCAGTTCTCTTTGTTGGATGATTTATGTACCTGTTTACTTTAATATTAGAGACAGGGATATATAGGTTAGATATTTCATCTTGAATTAGCTTTGGTAGACTGTATCTTTCATAGCATTGATTCATTAATTTAAGCTGTCAAATCTTTGTAGAGACATGATATTTTTCTGTTTCTATATATGTGTAATCTGCAATGATGTCGTACCTCACATTGCTGATAAATTTCACCTTTTCTCTTTTTTTTTCCAGACCAACCACAATAACAGTTTATCAATATTAGACATCCTCTCCAAGAATCAGCTTTTGATTATATTCATCTTCTCTCTTGTTTCTCTTTCCCATTTCACTGATTTTTTTTTCCCTTTTTTTGCTTATTATTTCTTTTCTTCTGTTTGGATAATTTTTCTTTGATTTTTTTACATGTAAAGTAGTAAGTAAAATCACTTAGTCGTGTCCGACTCTTTGTGATTGCATGGACAGCAACCCACCAGGCTCCTCAGTCCATATTCTCTTTCCCATTTCACTGATTTTTTTTTCCTTTTTTTTTGCTTATTATTTCTTTTCTTCTGTTTGGATAACTTTTCTTTGATTTTTTTACATGTAAAGTAGTAAGTAAAATCACTTAGTCGTGTCCGACTCTTTGTGATCGCATGGACAGCAACCCACCAGGCTCCTCAGTCCATGGGATTCTCCAGGCAGGAATACTGGAGTGGGTTGCCATTTCCCTCTCCGGGGGATCTTCCTGACCCAGGGATCGAACCCAGGTCTCCCGCATTGGAGGCAGACGCTTTAACCTCTGAGCCACCAGGGAAGCCAGATCATATAAAACATCAAAGCTGGTAATAAGAAATCACACAGTTATAACAACATTCATCTTGTTGGAATTTACAGAGGACCCACAGCTGCTAGTTCTGATTTTTGTCTTTTTATTTCTTACGTATGTGATGAGTGTTACTGGAAATCTGACCATTATCATTCTCACATTCATGGATTCTCATCTTAAAACACCTATGTATTTTTTCTTCAAAAACTTTGCCTTCTTAGAAGTCTCATTCTCAACAGTGTGTATTCCCAGATTCCTGTACAGCATATTAAGTGGGGACAATACCATTACTTGTATCACCTGAAGAAGTGAAGTGAAATTTGCTGTCATGTCCAACTCTTTGAGACTCCATGGACTGTAGCCCGCCAGGCTCCTCTGATCATGGAGTTCTCCAGGCAAGAATACTGGAGTGGGCTGCCATTTTCTTCTTCAGGGGATCTTCCCAACCCAGGGATCGAAACTGGGTCTCTTGCATTGCAGGCAGATGCTTTATCATCTGAGCCATCAGGGGCTTAATGCCTGTGCTGGTCAAATATTCTTTGTTGGACACTTTGGAGTCACAGCATTTTTTCTTTGGCAGTCATGTCCTATGACCACTATGTGGCCATCTGTAAACCCCTTCATGAACAGTAGAGTCTGCATCATCTTTCTGCTCTGCTGCTGGATATCTGGGTTGATGACTGTCATCACACCACTCAGTATGGGCCTTCAGCTAGAATTCTGTGACTCCAGTGCCATTCATCATTTTGGGTATGATGCAGGTCCCCTCCTAAAGATCTCAAGCTCAGATACATGGTTCATAGAACAGATGATTATAATCTGTACAGTGGTGACATTCATCATCACACTGAGAGGTGCATTCATCATTACATTGATAGGTGTTTTTCTTTCATATGTATATATATATATATACTTCACTTTCTGCCATAAGGGTGGTGTCAACTGCATATCTGAGGTTATTGATATTTCTCCCAGCAATCTCGATTCTAGCTTATACCTTGTATGTATCTCCCTACAAACTTCCCTGAAAAAGTACATTTAGTTACAACTCTCAAAATTGTATACCTATAATTCAGAGTTAGCTCACAGGAGTATACACCCTATTCCTACTGATTTCTAGTGGCCAACTGTATGAAATGCTCATCATTTGGCTAAGCTCTTTCATGTGCCATAAATGTAAGATTTTGTCCCTGAAGTTAACAATGTCTCAGGTGCTATTTTGCCGAGTCATCACAAGTGCAGTCTGCCCTGGATTCACCTAAAGGTAGTCTTTCATTTCTGAACACAAAATTTCATAAAGAAATTATATGTTTATAATTAAATAGAATTGCCATAGGTTATATGTAAATGGTAGATTACAAGTTTTTACAGATTTATTTATGTACTTGTGGTTGAGGGGAAAAACCTCTGATGCTACTTTTATGACATACATAATTTATGCTGGTAATTACTATGTCATTTTTTTCCTTTTTATGTTCATATTTTTATAGTATCCATGAGTTGCTTAAAGAAAGTGGATAAAGACTTGTTATGCCTATTTAATTGCTTCAGACACTGTGAAAAAAAATCAAACATTTTATCACTTGACTTTTCCTGCACCATCACAGTGTATCTAATGCTATTGTTGCATTTTTTTGTCCTCAAAGACAATGTTCCCACTGCTACCTTGTGGAAAGTTGATTGCCAAAACTTATATTAACATTCCTTAGTGACTTTTAAACGTGGGTCTCCATGGACACTTTTGTTTGTTGATTCTATTGACTCATTATATGTGGGATACATGAATTAATTAGCTATAACATTTGGTGCCAAATATGTTTTCCTGACCAACAGTTCATCATATCAACTACTCCTAATCAATTGTTCTCCCATGTTATACCTTTACCCCTTTAGAAAAGATATTCCTTTTTTTGAGCTAGCAAGAGAAGAATATATATTCTCAGTGTAAAATGGCACAGGGCCTCTCTCAGAGGGAGCTCTGTATGATATAGGAGGTCTCTGGGCATTTTCAGGGATTTCCTAGCTGAATGTGATTCCCTGAGAAAACAGAATTCACAGGTCTCCTCTAGCATATTCCTGTTCAGCCTGTGTATCATTATGAGTATCTTCAACTAAACTGTCAACAGGTGCCATGAAATAATTTAACGGTGACAGGGTAAGTATGAAAATGTTTGCTCCTTCAGTCATTTACACACTATGCGTGCATGTTTTCTGGCAGAAGGTTGGACGTGGATGGGGAATGTCATCATAGATTTCTCTCTCTAAGCAAAGTGTCAGACGTTTTTAATTGACATTTAAAATTTTTACTGGAGTGTAGATTTACATTGTCATGTTAGTTTCAAGTGTACAGCAAAATGCATCAGTTAAGTGTGCTCACTGTGTTCAGTGGCTCAGGCATGCCCAACACTTCCAAAACCCCATGGACTATAGCCTGCCAGGCTCCTCTACATGGGATTTTTCAGGCAAGAATACTGGAGTGGCTTGCCATTTCCTCCTGCAGGGCATCTTCCTGACCTAGGGATCAAATCCATGTCTCCCACATCTCCTACATTGATAGACAGATTCTTAATCACTGAGCAGTCTAGGAAGCCCTGAATCAGTTATACACATACATATATCCTCTTTTTTTAGATTCCTTTCCCATATATGCCATTACAGAGTACTAAATAGAGTTCCCTGTGCTATATAGTAAGTCCTTATTGGTTGTCTATTTTATATATGCTATTGTGTATATGTCAATCCCAATCTCCCAATTTATCTCTCTCCCTCCCTGTTTTAGACTTAAATAACCAACCAATAAGGTGAATACTAATGTTAGTATTTGGTGGGAATATCCCACAGTCATTTTTCTAGAATGATGGCTCCTAAAAATCATTAGCAGATTTGGTTTGGGAATAACACACACACACACACACACACACACACACACACACACACAACTAAATAGAGTTCCCTGTGCTATATAGTAAGTCCTTATTGGTTGTCTATTTTATATATGCTATTGTGTATATGTCAATCCCAATCTCCCAATTTATCTCTCTCCCTCCCTGTTTTAGACTTAAATAACCAACCAATAAGGTGAATACTAATGTTAGTATTTGGTGGGAATATCCCACAGTCATTTTTCTAGAATGATGGCTCCTAAAAATCATTAGCAGATTTGGTTTGGGAATAACACACACACACACACACACACACACACACACACACACACATCAATGGCAGAGATTTTATTCTTTTTTTAAACCTTTTTCAAAACTAAAATGTTTTGTTAAAGTTAAATACTTAAAGTAGAATTTTGTGAATTCAAATATGTCAGCATAATTAAATATTTATCTATGAACAGCTGGACTCAGAGAAAAACAATATATTGATTACTAAAGATAAGATCGTTTCAAGACCCAAGCAAATCTGAATCAGATATGAAGGGAACTACTGGGTGGTGAACTGTGTTCATGAAAAGAAAGAAACAAGACAGGGACTCTCAGAGGGAGCTACAGTCACCATCAGATGACAATAAACTGTTCAAGAGGGTATCAGCCTTTCATCCAACTTTATCTACCCTGAGCCTCAATTAATATCCCTCCCTTTGATGGGGTCTGTTAGCCACTGCACCTATAGTAGCAGAAGACAAGGTTTAGCTGCTTAAACTAAAGAGAAAGATCTGGCTCAAAGCACTGGAAACTAAGTTAAGACAAACACTACATGATGTCACATACATGTGGAACCCAAAAAACAGAAACAAAAACACATCAAAAACCCCCAAACTCAGAGATACAGAGGACAGATTGGTGGTTGTCAAAGGTAGGGTGGGGACAGGGGAACAATGAATGAAGGGGCTCAAAAGACACAACCTTCAGTTATAAAGTAATAAGTCCTGGAAATGTAATTTACAGCTGGGAGACTATAGATAATTATACTGCATACATTACATATTTGAAACTTAGTAAGACAGTAGATATTAAAAGTTCTCATCACAAGGAAAGTATTTTAGGTAACTAAGTAAAGTGGTAAATGTTGGTTAGACTCATTATGATGATTATTTTACAATATATACAAACAATGAATTGCTATGCTGTACAACTTTAACTGAAATGTCTTCCTGCTTGCCACTCAAAAGACATTAAATAGGCCATGTTAGTAGAAATAAAAGTTTGTTTCACTTTGGATACCAGTAAGAGTGGGAGAATGATGATGTATATCCAAAGACTGAGTCCCCCTCACTGGCCATCAACTAGTTAGAGCTTTTATACATTGAGGGAGAGGAACTACTGGCAGAAACAGCACAGTCAGCTCTGGTCACCAGTTATTTGATCAGCATTATCTTGATTGTTTTAAGTACAACTTGTCTTCAGTTCCAAGGTTGGTTTGTTTCCATTTCCTTGTGGCTAATTCTTAGAATATAGTGGCTTATGTCATGGCTACATGGCTGGTCATCATGTAGCTACTTCTCCACCTGGTAGGGATTCAGTATTTGTAAGACAGCTCACGGGACATGGCTCAGAATATTATCCACAGCCCCAGAGAAGGAACTAAATGTCCTTGACAATGCTTAATGACTAAACTATTATTATTTGGTCTCCTTTGCCTGTTTTCCTTTGTTTCTACATTTTCTCACTTCTCTGATTAAACTTACTCATTGGCTAAAGTTTTTCCACAGACAAAAGGCAGGTTGAGGACATGACGGTGAAGGACCATACGATCCTGCTTTGTTTCACAGTTGAAACTAATATAAAGTTAAATATTGACTATACCTTATTTTTTTTAATTCCTTTGGTTCTGTGGTTGATGCTAGGAAAACAACAAACTGTTTTGAAAATTATCAAATTAAAAAAAAGAATCAAAAAAAGCTCTGGTACTACTTGTCTCAAAGCTTTTTGAAAGGAATATACTAAAAACATAAAAAGTTCATTACTCACACAAGATCCATCTTGCATTTAGTAAATAAGAAAACTTGGAGCACTAAAGACATTACTTGCAAGTTAGAAATCTATAATTATCTATCAATAAAATGGAGGATATACGAAAAATAACTCTCACCTAGATTGATCTTAAACCAGAATAATACAGTCCTTAGTCTTCAGCCTTAGTATTTCTGGAGAGAAATATTGAGCAAACATAGAAAGATCAACATACTAACAGGAAAAAAAAATGGAAAATTAGCCAGTTGCACTTTGTAATCTCCATCAGTTCTGATATTAAACATGAATTGAGTGGTTGCATATAAACTGAGTGGCATACATTTAGTTTTTGTTCTAAACAGCCCATTTATACCAGTTGTAGAAATATAATTATTACAACTGTCCCTCTTTGCTTCTCAAGTTACCTTTCTTTGACAATAAATATTATAGTAACATTGCTGCTGCTGCTAATCGCTTCAGTCGTGTCCAACTCTGTGCGACCCCATAGACAGCAGCCCAAGAGGCTCCCCTGTCCCTGGGATTCTACAAGCAAAAACACTGGAGTGGGTTGCCATTTCCTTCTCCAATGCATGAAAGTGAAAAGTGAAAGTGAAGGCACTCAGTTGTGTCCAACTCTTAGCGACCCCATGGACTGCAGCCTACCAGGCTCCTCCATCCAAGGGATTTTCCAGGCAAGAGTACTGGAGTGGGTTTCCATTGCCTTCTCTATAGTAACACTACCTTTTTTAAAAAATTAGCAATACAAATACTGTTTATGAAACCAAGATATTCAGGTAAATGTGCATCAATAATCAGAATGCAGTGATTCAAGCCTGGGACTATGGAGTCACTCTGTGTGGCTACTTAATATCAGAAAACCTTAAAAATAAACTTCATCTCTCTGTGCCTCAGTTCTCCCACTTTTAAAGTGGATATAATATACACCTGGATAAGGAAATGGCAACTCACTCCAGTATTTTTGCTTGGAGAATCCCATGGACAGAGGTGCCTGCTGGGGTACAGTCCATGGGGTTTCAAACAGTCAGCCACAATGAGTGACTAACATCTTAATATATCTCCTACCTCATCAGTTCAGTTCAGTCGCTCAGTCATGTCTGACTCTTTGCGACCCCATGAATCGCAGCCCGCCAGGCCTCCCCATCCATCACCAACTCCCGGAGTTCACTCAGACTCACATCCATCGAGTCAGTGATGCCATCCAGCCATCTCATCCTCGGTCGTCCCCTTCTCCTCCTGCCCCCAATCCCTCCCAGCATCAGAGTCTTTTCCAATGAGTCAACTCTTCGCATGAGGTGGCCAAAGTACTAGAGTTAAAACAAACAAAAGGATGCTAGGTTCCTGTGTGACCTGGCACATAGAAAACAAACAAACACAAAGTCCGAAGTGTCTTGCTAGTCCATGATAAAACGCACACTCACTCGCTGGTTTACAGGCTTTTCATGAGTTGTCGCTTTTATCACTCTAGCCTCCTGTGGTCCCAGCGCAGGCATCTAAATCTATTCAGTTTGACCTTTGCCTACAGCCTTCCCTTGGCCAAGAACAGTCTTACCCTAGCTCCACCCCTCTTTCTCCAGCTGAAGCACACATGTGAGATTTCGTGTCACTTTCTCCAGGAAGCCTCCTCTTAGCTCAGATTCAAGTCATCAAGATTCTTCTGAAGTCCGTAGTCTCTGATGTCTCCTCCATCCTAAGGCTCACCATCGTTCAGTTCAGTTCAGCTCAGTTCAGTTCAGTCGCTCAGTCGTGTCTGACTCTGCGACCCCATGAATCGCAGCACGTCAGGCCTCCCTGTCCATCACCAACTCCCGGAGTTCACTCAGACTCACATCCATCGAGTCATTGATGCCATCCAGCCATCTCATCCTCGGTCGTCCCCTTCTCCTCCTGCCCCCAATCCCTCCCAACATCAGAGTCTTTTCCAATGAGTCAACTCTTCGCATGAGGAGGCCAAAGTACTGGAGTTTCAGCTTAAGCATCATTCCTTCCAAAGAAATCCCAGGGCTGATCTCCTTCAGAATGGACTGGTTGGATCTCCTTGCAGTCCAAGGGACTCTCACCACAGTTCAAAAGCATCAGTTCTTCGGTGCTCAGCTTTCTTCACAGTGCAGCTCTCACATCCATACATGACTACTGGAAAGTTATAATGTAAATGCCTTTCAATTGTTTTCGTGGTTTCCCTCTAAACTTCAATGCCTGAGAATGCAATTATATCTCCAGTACTGAATGTGCACAGATACTTACTGAAGGGATGACTGGATTCAGGCCTCTTTTGAACTATGTCACCTGTGGGGGCTCCACCTCTCCTGTGTCTTCTTTTGTTGCCTCCGTCCCTACTTTGACTGCAAAGTCCACAGCGTGTGTGCACACTAAGCCGCTTCAGTCATGTCCAGTTCTTTGTGGACTCACCAGGCTCCTCTGTCCATGGGATTCTCCGGGCAAGAATGGGAGTGGGTTGCCATGCCGTCCTCCAGGGATCTTTCCGACCCAGGGATTGAACTCACTCCTCCTGTGGCTCCTGACTTGCAGGTGGATTCTTTATGGCTAAGCCACTGAGGAAGCCCTAAAGTCCAGAGACCCACCCTTCACTTTGTGAATGAATCACACATTCACCTGTTGGCCTTGGGCTTTGCAGAGCGGCTCTCTGCTGCCCTCACATGTTTTGGATCAGCTCTTTATGCAGCCAGTTGAGACAACCCCTTGTTCCCTGGAGCGTGGTTTCAATTCAGCAGGGACGTCTTTGTTCTTGGACTCTGTATGCCTCTCTTGGCAGGAAGGGTGACCGTGTAGGATGGAAGAGAGGATGGGATCCCTCTGTGCCTGTTTCTATACCCTAATCTATTGTTCTCCACCATCATGGCTAAGTCAACTAAATATTTTCATTGTCTCGTCTTCCTCTGGTCTCCTTCTCTCTCCTTTCTTAAACCCTCTTCAAAGTATTTCTCCTTCTGGGTTGTTTTACATCTTTAAATACAGTGGTTTATTTAACAGCGTCCCAGAACCCTAAGACTTTAACTGCTTGCTTGTGGTAAAGCTTCCATGTGAAAACAGTCATGTTCAACAACAGGAACTTGCTTACACTTTGAATTTCATTCCTTTCTACAAAAACTAACAAGACTCTCAAAGCAGAGATGTAAAGTGGTTTTATTTAATTGAATCATGATTTAATTACTGAATCATCTTTAAAGTAATAAAAAATATTTATTGTGATCACATCTTCATTATTTCACTGATGAAACAGATACCACGGTTTAATCAGTGAATTATGAATGACTGATTTACCATATTAAACCATTTTAAATAGCAGTGATTTATAGGCAACATGTATATTCCTTCCATGATTATTATGATAGCAATTAAAAAGCTTATAGTTCCTGATGAATGATGAGATTCTAAATATATAATGCACAATGTTACATAACCATAACCTCTTTTCCTTTGGTAATTGGTGTCTAGGGTAATTGAACTCAGAATGAAATGTGTGGTATACGTAGTGTATCACAATCAATACAGTTCAAGCATAAGCACATTTTTTTAGGGAGAGAAGAAATGGGTGTTTTCTTCTAAGAGAATTCAAAAGATTTGGTTAAAAAGAAACATACCAATAATATTTACATATTTTTGAACCAGATAGCTTAAACTTTTAAACTAAAAGAGCTACCTATTTACAGTTGTAAAGCTCTTTGTTTACACTGTCTGACAACCAGGGACATACCTTGGACTCCTTCAGGACAAGATCACCATACACAGATGTCGAGCTGGGCCTTGTACAGGGGTGCCTGGCGAGGGACCCGGTAGGAGTACACTTTGCACTCTAGGCAGGCTGCACCCTGACTCAGAGCTGTGACTCCTGGAAGAAGCAAGCACCTCTTTCTAATTTGCAAAAAACTCCGTATAGCTAGCCTGACGCTGTGTCTGGGCTTTGTCCTTTTGCCCTGCACGGAAACACATTGCCTTTCCATTAAACTATTTTCTGACTTACACTTTCTCACTAATCCCAAACCACTGTTTTCTTCAAAATTAATATTTTCCATTTTGGTCTTGAAAGAGCACGTGTATATGTGGCAGAAACAATATGGGGAAAATCTGCAAATTCCAGTCCATTGACGTTTCTGTAATAAATTCATCTTTGGCCATTTGGAATTAGATGAGTTCAGAGACTACGAAAAAGCAATAAAAGCAAGAAATCTCATGAAAGACAAACTTTATACTAGGGGTCCTGTCTCATAGATAAGAGTTAGCTCCTTTTTTTAAAATGCTGTGATAATGAGCCAGGTTTATGATTTAAAACCCACCATTAGCATAACACAGGGGAGAAAAATCTCCACTGTCACAGACCGAAATTCTGTTGCTTCCAGTTTGTTCTTTGGTACAAGCTGGGATAGCTTCCAGGCTTTCTGGACGGTGAGCAGGGGTTGTACCACAGTCCAGTCTTCTGGCCTTACGCCACACAGGTGTTGAATTCTTAGTCGCTCAGCCTAACAATTTAGACTGACTCTTTGCGACCCCAGGGATCGTAGCCCGCCAGGCTCCTCTGTGGGAGGAGGCAATGGCACCTCACTCCAGTACTCTTGCCTGGAAACTTCCATGGATGGAGGAGCCTGATGGGCTGCAGTCCATGGGGTCACTAAGAGTTGGACACGACTGAGCGACTTCACTTACACTTTTCACTTTCATGCCTTGGAGCAGGAAATGGCGACCCACTCCAGTGTTCTTGCCTGGAGAATCCCAGGGACGGGGGAGCCTGGTGGGCTGCCGTCTATGGCGTCCCACAGAGCAGGACACGACTGAAGCGACTTAGCAGCAGCAGGGATGAAGTCAGGTATATGACCAAATGGGAGTACATTTAGTAAATGTCAGTTCCATCATAGCTACAAAGTTCATCAGTCCTCATCAGTAGGAAATATATTCAGATATATTTGTATTATGTGATGCGGACCTTAGTCAATAGGACTGAAAGCCTATAATCATGGGGTTTTCTTGAGAGCGTCAATAAGACTCTAAATTTTTGCTAAAAAAACAAAAGAACAACTCCGATTCCACCAACCTGACTCCTCTGACTGGCAGTCTGGATATCACAGGAGTTAAATTTCATATACAGGTTTATGTATGGCTGAGTCTCTTTGCTGTTCACCTGAAACTACAACATTGTTAATCGACTGTGCCTCAATACAAAATGCCTTGGGTCTTATAAAAACAAATTTTTTTCACCTTCAAGTGGGAATACATTAAATTGAGAAGCCCCACCCAGTATCATGTGAGCTGCCAACCATGTGTTACTGTGCCAGATGAATCACTTGATGGGAAACAGGAAATCGCTAATAAAGGTTGTTTTTGTTAATTACACATGGAGTAAGAACCAGGAGGTGAGAGAGCAGGGTTTTATTTTAAGCCAGATTTGAGTACTACATTGAGGGCATAAATAGAAAACTTTACATCGTCGTTGACCTCATGAGCACTGAAATGGGCTAAGTACTCCCAGGAGCAGTCCTCCCCCTTCTCAGAATCATTGCTACTTACAGCAATTTTTATGTAGTTAATATTAGCACAAATCCTTTTCTCTGCTTGCTTGCTTCCTAGCAACCTGAAGCAGAGTATCTGCTTGCCAATCTGCTTTTGGTTAAAAAAAAAAAAGAACAAAAAGCACCCAGTGGATCTGCCAATAACTGTGACGAGACATGGGATGTATTCAATAAACTCCGTGTAGATTTTGTGAGCCCGGCAAAGGATACATGTTGTCAACCGTCTGACCTTGCTGTGCTTTCCATCACAGGCCAGGGAAGATGTGATCCACATGCTGAAGACGGAGAAAACTAAGCCTGAGGTTCTGGAGGCTCATTACGGGTCTGCGGAGCCAGAGAAAGTGCTCCGAGTCCTGCACCGGGACGCCATCCTGGCCCAGGAGAAGTCCATAGGAGAAGATGTGTATGAGAAACCCATCTCAGAGGTAAAAACTTACCCCGACAAGTCCCCGAGCAGGGAGCCTCAAAGGGAGGTCTCAGCATCCTTCCATTTGACACACTTCAACATTTTCTTTCAAAGGCAAACATTTTTTTAAGATGCCCTATTCCCTGGTGGCTCAGATGGTAAAGAATCTGCCTGCAATGCAGGATAACTGGGTTTGATCCCTGGGTCAGGAAGATCCCCTGCAGAAGGGAATGCAACCCACTCCAGTATTCTTGCCTGGAGAATCCCATGGACAGAGGAGTCTGGTGGGTTATAGTCCATGGGGTTACAAAGAGTCAGACAGACTGAGTGACTAACACTTTCACTTTCAGTCTAGAATTAAAGTATAATTTAATAATCCATGAATTATTGTGGATACAGTTCACTGATAAGAATTGTAGAAGTATTTTCTTAAATATACTTAAAGCCCAAAATATATTTCTTATGTGGTTATGATAGTTACCTTCTCTTCAGTTTTTTATTCTTTTATTTCTCTAACAGGTGATATGTGTAAAAATTTGAGGTGCTTATGGGTTTTAGCATTGCTTATCAAACTGGTAGCCTAAAACTAAATTGATTTTATTATTGATTTTATGGTTATAAAGCCACTTGGTTTTTATATCTTATAAAAGTCTTGGTCATAATTTAAATGGTCTCATGTGAATGGCTAAAACATAAATGTTGAGGCAAAATGCAAATGGAAGGTTTAGAGCAGAGAATCTAATAGGACAATATTTAATCATTTTTATACAGGATTGTATTAGAAACTATTGCTGTTAATTACTCATAATAGTACATGTTAAAAATACTCTCACATCAAAATTGGATTTGGATGCAGAATCAGGGAACAAGTTGATGGATCTAGCCAAACTGACCCTTTGGAATTCATGTAAAAAAATCATAGATGTGAAATTACTATTATAAATGAATAATGAACACAGAAATTAAAATATGAAGCAAGTTGTTGTAATTTAACTTAAGAGAAGCCTTTGCAGCAACTCAGTTTGAAAGATCTCAGAAAGATCTGCTTTAGAAAGTATTCACAACAGATTGATGACTCTACAATTTTATAATTTCTGCAACAAGAATGAACTGGAGCTCTGTTCTCATCTTTTCTTTAAACAATAAGAGATAATTATATGATAGGATGGGCTTCCCAGGTGGGGCTAGATGTAAAGAACCCACCTGCCAATGCAGGAGACATAAGAGACGTGTGTTCGATCCCTGGGTCGGGAAGATCCCCTGGAGGAGGGCATGGCAACCCACTCCATATTCTTGCCTGGAGAATCCCATGGGCAGAGGAGCCTGGAAGGCTATATAGTTCGTAAGGTCACAGAGTCACACATGCCTGAAGCGACTCATGCATATTATGACAGGATAGAGTCAACTGGCTGGATCCAGTTTCACATCTGTGATAATCCACAGTGATTAGCTGCCTGCGGCTTGGGCAGGGCACTCCAGCCCTTTAAGCTGTGGGGCTCTCTGTCACGTGCACGTCTCATAGACTTGCGAGGACTAAGTGAAGCAATGACTGGAAAACTTTTAACATAGTTTCTGGAACATACTAGCTACTCAACAAATATCAGTATTTGATAACTGCTCACAGTCTTTATCAGTTCCCAACTTGGAGGGATGTGAGGAATAAAAGACATAGGGGGAAGGACCAATTTTATATTGTCATTATAACCACCTGGATTGAAGTACTCGGCTTGGTTAAAAGCATCATTTGGGCATCTTAATTCTTTTCTCCCAAGTTAGAGCTTGGAATGACCCCTAAGGGGAGTGGTAGGTCTTCAGAGCACGCACACACAGCATCACTGCCTCCCGCCCACATAATGGTGCTTCTTGGTTCCTTCCCCCCTCAACAGTCTGAAGCATTGTTTGTCCCTGGGGAGGAGTGAATGATGAGGAAGAGGGAAAAACAGAAGCTACTTTTCCCAACACTGGCAAAAACGAGAGAAAGGATGCTACAAGCAGAAAAGATTCCCTTCTACCATTTATAGATTTTTGGTTTCTTAACCCTTTGGGCTTTCTAATCAAGTTCTTGCTACTCAGGAGCAAGGGAGTTGCTTCCAAGTTCATGATGCAAGAAACTCATAGGTCAATGTTCCATTACCTCCTGGGACTATGAGCAGATAGTCTAGCTCTTGTTCCTAGAAGTCATGCTGTATATGCGTGCATTTGTGTTAATTCAGTCCTGTCCAACTCTTTGTGAACCTATGGACTATAACCCATCATGTTCCTCTGTCCGTGGGATTCTCCAGGCAAGAATCTGGAGAGGGCTACCATGCCCTCCTCAAAGGGACCTTCCTGACCCAGGGATCGAACCCGTGTCTCTTACGTCTCCTACATTAGCAGGTGGGTTCTTTACAGCTAGGGCCACCTGGGAAGCCCAGAGGTCATGCTGTACCTCAAGCCAAAAACCACTGCTCATTCTACTTTTCATACCAAATTAGGCCCAACTAGGTCATCCAACAAGAGAAGGCAATGGCAAGCCACTCCAGTACTCCTGCCTAGAAAATCCCATGGACAGAGGAGCCTGGTAGGCTGCAGTCCACGGGGTCGCACAGAGTCGGACATGACTGGGCGACTTCACTTTCACTGTTCACTTTCATGCATTGGAGGAGGAAATGGCAAGCCACTCCAGTACTCCTGCCTAGAAAATCCCATGGACAGAGGAGCCTGGTGGGCTGCCGTCTATGGGGTCGCACAGAGTTGGACACGACTGAAGCGACTTAGCAGCAGCAGCAGCTGGTCATCCAACAGAACCCACTAAAGGTTAAGCAGTGAACCCAATAAGGTAGACACCCCCCTTGCCAAGTATCTGGGGAGAAATTAAACAGAGAATATTAAATCCCCCAGAACATCCTTGCACGTTAAATTCTAAGATAGCAAAATTCTTAATTCTTAAGCAAAATTTCAAAGAAATTAAGCTTTCGGTTTCTTTCCTTCCCAAATTCTTATTCTGCTTAGCCTTAGCCAGAGGGATTTTAATCTGAGGTGTTTTCAAAGATGAATGAATACATCCTGAAGTCCTCTATTCTGTTTATTCAAAGAGGCTAAAGATTATTAGGACACATGCAGTTACCACAGTATCAATCTCACATTCATAGATTATTAAAAATGCAAGGAAACCCCCAGCTCCAAGGTCAATTTATCTCAAGAGGAATGATATTTCTTGACCTCAGGACTCAGCATAACGCAGACTCACATTAGTCTTACCAAGACTGAAGCAGAGATTTCGGGGATGTCTGAGGAAAGGAGGGTGGATAGAGGAAATCTTCAGCTCGGACAGGATGCCAGTCAGCGTGGGGGCAGCTGTCCCCATCAGAGGGAGTCTGCCGCCACCAAGAGCCGAATAACTGTGGGGCCTGGAGAACCGTGGGTGGAGTGGAGGAGTCTGATTGCGTGTACTCTCCTTGCCCTCGGTGACACTTGAAACATCTCTCTTTTAGGGATGTCTGAGTGGTGACATCCTACATGCCTAGGTCTTCCCACCTGCATGCTTAAGACCTCTAAAATCATTTGCTTTTTTCATTCACAATGCCCAGAACTAGGCCACCCATCTCATACCAGTCGTTTTTCTTACTGCCCCCTTATTTCAGGGGGTAGCACCCCTTCTCCCAGGTGACTTTCTGAAACCTGCCTGCCTTGGTGCCGAGTGGGAACCATACCTTACCCAGGTGACCACTCCTCAGAACTTCCCTTCTCTCTCATGTTTGAACTTTCTAATTCTTAAGTAACTTGTCCTACTCAAGGCAACAAAAGTATTTCCTTTTGTCACAACTTTTCTCCAGTAGGAAGCCTCAGCTGAGTTTTACTGTTATTGTCGTCTTCAACATTTTGACTAGTTTTTCAAATGGTCCCCTTCTTCCTCCATCACTGTTTTAGGGACTGTAGAGTTTTTTCCTTTTCCTTTTTTTTTTTTTTTTGCCTCTACTTACCCTGTGGTTTCAGGCTTCCCAGGTGGTGCTAGTGGTAAAGAATTCACCTGCCAAGGCAGGAGATTCAAAAGACGTGGGTCCATTCCCTGGGTCAGGAAGATCCCCTGGCATAGAAGATGGCAACCCACCTCAGCATTGTCTGGAAAATTCCATGGACAGAGGAGACTGGCAGGCTACAGTCAAAGGGGCTGCAAAAGAGTCAGACACAACTGAGCAACTGAGCACGCATGCGTACACACACCCACCCACACACACACACACACACACACCCTATGCTTTCAGACCCAGACATTTGTTTTCTGTACATTACCTTCCACATTGTGCATCGTGTGGTCACCCTCCATTAGGGAAGCAAAACCAAGGAGTAATGAGTCTGCCAAGAGGGGCCCTTGTTCAACACAAATCTTATCTACGTTTACGTTCTTGAGTTGGATGATCCCTCCTCAGGAGTTTTTCCACAACACACCCATGCCTGGACACCTCTGCTGCTGTCCTGCCCCACTCCCCTTCCATTTCTCTCGTCTTTCCCTCAAAATCTACATCTTCAAGTTTCTTGTGCATGTTCACTCAGAGCCCATCTGCGATAGCTGATACCCTGAGACTTTCCCCAAGTTGTTTCAAATATCCTACCCTGATCTTCTCAAGTTTTAATTCTTAAGTCTGTCCACATGTTACATAGCCAGTCTGACGAGCTGCTGCAGTCTGCAAGAGAGGGGCCCCGTGTGACCTCATGAAGACGTTTCCCGGATCCTGACTCCATCTGTTCTTGGCGGAGGCGGGTGTCACGTTGCTCTGCTCTCTAGGCTCTCCAGCCTCTTCTTCCTCTGTCACCCACTGTGATTCAACAAAGACTAAAATAGCTCCTTTTCTATAGCCTTATCTTTCAGAGCATTTAGATCCATTTTCCTTCTGTGTGAATACACTTTGGTCTTTTAGGACCTCCCATTTCCTTTTAAGTAGATTTCTTGCTTCCTAAATTCCTTAATATTCTTCCCCTTAGCCCTATGTTGATAACAGACTAAAAATCAGTTCCTAAATCATGATTCTTTGATCTGAAACATATTGAAATTTCTCCCCATCTCAAGTCCCTGAACTTCTTTTCCACCAACTTGACTCAGATACACTCTTTTCTCAGTAAATCTTGGCTTTTGGTGCTATGATGATCTCATTCAATTTTCCTTCCACCTCCATCCAAGTGGAAGCCACATTTCCAAAGGAATCGGTGCCCGTTTCACTTTCACTATTCAATAATAAGAACTCCCGTTCCTCTGTGGTTGAGCCACCGTTTGGAGCCTGAAAACCAAAATTGTGTACATGGGACACAGTGTACACAATTAATGAATCTACAGAGCTCCCAGTTATGGGAGGCGGTCTTCAGAGTCTCAGGACAAGCCACACAGATACAGGAGGTTAGTCTACCTCAGCTCTCTCCTAGGAGCTCCGTGCCATTCCAAACAAAGTAACAAGTCACAGAGTCTGGCATGGCTGCTCTATCACTACGCATGTCAGTTCTTACAACCAGAATTTAAACCTGGAACCTAAATCCTCACACACTAATGCTTTGTTGCCAAAGAGGAATTTACTAGCTTTGCAGCTTAAAATCTGGGTTTGCAGTTCTGGGTGGAAAATGCAGTGTACACATCAGTGTCTCAGCATCCTTCTATAGGCATTCAGGGACAAAAAGACCGTCTTCCTGATTATGCAGTCAGTACTGAGGTCAAGCAATGCTGATGCAGGTGAGGTGAACATGGCCCCTGACACCAGCCACTTAGGGGCCTAGCCCCAGCCTGAGAACAGAACAGCCAAAGGCCCACAGGGACAGAACATATTTAAGCTAGGGCCAAGCGGTCCCACCTAGGCTGCCCCAGAGCAATCAATGCCAGGGTACACTGTCTTTTCTCTAGATGCCCCGACAATGTGTCTCTCTCCGGATATTTCAGTCAACCATCCAATTAACAACACCCCCATCTTCTCCTCTTTTGAAAGGATGGAGGAATACCTGCAGGAGTCTGATATATGACTTGAAAGATTAACTGTAGTATTGACATAAATAGACAGATCACCACCACCAGGTTCCTATTAGCTTCTCTCCTAAACTTTGGAGGGAGCCATGAGGGAGAGTTTGCCTCCTCAGAGCACAGAGTACCATTTTATGTAGACAGGGTCAAAACTAAGAAATGAAAAGGCTGGACTTCTAATGCCCAGCTCCCTGTCCCAAATACAACCTTCAAATATGTCGCCCTTCCTTCATTAGGGAGGAGTGGGTCAGGGTATCCAGAAACAGGTAGAAGCTGTTCTTCCAAATAGTCTCAAAAGGAAGGAAGGCCTTACTTTACAACAAAGTTGTTGTTCAGCTGCTTGGTGGTGTCTGACTCTTTGTGACCCTATGGACTTGCAGCACACCAGACTTCCCTGTATTTCACTAACTCCTGGAGTTTGCTCAGACTCATGTCTGTCAAGTTGATGAGGCCATCCAACCATCTCATCCTCTGTTGCCGCTTTATCCTCCTTGCCCTCAATCTTTCCCAGCATCAGAGTCTTCTCCAATGAGTCAGCTCTTCTCATCAGGTGTCCAACGTATTGGCGTTTCAGCTTCACCAAGTCAGAAGGATCAAAAAGGGGAAAGAGTTGCTCCTTCTACATTTCTGATGATGTTCCAGCAATGCTTGACAAATTCTATAGCATGTGGTAAAAATCACACTTGTGGAGAGATGCAGAGTGCTTGGGGAGAATATTTTGTAATAGGAGCTGTCTCAGAGAGAAAGTCTCTTGTACAGACTGTCCCATTAACACTGCAGAAGTTTATCAGAATGCATAAAAGTACAGTTAGCCTCCCTGATGATCTCAGGCATGACAGGCCACCAGGGAGCCTGGGTTTCACCAGTCTGTTGGTCACCTGCTCTGAGGCAAGGGGGGTGGCGGTCTAATCAGAAGGCACTGAGGATTATGGGGGTAATATCTCTTTTACTTTGGGCCCCACAAATGATTCATTCACAATGAAGGGATATATACAATTGTGGAGGGAACCTCAGATCCTCCTTATGACTGAAGGGCAAACATGGAACATCCAAGGAATAGCTCTGGAGCTGATCCCCACGGAGCTACTCCACCGAGTCTTTCGGAGTTGGCTGTGGGATTAAGAATGGGTCCTAGGACTTCCCTGGTGATCCAGCGGTTAAGAATCCATCTGCCAATGTAGGGGTCACAGGTTCGATCCCTGGTCCGGGAGGACACCACATGCGGCAGGGCACCTAAGCCAGTGTGCCACAAGTACTGAGCCCTGATCTAGAGACCATGCTCCCCAACAAGAGAAGCCACTAAAATGAGAAGTTCAAGCATCACAACTAGAGAGTAGCCCCTGCTTTCCACAATTAGGGAAAGGCCACCCTCAGCAACAAAGATCCAGTGCAGCTAAAAAAAAAAAAAAAAAAAAATGGATCAGATGTGTATAAGAGACAGCGCGCAGTTACCACAGTATCAATCTCACATTCATAGATTATTAAAAATGCAAGGAAACCCCCAGCTCCAAGGTCAATTTATCTCAAGAGGAATGATATTTCTTGACCTCAGGACTCAGCATAACGCAGACTCACATTAGTCTTACCAAGACTGAAGCAGAGATTTCGGGGATGTCTGAGGAAAGGAGGGTGGATAGAGGAAATCTTCAGCTCGGACAGGATGCCAGTNTCTGACGTTTGTGGATAGCTTTGTCACAACTGCAGGTTTTAGTACCAGCGTCTAGAGGTCACAGGCCAGGGATGCCGCTGAGCATCCTCCAATGCACAGGAAATAAGAATTAATTGGCCAGAAATGTCACTAGTGCTGAGGGTTGAGAACTCCTGCACTAGGGTTTGGAGAGGAGAGCAGGATGGGGAACTATCAATACTGTAAGGTTGGGTCCTATTCAACAAACATTTACTGAACACTTATGTTGTCCCAAGCTCTGTGTTAAGCACCAGGAACTAAAAAGATGACCAGGGCATGGTCCCTTAGAGATCTTATAGCTTGGCCAGAGACACAGGCACAAAAAGCCCTGTAATAATATTTGATAAGATCTCTTAGTTTAAGATATGTGCTCTCCACAAATTCTGAGACTCTCCTTATATTTAGTATCTCTTAAAAGGAGAGGATTGTGAGTCCTTCACATACTTTTCCTAGAAATTCACTTAACTACAGGCCTTAAAAAAAAAAAGGGGGGGGGGGTTGCAATGATGATAATTTCATTCTGCCAGGGGAGGAATTTGGTACATGTTCCTGCCGAGCTCTATATTTTTGTGAGATTAGGTGAGATGCTCTTCTCTTTACTTCTGAGTACAGGGCTTTGCGCTGTCTCATAGAAACAGTGAGTCTGTTTAGGAACCGCACATAGGTTCATAGAAAAAAGATCAGAGGCCAGAAGTTACTCCAGCCTTATCACCGCTAGTTCATACAGTCAGCTGACCTAGAGAACATGATGGAATAGCGGGGAAAGCAGAGAACAGCAGACCCCCATGCCCTCCCCTTCAGGTAATAAATCACAGTGCTTAGTTGCTCAGTCATGTCCCACTCTTTGCGAACCCATGGACTGCAGCCCACCAGACTCTTCGGTCCATGGGATTCTCCAGGCAAGAATAATGGAGTGGGTTGTCATGCCCTCCTCCAGGGGATCTTCCCAACCCAGGGATCGAACCCAGGTCTCCCACACTGCAGGCGTATTCTTCACCATCTGAGCCGCCAGGGAAGCCCTGATAAACCCAGAGACAAATTATCATTTATTTAGAGTCGTATGTAAATGAAATAAAATATTAAGCCCTTTCCCATGTCGGCTTCCTCAGCTGGACAGACTCGAGGAGAAGCAGAAGGAAACCTACCGGCGCATGCTAGAGCAGCTGCTTCTGGCTGAGAAGTGCCACAGGCGCACGGTCTACGAGCTGGAGAACGAAAAACACAAGCACACGGACTACATGAGCAAGAGCGACGACTTCACCAACCTGCTGGAGCAGGAGCGGGAGAGGTAACTGCGCATGCTCGGCCGGGGGCGGCGCCCTCATCCTGCCGCCTTCCCGCCAGGGGTCAGGTTTCCATCCAGTGACTCTGGAGACATTTGCCCGGGGCCTGATTCCTAACTTCTGAATGGCTGGCAGAGAGGGAGACAGACTTTGCCTGGAACTATTAACGCCACCATGTTGGGGGTTCATACAAGTATGACAACACACGGATGTGAAAAGCCAGAAAGCCATACGCAGAGAGCTTCCATTTTAACTTGATCAACGTTTGAAAAGCCTCTCTACTAATTGCCGTTTGTTAGAAATAATCTGTTTTTCCTCTTTGGGATTAAAATCCACTTCTTCGGAGAAACAAATTACTTGTTTAAACAAATTAAACAAAACATTTAACCATTTATTAATAAAATGATTCCTATGAACTGATCCATTCTTAACACTGTTACGGAAAATCTTACTATTTGGTTGTTATAAATTATTTTGCTAGAATTACCTGCTTAACTTTCTCAGGGTTGCGTACCTCTTAAAACTCAGTGTAAAACAAAACAAATTTAAAAATTCAGTGTATGTGTGTTAGTTGCTTAGTCGTGTCCGACTCTGCAACCCCATAGACGTCAAATATGTAGGTAGTTTTCGTAGAGCAGGGATTGCCACATTTGAAGCAGAAACTTTAAATAGAAACGCTTTGATCCAGCTTTTTCAGCATCTTCTTTTTAGCTCATTCTTTTCCTTTTCCTTCCTTCAGCTGAATGGTAACATCTGTGAATTCCACGATCTTTGAACCAGTAACATTGAGTCGTGATGCTTTGAGTTATCAACCGTGTCTGCGTCTGTGTTTAGGGCCTGCAAATAAGAGCCATTTGGAAAGAGCTTCACCAGTCCCAGCTTTGCTATGTCTGTTTAGTTACAAAAAGGAGATCTGATCTTCCCATATTAGTTTATTTATAGAAAAAGTTATTTTGATAACAGAGTAATTAAAAGCCTGAAACAGAATAGGTTTGTGTTAAAATTTTTGGAAGTTGTTGGTAATGTTTACTCATTACTGGACTTGGCACTTCCCTTCAGGGAGGAGAAATGGATGAGGGCGCAATGGCTGAAGTAGTATGTGTAATACCCTCTTCTTATGGTGTAGCTGGTAAAAAGTCAGCTTTCCAATGCAGGAGACACAGGGGATGCAGATTCCATCCCTAGGTGGGGAAGCTCCTTGGAGGAATAAGCTGCAACCCACTCCATTCTTGCCTGGAATATCCCATGGACAGAGGAACCTGGTGCATGCATGCGTGCGCCTGCACATACGCACACAGGCCCCATTTCTTTAAGCCTGTCTTCTGTTCCTAGAGGCTCAAGTTTAGCAACTTCTTGTTCGGATAAATAGATAGTCTAATTTGATATTTTGGGGAAACCAACCAGAATAAACTCCACCTCCTCAACTTCTTTGAACTTTCCAACCTCAAGCATAAGTAGTGAAAACAAGATTTTAATGTTGTAAAATGACGTATATTTAGGTGTCTTGTATTGGACTATGGTCAGCTAATAATAGCAACTTGTTTGATATTTCTTTTAAAGATCTGAAATCAAATAATTTTAGAGAACAGTTGTGTGAATTATTTTCTGAGCTGTTTGTAAACCATTTGGTCTAGAATCAGGTATGTCTGCTTTTTTCTGCAATTTCCCACCTAAGCTAAATGCCTGAGGTGAATTTACCTACAGTGGTTGATATAAATGAAGCATGTGGATGGAGAGACTGTACTTACCTAGCTGTTTCTTTTTCTTTCTTTTCCTAATTTTTGTGTATTATGAAAATCATGGAAATAATAACAGTTGACGGGAAGCTTTATAGTTCACAAAATACTTTTATAGTCATTATACAATGAGCTTGTCCCAAGTGTATTTATTTTCTAACTTCATGTTGACCAGTTCAAGACTAACAATTCCAATTCCCCACCCCTCCACTGGAGTTGTTTAATTTGACTAGAGCAAGTACACAGTGATCTCTCATGAGCAAAGTGTCGTGTGTGTGCTTGCTGTCACTTCAGTCGGGTCTGACTGTTTGTGACCCCGTGGACTGTAGCCCCCTAAGCTCCTCTGTCCGTGGGATTCTTCAGGCAAGAATACTGGAGTGGGTTGCCATTTCCTCCTCCAAAAGAGCTGTGTAGAAGGTTTTAAAAATCAAAATTGCATTTAAAAATTATATGCCTCAAGCTGTTTTTCATAGTAATACATTGATGAGCACTACGGGGATGTGTCGCCAAAAGTACATGCTTACCCAACTACTCTATGGCTTTGAAATAGTATTTTTGACTCAACAGGTTATACTTCAGTGCATTATGTATTTTCCCGTCAGTGTTCTTGTCCAGGCCACCCCCTGACTAATTGCCAGCGCACAGGCTGTGGGTCCACGCTCACCAGACACTCATTATGCTAAATTAGACACCCTCACTAGGAGGACTGTGTTAACTTAAGGTGGCATTCTCTGCATTTCTCTGTGTTCTGAAGCAGCCACGGTGACTGGCTTTGCTGAATTCCTGGAGCAGTGAAGCCTTTAGGATTTTCTCAAAGGTCAGGCCCGGGAATCCTGCTGCCCTTTGGAAGCAGCCCTGCTAAATCTGCTAGGGGTTAAATCCTTCTTTGAAGTAAGCGATCATAATTAGATCTACTTATGGGGGCTGGCAGTTTGCTGACCTGGGGCTTGCTTTCCTGTGGGCAGTGTCACCAGGGGCCTGTCCCCCGCAGGCCCTGGGGCGTGACTCAGGGAGGCCCCAGCGCCCCAGTGGCTGCCGCACCCGGGCTACTGTTGATGGAGAGCTGGCTTTTCCGACCCTGAGTGGGAGTCCCGGCATAGACTATTACGGGTACTTCATTTGCTTTTTTGTTTTGCTCATCCTTCCCTCTTTCTCCAGAAAAGTCCCTTTTGTGAGGAGAAAAAAGAGAAGAGAGAAAGAGAGCCAAGAACTTTCCTTCAGAAACATTTCCCTTTGTTTTTCCCGTGAGCAGGAGTCAGGGAAGGGAAAAAAGTGAGACTTGAGATAAGCCCAGGTGGTTTGTTCCTTAGAGTCACCCAGCTTCTACTGCAGTGCGGCCTGCAGGCTGCCTCCACCTAGACAGCTTTCTGATTAGGTGGTGGCCAGAGGAGGGGGTGCAAAGCCAGGGGACTCGCCAGACATGCATCGCATCTAGGCTCCATTGTCTATGCTTGTCCTACATTTGAAACGCCCCTCATGCTGGGAAAGACTGAAGGCAGGAGAAGAAGGGAATGGCAGTGGATGAGATGGTTGGATGGCATCACCAACTCAATGGACATGAGTTTGAATAAACTCCAGGAGTTAGTGATGGACAGGGAGGCCTGGTGTGTCCATGGGGTTGCAAAGCGTCAGACACGACTGAGCAGCTAAACTGACTCTGTGTTTCTCACATCCTCTGGAAAACGGTTAAAGATAAAAAGGAACCCAGGCAGATAGCAGAGAAGGCAATGGCACCCCACTCCAGTATTCTTGCCTGGAAAATCCCATGGACAGAGGAGCCTGGTAGGCTGCGGTCCATGGGGTCGCGAAGAGTCGGACACGACTGGGCGACTTCCCTTTCACTTTTCACTTTCATGCATTGGAGAAGGAGATGGCAACCCACTCCAGTGTTCTTGCCTGGAGAATCCCAGGGACGGAGGAGCCTGGTGGGCTGCCGTCTATGGGGTCACACAGAGTCGGACACGACTGAAGTGACTTAGCAGCAGCAGCAGCAGCAGGCAGATAGGATCAGTAGCAATCAAGATTCAGAGAAATCCTTGGTTTAAAAAAAAAAAAGCTTTGGCTTAATGAGCATTACAAAAGACTTCTGAAGTCAGCCCTTCCAAGTCTCATTCTACAGGTTGAGTAACTGAGGCCCAGGACAAATGACGTGGCTCAGCTGAGACCACAGAGCAGGCCACCGGGCCAGCACTGCTGTACGGATGAGTCCCTTGTGCAGAATGGCTTGTTTTATGTTTTCTTTGTATGTGTAGGCTCCCCACCTCCAAGCTCTTATGTCCAAACTATGACACAGAATCTTATTAATAAAAGGCAGAATTATGGTTATCAGGAGGATATAAGCAGATATTTTAGGACCAGTGGTGTCTTTAGACTGTCAAGATAGGAGAAGCTTTGGAACAGCATCTGTTGGAAGGAGCAGCCTGGAGACTTGTTTTGGAGCAGAGTTTGAGTAGCACACTCCACTTCTGGTGCATTCTGATGGGAGACTGATGCTGGTTGTAGCGGAGGTAAATAAAGCACCCCTCCAAGCTACCCCAATGTTGTGGCCACTGACCTGGATCTTGAAAGTGTAAAAACTAAGGAAGCAGAAGTTATTTTTCACTTTTCAGAAGTTGTTAAAGTCATCCTATATAAAAATTTCACAAATTAACTGCCTAAGATGGCCAATATATTTCTCTTGGCTTCCTTTACTCTAAATCAAAAGACTGATCATAATCTACTACCATCATTTACTTCATGTTTAGTTTTACAAATAGTTACAGGTGTATTCCCAAGTTGGGAATAATTATATTCCCAAATCAAAAAGTGAAAATAGCATAAAAAATGCACTGGCTTAGCTGGCACTATTTACAATATACATGAAAGTATCCTTCGTTGCATTAAGATTAGATAAAGACCATTTTTAACTGTTATATTCTCTGTATTTTGAGTCAGCTTGACCTTAGAAGACATAATTCTGAGCACATGAGATCACCCTCAGAGTTTATAACTTTATTCTCTGTATGAACTGAAAGACTGGTAACTTTAATCATGCACTGCTCTAGGGTAATTTTAATACAGAGAATACAGTTACATCAAAAAGTAGTTTGGAACTTACAGAAATATTTGAGGGGGATGTATGTACATGTTTGTGTGTGTAAATTACGTGAGGAGGGCTGTCTAAATCTTTAACCAGAGTTATAAATTTGAAAGCTTTTGGATTCTATAGGCTCAACGGGGCCTACATAAATAATTACATCATCGTGTAGTATTGCAGCAAGCCTTCCAAGTATAGGTTTGATTTTTTAAAAAAACTACAAACCAGCATCTCAAGAGAAATCTCTTAACTAGCGCATGCAGGAGCAGGGGCCTGATAAAGGGGAAATTTTCAAGCCCTGTTTTGATGGTGTTCCTTTAGGCCTGGCAAGCAGGGACAGGCTACACCATTGCCCTCTCCTGTGTCCAGGAATGACCGGAGCAAGTTTGTGAAGTCGCTCTAGTGGCCTGGGATCCTAGAAGATATTCTTGGCCCACATTATAGAAGATGAACATCTGGTTCCCTGGCATATTTCCCTTAAGTTTCTCGATTTAGCTGCCTTATCTCTATCACAATAAAATGGGCTTTTCTCCTTGGTAGCACTTTGTAGAAAAGTATTGCTGCTGATATGTAAACCATCAAGTTTGATCACACAGACAGTAATCGATAGGTATTGGCAGGAAACAGCAGAGCCTTCTTGTCTGTGCTTAGCCTGAGGCTTCATGCTGCTCATTAGAGGGTTAGATGTCACTGACACCCCTGATACATTGGACATACACACCTCTTGTTTAATCCTTGTAAAACTGTATGAAGGGACTTCCCTGGTGGTCCTGTGGTTAAAAAAAAAAAAATCTGCCTGCTAATGTGGTTTCAATCCCTGGTCCAGAAAGATTCTACATGTTATGGATCACCTAAGCCTGTGCACCGCAATTACTGCTGAGCCACTGCTCTAGAACCCAGGCTCCACCAAAGTGAGAAGCCCCTGACCACAGCCGGGAGTAGCCCCTGCTCTCTGAAGCTAGAGAGAGCTGCCACACAGCAAAGAAGACCCACTGCGGCCAAATTAACAAATTAAAAATAGATAAATAAGTCTTTTAAAACTGTATGAAGTGTAATGACTATCCCTATTTAGAAGATGGGAAAGCAGACTAAATTCCTTCCACCAAGGTAACTTGCCAACAGTTAATTGGAAGAATCAGTGTTTGAACTGAATTTCTTACAGTAAAAACTGACAACAACCACAAAAAAACCTTTTCCACTTCCAAGTTCTTATCTTCTCATTGAAATGAACACCTCACTTCTCCAATGTCTGGAGGAAGGAAAGATGACTTAAAATCTTGATTCCTTGGATGGCACATCCATTCTGTCTGTGGGTTCGGGATTCGAATTCATAGACTTTAACTTGTCATGAGATATGCCACCTACTATCAATATCCTACTGACTAAGAAAAGTACTAGGAATAGACACCTTCTAAGAAAGGAGAGAAAGGAGAGGGATTAGAATTCAGAGACTCAATCACAGTTTGACAGTTGACCTTCTGAAAGAACGCCAGGACCAAACTCCACCTTCCAATTCCTCTTACCCTTGTGATACGCAAATCCTACTGGAAAATGTGATTGAAATGATGGAGGTTGAGGTGATTTAGACTTCACACAGCTAGGCATTTGTGTGGAGGGGTAAGTGGGAACTGTGTAAAGGAGGTGATGTTGTGTCTTACCTAAAGGGACCAGGCAATCAATGACTCAGATAACTTCCCAAAGTTGCAAGACAGAAAAGGAGTTGGTCCTCTTAAAAGACCCCAGTCATTAACCTATCTACTATTAGCACTGTGGAACTAGGAGCCTGCTGCTCATCCTGAACTGAGCACTCCATGGATTAAATATGAATAAGCCCACGAAAAATGCCCTTGAGGTTCATTTCACCAGATCTCAGCTATACAAAAATGCCAAGCCTTCAGTGGATGTGATTGTTTTCCAAGCTTTATAGAGTTCTCGTTCTCATTGAATTAACAGCCTCTGATCTAAGATTCTTCAGTTTTAGTAATAAAACTTTGAGCAGATATTCCAGGGAAGATTGATTATCTGATCAATGTAATTTTCTAACTAATCAAAGGTTATGATATGAATTAATTTACTTTTTCTGTTTTGGAAAATATTTCTCAAATATATTTTACTTTTTTATGAAAATGTTGAATATACCACAAGATCCAATTAAGTCATATTTGATGATTCAGGATCTTATAGTGCTGTACCCTGAGTAATTCTGTATATTACAACCTCAGGGCCTATTAGATTAGATTCAAATCTAAATGTCAATTATGGTTGCATTTTATTGTGGATAGGATGGTGGAAGATGTTTTCCAGATATGAGAGTTTAACCTGGCTAACCAAGAATTTTAGTTAATTTAGATTCAGCATATTTGAAGTTTTACAACAACAACAGCAACCGAACTTGAACCAAGAGGGACTCTGATACTAACCAAAAGGGCAGGATAATAACTGAAGAAAATTGGCCATGAGAAATGAAACTCATTGAAAGGGAGGGCTTGAGAGACAACAGGCAAGAAACATATTTTACTGCCTAAGATTTTAGCATGTGAGAATACATCAGTCCTGTTATTTGATACACTTTATTAAAGGAAAGTCCTAGGAAACATGGGAATAGAGAATGTATCTGTAGTTTGAATGTGAGAGATAAAGGGTGGCCAGCTCATCAGAGTCTCTCTGGACCAGAATCAATCACCAAATTGTTCTTTTGATTTCAGGAAGTTGCCAGACAGTTCTGGAAACTCTAAATACCTGAGTCACTGAAGGGGCCTCTTCTGAGAGAAACAGAGGCAGCTTCTTTCACAGAGCTTTTTTTCCTTCTGTTGAATGACTCTGTCAATGCTGGTCACACCCAGTTAGCCCGGAAGTGGACAGCTGTCTAGACAGAAATCACAGAGGTCACACACTCAGATGCCTTAGGTGCCAGGGAAATAGCTGACGGGCACAGGTCCAGCTGTTTAGCACACACTGCATACATGGAGGGATTCCCGGGATGCAGAGAGCCAGCTCTGACTACCGGGAGAAGTCACCATGCAGCTCAGTCCAGCTGACCCTGGCTCAGGGTGTACAACTCAGATTTTTCAGGAAACGGAAGAACTCTGATTCGAGTAAAATCTTCTGGGTCACTGTTTACTCGAATTTGTAAAACAATGTGCAGTGAACAAAACTCACCTGTTGGCTCTTGAGTCTCTAATGCAGCTGATTTGAACCTTGATGACCTAGACATTAGGGAGGCTAGGGCCTCAGAGGAAGCATGGCAGGAGAATCCTGCTGAATAATGTGTTCTGTTGATGGTGATGAACTAGCTTACTGAGACACTCTATTGGAGCATATGAAACAGAAAGAAATAAAGACAACAGAAGCCAAGGAAAAACTCAGCAGAGATAGAAATTCGAAGCATAAGGAATACCTCCCTCATAGGACTGGGTTTCAGTAGACACCTCTCTCTGACCAGGTGCCAAGCACTGGGTCACAAGTGAGTGGTCTCAAGTTCCTGCCGCTGCAGGTGTATGCTCCGCAGGTGCCCAGTCTTCCATTTCTCCCAGGGCCTGAGTGGCTGTGGAGACAGGTTTCTGCATTAAATCATTCTGGGGTATTCTTTCCCAGAATTCCCTGGGTGACTCTGTCCCTTACTACTTCAAAGACTGTCATTCAATTTTAATATTGTTACAGCTTTTCATTTGCCAACCCCATTATAAGAATTTACTGCAGTGTGATAATAATTGAATTTTTTAACCTAATTTCTTCTGTCACCCTGTGACCTGGTCCTCATTTGAGCAGCCAGCCAAGAGAAATTATTGCCTCTAGGGAAAGTGGCCACAGCTGGAGGAGGGAAGTCAATAGCTTGCCTCCTGGATCCAGAAGCAAGTACCTAGGTGTAGAATATATAATGAAGTTGATTCAATTTTTGTCATTCCTCCTTTCCTGTTTAGATAAGCTGCTTCTCTTAAGAGAAGAGCAAGACAGCAAGAGAAGTCATGTCACAGGAAAAAACAATGAGAAAGAAGAGGCTCTGTTCTGAGTTTACTTAGGGTGTGGGGTTGGGGGTGGAAAAGTGGAAAGAAATATAAACCCCAGATATGTGGGTGTGAAGAATTTGAGGATGGAGCCATCACTAGGTAGAGTCCAGGAGCGTCTCAGTCTGCTTGGGCTGTGTGGCTTAAACAGTACAAGTTTATTTCCTCACAGTTCTGGATGCTGGAAGTTCAAGATCAGGGTGCCAGAACTGCCAGGGTCTGGTGAGGCCTCGCTTCCTGACCTGCAGATGTCCACCTTCTCACTGTGTTCTCACATGGTCTTTTCTCTGCACGTGGACTTGGAGAGAGGTCTTATCAGAGGGCTTCCAGTTCTATTGGATTAGTACCCTACTCTTACGACTTCATTTAACCTTTATTACCTCCATAAAGCTGTATCTCCAAACACAGTCTCACTGGGGGTATGCCTTCAATATATGAATTTCAGGGGGCAAATAACAAAGGCCATGGCAAAACCTGTGGTTCTCCAATAACTCAAGAGCAAGAGAATAAAGCTTGGTATTTGATGAGTCTAGTTGGAGAGAGCTTGGTATAGCTACAGTATCCTGCCACCCTAAAGAGATATCCAGATTTTTTTCCCCCTGTGTCCCTGAAAGGCCATGGGAATAGCTGATTCAGGGCCGGATGTGAAACAGAACTGTGACCCATTTGGATCGGCAGTTTGAGCAGGAAGACAACTGAGGCCAGAGGACAACTGAGGCCAGAGATGCACAGTGTGCATCTCAGAGAATGCCAGCGTGGAAGGATGATGCCTCCGTGACCTCTCCCTCATCCCCGATGGCCCCAGAACCCAGCCCCAGCTGCAGAATTGGAGTCCTGAAGGGGACGCTGATTGACTGAAGGGTCTTTAGATTTGCAAAGGAAAACCTGTGAGTTTACCCAGAATTAACTAAAATAAAGTAGGATGGGGCAGAGGCTGTGGTAGTGGCAGCAGCTGGCCAGTGTAGGATGACAGCAGGAGCAGCCGCTGGCAGAAGGGGGCCCAAGACAGGAAGCCGGATGCTGGGCCTCGGCAACTCATGTGCTTGTGTCTGCTCCAGCCGGACACCCCGCCTTGATCTACCCATCCTTCAGTGAATCCACAGACATGATTCTCAGGGGCTCAGCCTGGTCCTGCTTCAGAGATAAAGAACTGCTGTTTTACTTAAAAAAAAGAGAGAGAGAGAGAGAGAGAAAATGGAATGGGAGCTCATAATAGAAATAAAGAGATACAGAAATATGAAGATAATCGCTTTTCTTGCGCACATGAGTTCGAGGCCTGCAGTTAGCACACTGTTCATTAGTAATAATCCCTCTGTGTGCCTGTGTACTAAGGAGAAAGAAGTAGTATTGTGGCTGGTTCCCAGATGGCGCTAGTGGTAAGGAACCCACCTGCCAATACAGGAGACGTAAGAGACTCGGGTTCCATCCCTGGGTTGGGAAGATCCCCTGGGGGAGGACATGGAAACCCACTCCAGGATTCTGGCCTGGAGAATCCCATGGACAGAGGAGCCTGGTTGCTACAGTCCATGGGGTTGCAGAGTCGGATGCGACTGAAAGAACTTAACCCGCACACACGTGGCTGGTTCCAGAGTACTGGGGGCTTCCCAGGTGCTCAGTGATAAAGAATCTGCTGCCAAAAGGAGATGCTGGTCGACCCCTGGGTTGGGAAGATCCCCTGGAGGAGGAAATGGCAACCTACTCCAGTACTCATGCCTGGAAGATTCCGTGGATGGAGGAACCTGGCGGGCTACAGTCCACAGGGTTGCAAAGAGTCGGATATGACTGAGCATGCAGCACACATGCACCAGAGTACTGAGGGTGTGCTTAGGGATGTTTTGTGAAATTAAGAGGATCATCTGAGCTAAGTTTAACTTCTTCAATCACAGTAAACTTCTTGCCTGGGTTACTCTAGCTACGTGGTACTAGAACCCCTCCACATCTGCCACCTGGGGACAAGTTGCTTTCTCAAGTCGCCTGCTTTACTTTGGGAGCCAGAGAGCCCTGGATTCAAATTCTGACTCTGCCACTTACTAGACCAGTCAGATAACTCTTGAACAAGCATCTAACCTCTCTGATTCTTTATCTATAGAATGGGGATAATCTATCTCATAAAGTTGCTTACGGTCATGAGACAATGAATACGAAGCCCTTTCTATAAGGCATAGGATATAATGCTTAAAGGTGGTCATTTCTTCTGCTCACAAACTCACTCAAACACACTTAGTGTATCAAACACACTCAGAAGGAAACTACGACAGTTCCATTAAATCACAATTGACATTTTCTCAAACTAAGACATTTTGAAAAAAAAAAGAAAAAAAAAGACATTTTGAGAACAATGCAAAATAGTAGAAAAGTAAACTCTACTGTTGTCTCACAGGGTTTTGTATTTAGATTATAGGAAAACTGAAAAGCTACTGCCAAGAGAGAATTCAATAAGATAAGGCAGTGGGACTTCCTGGCGGTCCAGTGGTTAAGAATCCACCTTCCAATGCAGGGGACATGAGTTCAATCCCTGGTCAGGGAACCAAGATCCCACAGACCTCAGGGTAACTGAGACTGGTGCAATGCTACTAAAGAGCCCGCATGCTGCACCTGAAGAAGCCAGCTCGAGACAACTTCCAAGCCTGTGTGCTCTAAAGCCCACGCTCCACAGCAAGAGAACACTCACCACAGCTCAGGAGAAGGCCCGAACGCAACAACTAGAAAAAGGCCCCACACAGCAACAAAGACCACTACAGCCAAATAAATAAATGAAAATTGAGAGGAAAAAAAAAAAGACGAGGTGGCAAAGTATAAAGCTACATATTGTCAATATTCAACTGTCCAGTTTTCATATTTCCAAAGGACAAAATAGTATGAACTGTATTAAATATTAACTATTTAAGAATAAACTTAAGAATGTGAAAGAGCTACATAAAGAAAAAGTTTTAGTGCTATCTGCTGCTGCTGCTGCTGCTGCTAAGTGTCTTCAGTCGTGTCCGACTCTGTGCGACCCCACAGACGGCAGCCTACCAGGCTCCACCGTCCCTGGGATTCTCCAGGCAAGAACACTGCAGTGGGTTGCCATTTCCTTCTCCAATGCATAAAAGTGAAAAGTGAAAAAGAAGTCGCTCAGTTGTGTCCGACTCTTAGCGACCCCATGGACTGTAGCCCACCAGGCTCCTCCGTCCATGGGATTTTCCAGGCAAGAGTACTGGAATGGGGTGCCATCGCCTTCTCCGTTAGTGCTACCTAGAGATATGAATGGAGTGGGCAATGGGTCCCTTGCCAAGAGTAATGGGTCTCTTGCTGCTGCTGCTGCTAAGTGGCTTCAGTTGTGTCTGACCCTGTGCGACCCCACAGACGGCAGCCCACCAGGCTCCCCCGTCCCTGGGATTCTGCAGCCAAGAACACTGGAGTGGGTTGCCGTTTCCTTCTCCAAGACATGAAAGTGAACAGTGAAAGTGAAGTCGCTCCGTCGTGTCCAACCCTTAGTGACCCCATAGACTGCAGCCCACCAGGCTCCTCCGTCCATGGGATTTTCCAGGCAAGAGTACTGGGGTGGGGTGCCATTGCCTTCTCCAATGGGTCTCTTAGTAATGGCTAATTACTAATTACTAAATTATAGTCATTTTAATGTATAGGATAGGTGACTTATTTGTAAACATGAGGATGCTTGCTCATATTGTAGCCAAGGTTATTTTTTTCTGTCCTGACTTGGTTTCTACCATTTCAGGAGAACCATCAATTTAACAGCTGTGGTTCATCTCAAGGGAAGATTTAGCATTTACTTTTTAAGTTTCCAAAGAATAGATAAATCCCATGTAATAAAAAAATATATTTGAAGAATAAAATATATAGCAGGAAAATGATTTTCTTAAAAGAAAAAGTATTATGATTTTTAGCCACATAAAATTTTATGAGAAGTAAAATATGTGGTAACTATAAGTATCCTTTGGAAGAAAAACTACTATAGTAACTTTGCAGAGGTCATAAATTTACAGCTATTTTTCTATAACTTTGTATATTAAAAAAATTAATACATTAAAAGTAAATGACAACACATTTTATTTAGTGAAAAGAATAAAAGCTTAAGCCCAGTTTAGACTGACTTACTAGAATAACTTGGAGAATAATTATTTTCTTTCCCAATGAGAAACAATGAGAAAAAAAATAAAGCTAATCTAAAGAGTTATACCTAATTATCGAACTGAGGGATTTAAGTGCATGTATTTTTCAGAGAAGTTATTATGGGTTATTAAATGGAGTCTGGATACAAATTCACTTATTTTGAAAGTTAATGCAGATTTAGCTTATAATTTTGGGGTGAAAAAGTTGATTGTAAGTGGTACAGTATATGTATGAAAATAAAAGCTCATGCCTATCTTCACAGTTAATCTGAAAGCTCTCAGGAACTAGAGCAGATGGGAAGTTTTAAGAAACACACCAAAAAAATCATTAGGAAATATCAAACAGCTCAGCTAGAATGGAACTTTAATTGGCAGATTTTCAGTCAATAACTATAGCCTCAGAGTCTACCCAAGTGGCAAAATACAGTGAATAATTTCCAAGGTAGTGACAGATTAAAAAAAAATTATTTCTGATCTATCAATACACTGAAACAGTCCATTGTAATTCAGGCAGTTGTAATACTAGGTAATTGATCAATTCTGACAGGCATTCTGTAAGTGGGAAAATACAAAATAAAAATCTACAGATTCTTTTTAGCTTGAAGGATTGGTGAGATATGTAAGTTGCAGAGAAAACACCTGAATCAAGGTTGCAAAAACAACTGGATTAAAAGTGAACATTTCCAACAACTGATTGGCTGATTTTGGTCCCCAAATTCCAAGTTAGTTGGATTGAATTTTTAATTGAGCTAATGGCTTATTTCAGCATCATGGACAAAATAAAGTATTGAAAAGTAATAAGTAAGATTATTCTGGAATGAAAAGCATTGGGAATATTGCCCTAAATGGGCAGCCATAATAAGTACCAGGCAAAAGTGGTGGGTTTTTTTTGGGGGGGCACAAATTCATACTCCAGGAAAGAGTTAAGAAAGTACTGGGAAAACATGCTGTTTCTTCACACCGATGATGAATAACTATTAATTTTTTTTCCAGGATGGAGAAAGGTACTCAGATTAGCATTACAAATCCTGGATTTCAAAAAGGGAGTTGGAATTTGGGAAGGTGTGTTTTCAGTGTTTGGGGTTTGCTCCTTTCTGGCTCCTTGACTAAGTGTACATTCTTTTCCCAAGAATGCTTGTGTTTGGAAAGTACTTCATGGTGATGAAAAGTTTAAACAGAAAAGATTAATAAAACCTTGGTCTTTCGTGCTCAATGCGTAACATATTCAGTTCTTGGATGTGAACTCTTAGCTAAGAAACTATTCAAATAATAGTTAGGGGCTGAATGTGAGCTTCAACTGCAAACTACAGGTCAACTTTACTTAATCTTATCTCATTCCTCTTAAGTTCAGAAATACTGTGCCTAAAAGGACTGGCGTTAAGTTTTCTGTGTAGCTCTCAATTAGCCTATAGGAGTTGACTGAGAATTACTGTTATTTATTTCATTCTGAAATGCTTAAGGATGTAATTGTGTCTGACCTGAAATGTGAAGGAAACTTGAAGAGGTGACCTCTGACTGCTCCACACCAAATGGGCTATTAGAAAAGGGAAATGCTCTGGTTTACGTGTTGTTGTTCGGTCACTAAGTTGTGTCTGACTCTTTGCAATCCATGGACTGCAGCACGCCAGGCTTCCCTGTCCTTCACTGTCTCCCTGAGTTTGCTCAAATTCATGTCCATTAGTTGGTAATGCCATCTAATCATCTCATCCTCTGTTGTCCTCTTCTCCATTTGCCTTCGATCTTTCTGAGCATTAGGGTCTTTGCATCACGTGGCCAAAGTATTGGAGCTTCAGCTTCAGTATCAGTCCTTCCAATGAATATTCAGGGTTGAATGTCACCAAATCCTGCAGTATTCTAATGATGCAAATGTTCTAACTTTGCCTACTTGTTTATACCCATCATTCTTCCCTCTAGTACTCTCTGATTTTCTCAGCTCTCCAATGCTCACAGATTTGTCTGACTTCTGTAATCTGCAATATTTGACAAGTTTTGGATTATATTTCTTCCAAAGAAGGAGATGATTGTATACAAAACTACTGCCTGGATTTAGTACACCCTAACCAAAATTCCAGAGAGAGATATTGGAAGAAAGTCCTGCCCAAACTAAGGAATGCAAGTACAATGCTTCTAGCACGTCCTGTCCTGTGACTTTCTTCTCCCAGCCGGTCACTCCAACCCCTCAGGATATCCACTTCCAAGAGTTCTGGAACACAACCCCCTCTGCTGCAAAATGTGTCTCTTGCGATGAAAGCACAATGAATTGGCAGGCCCAGTGATCACCCACACACTGAGAAAATTCCAGCTTGCCATATGCTAAACTAGATCTTTTTCAGAAATGTTCAGGAAACATGTTCTCTCATCTCCTGTTCACCTGTGTTTCTGATCAAGAAGTTATAGATTGGAGGTTCCAATAAATTTCTCCTTGGGTTCCATTAATTTGCACAGAATTCAAAGAAACATTTTATTAATACTTATTAGTGAAAGTGTTAGTCACAGAGCCATGTCCGACTCTTTTTGGCCCTGTGGACTGTAGCCCACCAGGCTCTTCTATCCGTGGAATTCTCAGTAAGAATTCTAGAGCGGGATAGCTGTTCCCTTCTCCAGCGGATCTTCCCTACCCAGGGATTGAACTCAGGTCCTGCATTGCAGGCAGATTCAACCCTCTCCAGGTGTGCCACTCTTTCCAAATCACCACATGTTCACCAAAACAGATGCTTCATCCTTTGGGGCTTTTATGGTAGCTTCACTATAAAGATCGGCTATATCTTTAGCCATTAGCAATTGAACTCAGTCTCCATTCCCCTTTCCCCTCCCTCAGGGGTCCATTATTTTACCGACAAAGGTCCATTTATGGTTTTTTAAAGCTATGGTTTTTCCAGTAGTCATGTATGGATGTGAGAGCTGGACCATAAAAAAAGCTGAGCACCAAAGAACCGATGCTTTTGAATGGTGGTGTTGGCAAAGACTCTTGAGAGTTCCTTGGACTGCAAGGAGATCAAACCAGTCCGTCCTAAAGGAAACCAGTCCTGAATATTCATTGGAAGGACTGAGATGAAGCTGAAGCTCCAATACTTTGGCCATCTGACAAGACCCTGATGCTGGGAAACACTGAAAGCAGGAGAAAGGGTTGACAGAGGATGAGATGGTTGGATGGCATCACTGACTGGATGGACATGAGTTTGAGCAAGCTCCTGGAGTTGGTGACGGACAGGGAAGCCTGGCATGCTGCAGTCCATGGGATCACAAAGTATCAGACATGACTGAGTGACTGAACTGAACTGAAGGGTCCCAGGGGTGGGACTGAAAATCCTAACCCTCTAATCATGGGGTTGGTTCCCTGACAACCAGTCCTAATCCTTAGGTTACCTAAGGCTTTCCAAAAGATACCTTATTAACATAACAAGACACCTTTAGGAAATTCTAAGGGTTTTAGTTCTGTGCCAGAATCAGGATGAAGACCATATATGTTTATATATTTCTTGTCTGTCCTATTTGCACCACATCCCCCGTGCCTAATACAATTCCTGGTTCTTAGTGGGCAGCCAACTCAGAGTGAGTGAATATGATAATCAATGGGGAAACACAGATCAAAATCACAGTGTGATATTTTCTCATACCTGTTAGATTTCTACAATCAAAAAGACAAGAGATAATTGTTGGCAGAGATATAGAAAAAAGGAATCCCTGTTGGTGGGAATGTAAATTGCTTTACCCTCTATGGATATGGCAACCCACTTCAGTGTTCTTGCCTGAAGAATTCCATGGACAGAGAAGCCTGACGGGCTACAGTCTCTGGGGTCGCTAAGAGTCAGACATGACTTTCACTTTCATACTAAAGAAAATAGTAGGAAAGTCCCTCAAAGAAATTAAAAATAGAACTACTGTATGACCCACCAATCCCACTTCTTGATGGGAAATGAAGGAAACGAAGATAGGGTATCAAAGAGATAACTGCATCCCCACGTTCACTGCAGCATCGTTCCCAGTAGCCAAGACATGGAAACAACCTAAGTGTCCATCAAACGGTATGAGTAAAGTAGATAAAGAGATGTGATATGCATATGTTCAGTTCAGTTCAGTCACTCAGTCGTGCCCGACTCTTTGCGACCCCATGAATCGCAGCACGCCAGGCCTCCCTGTCCATCACCAACTCCTGGAGTTCACTCAGACCCACGTCCATCGAGTCAGTGATGCCATCCAGCCATCTCATCCTCTGTTGTCCCCTTCTCCTCCTGCCCCCAATCCCTCCCAGCGTCAGAGTCATTTCCAATGAGTCTACTCTTCCCATGAAGTGGCCAAAGTACTGGAGTTTCAGCTTTAGCATCATTCCTTCCAAAGAACATCCAGGACTGATCTCCTTCAGAATGGACTGGTTGGATCTCCTTGCAGTCCAAGGGACTCTCAAGAGTCTTCTCCAGCACCACAGTTCAAAAGCATCAATTCTTCAGGGCTCAGCCTTCTTCACAGTCCAACTCTCACATCCATACATGACCACAGGAAAAACCATAGCCTTGACTAGACGGACCTTAGTCGGCAAAGTAATGTCTCTGCTTTTGAATATACTATCTAGGTTGGTCATAACTTTTCTTCCAAAGAGTAAGCATCTTTTAATTTCATGGCTGCCTAATGAAATATTACCATTCAGCCATGAGAAAAAAAGACATTGTCTCATTTTTGATGGCATGGATGAACCTTAAGAGCATTATGCTAAGCGAAATAAGCCAGACAAAGAGAAATACTTCATGATAGCTCTTATGTGTGGAATGTAAAAAAAAAAAGTCAACTCATAGAAACTGTAAGTAGAAGACTGGTTGCCACGAGGTGAGCGGGCAGGGGAAATAGGCAGGGGTTAGTAAAAGGGTACAAAGTTTCAGCTATAAGTTGAGTAATGCCTGAGAATATAACAAAACATTGAGGACTGTGATTGACAACACTGTATTGTAAAGTTGAAATTTGTTAAGAAAATAGACTAAAACATTTTCACCAAACAGAGAGAAATTTGAGAGATCTGTTGATGAACCAGATGGGGGGAATCTTTCACAATGTATATCAAGTCACCAGGATGTACACTTTAAATATCTTACAATTTTATTTGTCAACTATACCTAAATAAAGCTTTAAAAAAAAAAAAGGTGTGGTCCCTCCCCTCAGGATCCAATAGTGGGATATTTCTATTAACACCTACTGTAACCCTCGTTAAAGAGGGTTCTATTGCCCATTTAAACATTTCCTCTCATTCCAAGAAGCTTCTAATAAGTAACATCATTTGTCTAGAGAATCTTAATTAATTATGATAAATACAGCTATTTTAGGAGAGTCTTAATCGTAAGGCTCTAAGTTAATTTTGAATGTTAACTATTTAGTGGTATTAAGCCAGAAAGAAAAAAAAATTCCTTCTGTGATTGACATTTATGGCATTGTTTTAATGGTTTTTCAAAGATGATAAGACTTTTCTCTTGCCATTAACATCATATGTCTCTGCATATTGATTTGAGATATATACATATATCTCAAAAGGCTGCTCTTGGTGTTTGCTGAGTCACGCTTTTGCTGCAGAGCATAGGCTTAGTTGCCCTATAGCTTGTGGGATATTAGTTCCCCAACCTGGGACTGAACCCATGTCCCTTGCATTGGAAGATGGACTTTTAACCATTGGACTACCAGGGAAGTCCCTGATGTGATATAGTTTTTAACATAATCAATGACTCCTGAAAGTGAAAGTGAAGTTGCTCAGTCATGTCTCTTTGCGACCCCGTGGACTGTAGCCTACCAGGCTCCTCCGTCCATGGAATTTTTCCAGGCAAGAATACTGTGATGGGTTGCCATTTCCTTCGCCAGAGGATCTTCTCAACCCAGGGATCGAACCCGGGTCTCCTGCATTGTAGGAAGACGCTTTACAGTGTGAGCCACCAGGGAAGTCCTGAGACTACCACTTACACAGACTGAATGCAAGACACCGCTTGACTACGTAATCAATACTGACTCTTTCATTTCCTTTTCAGCGTGGATTTGTGTTGTCTGTATCACATTTAAACCACAATTTTGTATTTTTGCCAAGTGCCCTCCCTTTTCAGCATGAATAAACTGTGCATAAGCATATTGCTAACTATCTATCATCAGATTCTGTGGCCTTGGCTCACATTGTTCTACCTAATTCTCATAATAACCCTGTAAGTGAGAACCCATATCCCTGTTATACAGCTGGATAAACTGAAGTCAGTGGAGTTATGAAACATATTCTCAGTGACCTACCAAGTAGATGCCAAACCAAGATTCAGTCTTGAGTCTGTTAGTTGCCAAGAAGCCCCTTTCCACAACACTCACAAGAACTTCTGTATAGCAGGTGATGGCTACAGTTTCTTTTCTTCTTGAATTTCCTATCAGTGTGAAAAGTTTGGAAGAACCCTCCCCAAAATTAAAAAACCAAAAAACCGTAAACAACAACTAATTGGTTCAGTATCTGTAATCTGACCTGAATCATGAATGCTGCTCTATATAACTTTTAGTGAAATAACTTGATAATCAAAACACATTTATTCAGAACTGCAACCCTACAACACGCACTAATCTTTATACTTAATTCATGCTGTTAAGAAGATAGGCAAGTTCTTAAAGCAAAAAGAATGAGTGAACATCAGGGAGGTAGGAAAACATTTATCTTTAACTATTTTTCCTTCATATTTTTCTCTATGCCACAACATAATAGCTTATATTTATATAATAGAAAGTTATCTGAGGATTTAAAAATGCTCTGCAAGCATTTCATTGTTAACTTTAAAGTTAATGTGACTAATTTATCTGGTATTATGCTTTTATTCTATAATAAAAATATAATTTAATACAAATGACATACATATTCTATGTATATTGGTTAGAAAAAATTATACTGGAACTTCTAAGTTACCTAATGGCTTTTTGACTGAATACTCATGCAGATTCAGTAAAGAAAGAAGAAAGGAAACAAGGAAAAAGGAAAGAGTGAAAGAAGAAAGAAAGAAAGGGAGGGAGGAAGAAAAAGAGGGAATAAAAGAGAGAAAACTGTTCTGAAGGTGATTGAAGATTTTGAGAACAATATATAAATGTCACAGATACTCCTTGAAATTTGGCTGAAAGTATTCACTGACTTTGTGTGAGTGTGTGTGAATGGCCATAGTTTTTTTTTTTTTGCCATTTCAAAACACTTATAAGAAAGAAAGAAATACAGGTAAACATTTTTTTTCAAGACACAGTGATTCTTAAACTAATGGGTACTTGGCATTCTTTGGAACTCTGTAGTGTTTTCATTTAGATAACACATAAATTAACCAGCACTTTGGTTGAAATGTGAATCCCCTCCTCTTGGCTGAATCATAGATAAGGCTCCAGTGGGATCCCTGCTTATTTAAATTCCAGGGTGGGTTGAATAGAACTGTATGGAGTTTAAGTAGTTTGAAAAATCCAGAGTGAGGCCCATTTGACATTTTATGCATGTCCTTTCTTTAACTTTTTCCTCCTCCTCCCCTTCGGTGCCCTCCCCAGGGAGCTTCCCTCAGGGTGGAACGTAATTCCCATTCACTGATTTTGCTTCTGAAGAGCTGCCTTCCGCGCCTGTCCCAGGCAGCTCCACCCCTTTTCTCAGACCAGAGTAAATCTGCACAATAATGAAGCCTAGAGGGAAGAATGACATCACCGGTTGGGCTGTTTTGCACAACATTCACCTTTCATTGTTCTGATGACAGGACTGGAATGTGACGGTTAATTCCCTATGGAGTAAGGGGCTGAGCTGCTGTTGAACAAACTTCAGTACCCCCTTAAAAAAAAACAAAACAAAACCAAAAGCTACCATGCTTCCTAGTATTAAGGTAAGGAGGTCAAGATCTGTTTTGATTTAAGCAACTCTAGTTACTTTGGTCCATGCGCGTTTCATTTGTTCATAGCCTTCCTTGGCAGTAAACTCATTTCTCAGTCTTGTGCAAAGAGCATCTTGGAAGCCGAGTTGGGGCACTTCTAGAGCTTCCAAGGGCTGTAAGGACTCCACAACCTTTTCAACTTTCCGAGACAGGTTTTACTGAGTGTGGTGACAGCCCTTGAAAACGACCAGCTTACTGTGACTTTCCTTGGTACCTCAGGCTCCTTGATTGGAAATGGGCAAGAAACACCTTGTGGTAGGAGGCGTGCTCCTGTTTTTCTATGGAGGGGAACAGTAATCTCACCCTACAGAAACTTGGGGAGTTTGTATAAGAATGGAAAAATCTCTTATTTTGCTGCCAGCAGTCCTACTAATGTGTTCTGAAGGCTTTTAACAACCTTTCCATGTACTATAAATGTCTCTTCTAACTTATGATTTCTTGGGGAGCAAAAAACTAATTTGAGGTGAAAATATTATTTTCAAAGATTTTGTTGTTCTTGTTATGTGGATTTTCTGCAGATCTCTCTTTGCACATGTGGAGAGGCTTGCAAAAGTTGGCAATGAATTGGATTGCACAGTGATCTAAAGAAAGCTGTGTTTATACTGAAACAGTCAGTGTGGCAGTGATAACAAGAATAACAAAGCAAACAGGAGGTTTTATTTTAAAGTGTAAATGGCATTTAAATTCGGACCCTGTTAAACAGTTGTGTAAAAAGTTCAGCTTTAATAATTTTTCAAACTGCCAAAAAGCACTGTCTGAATTTAGCAGAGTGTATAAAAACAAATAGTTTGTATTTAGCATTCAATAGGGCTAGAAGGTAGTGTCTTTCACCAAAAAAAAAAAAAAGAAAAAAGGAAAGAAAAGAAAAACCTTCATTTGGTCCTAGTCAAATTCTTATAGCATGATTTCAGATCCATATGACCTGTTGTACAGAAAATTGAACATAAGGGCAGATGGTATGGTTTTCATTTGTGTAGATTTAATTTTGTATAACATTGATTGTTAATGTTTTGTCTCTGTGTTTAAAGTGATGAAAATCTTGAATTCAACTGTGATGAAAATCTTGGGTTCACTGCATTGATCTGCCTGTATTCTTAATTCCATGTGACTGGATGAATTTCTGTTTGCTTGTAAGACTAAATATCCTTTCCACAGCAGAAGGGCACGACACACTTCTTTTTTTCTTGATCAACAATAGAATCAATACAAAAATTAAGTCTGAGTTTTGCAACTTCATTTGTTTTGACTTATTATTTTTAAAATTAGCTTTGAAGTTACTTGAAAACTGGATAAAGTAAATATAAATATAAAGTAGATATATGCTAAAATAATTTTTAAAGTATTTAATGAAATTTCACCTATGCTTATATTTAAAAACTTTAAAAAAGACTTTTGGATACAATGGCAATAAATGCCATTGGCATTTTCGAAAGGGAGAGGGTTATTTTTCTGAGTAAATAAATGCATGTGAATGTACTGCTATCAGTGATTTATGTACTTAAGTTGCTGCTTATTTCATGTCTATATGAAACAGATCTTAATTATGAAAATAGATTTACCCAAGAGACAGGTGAATCGTATCTTAATAAAAGGCTTTGCCACAGGATATGTTTTTATATTGTGAGTTCCCATAATATATGAGCTTAAAATGTGACTTTTGCCCAGCAATCTACAAATACATGTACAGAGTAAAGTGGTAAAATGGGGTATGTGTGTACCCCTATGGATTATCTTCAACTTGTTTGAATAGTCTCAGGAAATCTGACTTCAGCTCCATCCCCCGCTGTGTGTTCTAAGTGAACACGGGAGAGGCCTCTCTAGCCTGTGGGAGGACCCCTCATACTGAGGTTTCAGGGACCTCAGAACCCGCCCCACTGTCTGGCATCCCTGGTAAACCACTCCCTTTAGCGTACTGTCTGAGGGTGAGTATTTCTTGTGGTAATGCACAGTGTTACCTAGAGGCCTATGTGCTCAGTTGCTAATCCTGTCCGGCTCTTCGTAACCCTGTGGGCTGTAGCCGGCCAGGCTCCTCTGTCCATGGGCTTTCCCAGGCAAGAATTCTGGAGTGGGTTGCCATTTGCTTTCTCAGGGGATCTTCTCCATCCCAGGGTTGCACCTGAGGCTCCTGCCTCTCCTGCATGGGCAGGCGGGTTCTTTACTACCGAGCCATCAGGAAAGCCTCCTTACCTAGAGGCCGCATCCCATAATTAGCTGTGACGCAACTTGGGGACACCGTCTTTGGGGATGGAATGGGTCTTTGGGTTAGGGTCAGGGGCCACTTGGAAGAAAGAGCTCAGGGCCACACAACTAGAGACAAATTTCTCTGCTTCATGGGTTTTCCTGTTCCTCCTGAGAATCTTTCAGTAAATGTAGGCACCTGGCTGACTCTTCATCAACATCAAAGGGAAAGAATGACATCTTCTTCCTACTGTTATCTGATCAACCTGAAGTTGTGTGAGTAGTCTTTTGACCAAATTAGGAAATATGAGAACACAATAAATGATATTCTTATCTGGAGAATCCCATGGACAGAGGAGCCTGGTGAGCAACAGTCCATGGGGTCGCAAAAAGTAGGACATGACTGAGCGACTTAGACACTAACACACTGTGGGTAGAAACTGCTCATCTGTGTCCACAAGAAAACAACAGCATTCTCAGGTTCCAAGAATGAGGTGATCTTTCTTGCATAGTAGAGGCACCCGCCCCCAGTAGCTTTGGAGAATTCGTTCAGGTGGAGAGACAGGGAATACAGATTGGCAGTGAGTTTCAATTTAGCACTGTTGCTAATAGTATCTAACATTTATTATGTATGTACTTGTCCCTTTACATATAATAGTTTATGCGATTCTGACAATGACCCTGTGCTCAGATACTATTATCCCGCTTTGATACAGAAGAAAACTGAAGAAGAAAGAAATTAAGAAACTTGAGTAAGTTAGGATGGTGCAGAGCGAGACGCAAATCAGATAGTTTGGCTCTAGAGCACGTACTCAGAACTACCACACGGAACAGAGGGTTAGCTCAGAAATGGCAAGTGCCCCCCAAAAGGCATATATCGTCTTTCAGTGAAAATCATTGGCGGGATTGGGAATTCTACAGAGTTAGATGAGTTATATACACAATTTCATATTTCTGATTTCCTATTTGGTCCTCTGTCAGCAGTTACCTATTTTTATTTTCCTGGATATTCCCATTCAGCTTTCAGTATTTGTGGTTTTTCACCTTTATCAACCAGAAACGTTCTAGCTCTAAAGAACTCACAGCGCAAAAGGAAAAAGGGTAAAGAGCTAGGCTTCAGGAATTTGGGGATCCTTGGGATCCCAGAAAAGGCCTGTGCCCGCTGCCCAGCTTGATGGCAGGGACAAATAAGGCCCCTTTGTGTCTGGTCTGGGGGAGGTGGAGCACCGCTCTGTCTTCCCGCTTCTTGCTTCAGCTCGCCATGCTTAGCCGTGCGCACCTGTGCTGACCTCGGCCATTCTTCCTGTTCCTCAATTCTTCACAGACCCACTCTCCACCAGGGCCATCTGTGACTCCTCTCTTCTTAGATTTGTCCTGCGAGTCCAAGTTCTAGATCTGTCTTTGGAGACATCATGCCTCATCCAGTTGTGTGTTGGGGGTAGAGAAGGAAAGTGATCCTGAACTCCGCACCGTACATATTGTAAGATCTGTTCAAGATACAGTATAATATGCAAGGTTACAGAAAAACAAAGCAAACCCAGCAGACTCAAACAGGATAATTTAATATCATTATAAATACGCACATAGAGAGAGAATTAGTTACCAGGACCAGTAATTATCAGAACCTTCAAAAGTAACTATCTATAGGCAAGAGCTCCGAACAGGGACTGTGGCCCTTAGGAGAAGCTGCTGCTGCTGCTGCTGCTAAGTCGCTTCAGTCGTGTCCAACTGTGTACGACCCCATAAACGGCAGCCCACCCCCCATCCCTGGGATTCTCCAGGCAAGAACACTGGAGTGGGTTGCCATTTCCTTTTTCAGTGCATGAAAATGAAAAGTGAAAGTGAAGACACTCAGTTGTGTCCGACTTTTCGCGACCTCATGGACTGCAGCCTACCAGGCTCCTCCGTCCATGGGATTTTCCAGGCAAGAGTACTGGAGTGGGGTGCCATTGGTGTCTCCACTTAGGAGAAGAATGAAGCCAAATAGTCAAGACTCAAGAGGGAATTAATACATTGTCTGATCTCCTTTCAGTGTCTCCTTTTTTTTTTTTTTTAAATCCACATTGCAAGGCATGCAGGATCATAGTTCCCCAACCAGGGATCAAACATGTGCTCCCAGGATTAGGAGCTCAGAGCCTTAACTGCCAGGGAAGTCCTGGTGCCTCTTACTGACTAAAGCAAGCCTGAAGCTAGAAGGACTTATTAATACAATGCCTGTCTTACAAAAGGTAATGAGAAGTGTAGAATTTTATGTTATCAAGTAATATACAAATTAATAGCTTGATAATTTAGTAATTTTAATAATAGGTTTTTTTTCCTCCTACATCTTTTAAGTTAAGTCAAGGTCCCTATTCAAAAATATTTTCTCCCAAGAGGTTTTTGAGCCCTAATTTGCATCCCTCAGAAGTTTGTAAGAGAAAACTGCTTTTTTTTTCCAAAGATGAAGCAAAGTGAGATCTAAAAGTGAACGTTTCAAACAGTCTTATTTCTAGAAAAGACCTAAAAACTTGTCTTGCCCATCCTGAGTCAGTTGAGTTTTTCAAAAAGATAGTTTGTCCTTATTCAAGTCAGTAAAGCACTGAGGAAAAGGGGGGTAATCATCTTCCTAAGATTCCTGTGATACCATTAGATCAATCAGCTAGACAGTGATGCTCCTGGGGCCAGTGTGATCAAGGAAAGGCACTGTCATTCCTATATTCACTCATATCAAAACGCAGGAAGAATTCCATCTCTTTCTACCTTAACCTTCACATCCTATCAGTTACCAAAACTAGACAACTCTGCTGCTGCTACTGCTGCTAAGTCGCTTCAGTCGTGTCCGACTCTGTGAGACCCCATAGACGGCAGCCCACCAGGCTACCCCGTCCCTGGGATTCTTCAGGCAAGGACACTGGAGTGGGTTGCCATTTCCTTCTCCAATGCATGACAGTGAAAAGTGAAAGTGAAGCTGCTCAGTCGTGTCCGACTCTTAGCGACCCCATGGACCACAGCCTACCAGGCTCCTCCATGGGATTTTCCAGGCAAGAGTGCTGGAGTATTCTAGGACTGTAGGACTCTACATCCTAACTATTCCTATAATCTCCCTTTCCCTGCGTCCAGTCTCCCTTTTCTGCAATCCATGTACCATGTTGTCATCAGACTATCCTAATATTGAAATTGTCTGTTATTATTGTTCTTAAAGTCCTTCGAGAAGTCTGTATAACCCTCAGGATGGTGCCTGCCTCCTTAGGAGTCACATCCAAACTGCTTGATGATCTGACCTCCGTCTTCCACAGGAGGCTCATCTCTTGACATTGTCCCACCTCCTACTGTGTGTACTGAGGTATACTGTTCTGAACTGAATTTCAGTGTTATATTTTCTTGCATTTGCATGCTCTTTGCCCTTGACGGGGCACAGTGTTTTTTCCATTCTTCATCAGGACGACCTTTGTTTATTCACTCATTGTACCAATACTTGTTGAGCACCTACTGTGCATTAGGCGCTGTAGGAGAAGGGCTAGTGTTCAGCTCTGTGCTCTGCTCTTACGGTGCTTTTGTTTTGTGCAGTGGTGGAAAGACGGTATCTAAGTACACAAATAAAAGAACCAGATCTTTTCAGACAGGGCAAGTGCCGTAAAAGAAATAAACAGGGAGTCCTGATGGAATGTGGCCAGGAAAGCTGTTTTCAAAAGGCTAACTAGAGAAGGCCTCTCTGGGGAGGAAGTGTGAACTGAAACCTGAAGGATGAGACAGAAGAGGACCAGGGCTGATAGTGTGTGGCTGTGCAGGTGGCAGCTCCTGACCAAAAGGCAATGGGGCCGAAATCCAGTCCTCATACTGATCAACCTGAAGTTGTGTGAGTAGTCTTTTGACCAAATTAGGAAATATGAGAACACAATAAATGATATTCTTATCTGGAGAATCCCATGGACAGAGGAGCCTGGTGAGCAACAGTCCATGGGGTCGCAAAAAGTAAGACATGACTGAGCGACTTAGACACTAACACACTGTGGGTAGAAACTGCTCATCTGTGTCCACAAGAAAACAACAGCATTCTCAGGTTCCAAGAATGAGGTGATCTTTCTTGCATAGTAGAGGCACCCGCCCCCAGTAGCTTTGGAGAATTCGTTCAGGTGGAGAGACAGGGAATACAGATTGGCAGTGAGTTTCAATTTAGCATTGTTGCTAATAGTATCTAACATTTATTATGTATGTACTTGTCCCTTTACATATAATAGTTTATGCGATTCTGACAATGACCCTGTGCTCAGATACTATTATCCCGCTTTGATACAGAAGAAAACTGAAGAAGAAAGAAATTAAGAAACTTGAGTAAGTTAGGATGGTGCAGAGCGAGACGCAAATCAGATAGTTTGGCTCTAGAGCACGTACTCAGAACTACCACACGGAACAGAGGGTTAGCTCAGAAATGGCAAGTGCCCCCCAAAAGGCATATATCGTCTTTCAGTGAAAATCATTGGCGGGATTGGGAATTCTACAGAGTTAGATGAGTTATATACACAATTTCATATTTCTGATTTCCTATTTGGTCCTCTGTCAGCAGTTACCTATTTTTATTTTCCTGGATATTCCCATTCAGCTTTCAGTATTTGTGGTTTTTCACCTTTATCAACCAGAAACGTTCTAGCTCTAAAGAACTCACAGCGCAAAAGGAAAAAGGGTAAAGAGCTAGGCTTCAGGAATTTGGGGATCCTTGGGATCCCAGAAAAGGCCTGTGCCCGCTGCCCAGCTTGATGGCAGGGACAAATAAGGCCCCTTTGTGTCTGGTCTGGGGGAGGTGGAGCACCGCTCTGTCTTCCCGCTTCTTGCTTCAGCTCGCCATGCTTAGCCGTGCGCACCTGTGCTGACCTCGGCCATTCTTCCTGTTCCTCAATTCTTCACAGACCCACTCTCCACCAGGGCCATCTGTGACTCCTCTCTTCTTAGATTTGTCCTGCGAGTCCAAGTTCTAGATCTGTCTTTGGAGACATCATGCCTCATCCAGTTGTGTGTTGGGGGTAGAGAAGGAAAGTGATCCTGAACTCCGCACCGTACATATTGTAAGATCTGTTCAAGATACAGTATAATATGCAAGGTTACAGAAAAACAAAGCAAACCCAGCAGACTCAAACAGGATAATTTAATATCATTATAAATACGCACATAGAGAGAGAATTAGTTACCAGGACCAGTAATTATCAGAACCTTCAAAAGTAACTATCTATAGGCAAGAGCTCCGAACAGGGACTGTGGCCCTTAGGAGAAGCTGCTGCTGCTGCTGCTGCTAAGTCGCTTCAGTCGTGTCCAACTGTGTACGACCCCATAAACGGCAGCCCACCCCCCATCCCTGGGATTCTCCAGGCAAGAACACTGGAGTGGGTTGCCATTTCCTTTTTCAGTGCATGAAAATGAAAAGTGAAAGTGAAGACACTCAGTTGTGTCCGACTTTTCGCGACCTCATGGACTGCAGCCTACCAGGCTCCTCCGTCCATGGGATTTTCCAGGCAAGAGTACTGGAGTGGGGTGCCATTGGTGTCTCCACTTAGGAGAAGAATGAAGCCAAATAGTCAAGACTCAAGAGGGAATTAATACATTGTCTGATCTCCTTTCAGTGTCTCCTTTTTTTTTTTTTTTAAATCCACATTGCAAGGCATGCAGGATCATAGTTCCCCAACCAGGGATCAAACATGTGCTCCCAGGATTAGGAGCTCAGAGCCTTAACTGCCAGGGAAGTCCTGGTGCCTCTTACTGACTAAAGCAAGCTTGAAGCTAGAAGGACTTATTAATACAATGCCTGTCTTACAAAAGGTAATGAGAAGTGTAGAATTTTATGTTATCAAGTAATATACAAATTAATAGCTTGATAATTTAGTAATTTTAATAATAGGTTTTTTTTCCTCCTACATCTTTTAAGTTAAGTCAAGGTCCCTATTCAAAAATATTTTCTCCCAAGAGGTTTTTGAGCCCTAATTTGCATCCCTCACAAGTTTGTAAGAGAAAACTGCTTTTTTTTTCCAAAGATGAAGCAAAGTGAGATCTAAAAGTGAACGTTTCAAACAGTCTTATTTCTAGAAAAGACCTAAAAACTTGTCTTGCCCATCCTGAGTCAGTTGAGTTTTTCAAAAAGATAGTTTGTCCTTATTCAAGTCAGTAAAGCACTGAGGAAAAGGGGGGTAATCATCTTCCTAAGATTCCTGTGATACCATTAGATCAATCAGCTAGACANATGAAGCAAAGTGAGATCTAAAAGTGAACGTTTCAAACAGTCTTATTTCTAGAAAAGACCTAAAAACTTGGCTTGCCCATCCTGAGTCAGTTGAGTTTTTCAAAAAAGATAGTTTGTCCTTATTCAAGTCAGTAAAGCACTGAGGAAAAGGGGGGCAATCATCTTCCTAAGATTCCTGTGATACCATTAGATCAATCAGCTAGACTGTGATGCTCCTGAGGCCAGTGTGATCAAGGAAAGGCACTGTCATTCCTATATTCACTCATATCAAAACGCAGGAAGAATTCCATCTCTTTCTACCTTAACCTTCACATCCTATCAGTTACCAAAACTAGACAACTCTGCTGCTGCTACTGCTGCTAAGTCGCTTCAGTCGTGTCTGACTCTGTGAGACCCCATAGACGGCAGCCCACCAGGCTACCCCGTCCCTGGGATTCTTCAGGCAAGGACACTGGAGTGGGTTGCCATTTCCTTCTCCAATGCATGACAGTGAAAAGTGAAAGTGAAGTTGCTCAGTCGTGTCCGACTCTTAGCGACCCCATGGACCACAGCCTACCAGGCTCCTCCATGGGATTTTCCAGGCAAGAGTGCTGGAGTATTCTAGGACTGTAGGACTCTACATCCTAACTATTCCTATAATCTCCCTTTCCCTGCGTCCAGTCTCCCCTTTCTGCAATCCATGTACCATGTTGTCATCAGACTATCCTAATATTGAAATTGTCTGTTATTATTGTTCTTAAAGTCCTTCGAGAAGTCTGTATAACCCTCAGGATGGTGCCTGCCTCCTTAGGAGTCACATCCAAACTGCTTGATGATCTGACCTCCGTCTTCCACAGGAGGCTCATCTCTTGACATTGTCCCACCTCCTACTGTGTGTACTGAGGTATACTGTTCTGAACTGAATTTCAGTGTTATATTTTCTTGCATTTGCATGCTCTTTGCCCTTGATGGGGCACAGTGTTTTTTCCATTCTTCATCAGGACGACCTTTGTTTATTCACTCATTGTACCAATACTCGTTGAGCACCTACTGTGCATTAGGCGCTGTAGAAGGGCTAGTGTTCAGCCCTGTGCTCTGCTCTTACGGTGCTTTTGTTTTGTGCAGTGGTGGAAAGACGGTGTCTAAGTACACAAATAAAAGAACCAGATCTTTTCAGACAGGGCAAGTGCAGTAAAAGAAATAAACAGGGAGTCCTGATGGAATGTGGCCAGGAAAGCTGTTTTCAAAAGACTAACTAGAGAAGGCCTCTCTGGGGAGGAAGTGTGAACTGAAACCTGAAGGATGAGACAGAAGAGGACCAGGGCTGATAGTGTGTGGCTGTGCAGGTGGCAGCTCCTGACCAAAAGGCAATGGGGCCGAAATCCAGTCCTCATTTAGCATATCAAGCCAGGCCTGGTTCCCAAGGCAGGAGGGTGACCCTTAAGTAGTTCCCCCAAAGGGGCCATATGGGCTGCTCCCACAGCAGGGGTGGAAAAACAATTACAGGGACGTGAACAATGACTTCCTCCAGTCGCATCTCCACCGTTGCATGGAGGAGCCTAAATTCAAAGCACAAATGGTATTTCTTATAGAGCATTGCAATTTATTTTTTTTCATTCCAAGCACCTGATACATTGTTTTACAATGATAATGTTTTACAACCCATCTTTGTTGGATTATTGAGTGAATTAATGAATCCTAGCTACCTTCTGTGTGAGTCAGAGAGCTTTGTACCGGAATATAGGAATAGAGAGGGTGTTCTCAGTGATTCTCAAATATGGGCCTCCTGTTGGGCAGCAAACTAACAGGGGGAAAACAGTCGTTTCAATGGTGTGGGGCAAAAATAAATAATTTCCTAGACTTTAATTTCTACTGTTATTGAGAGTAATTTATTATACTAGTAATATAGTAAGTGATTTATTTCTGAATATAGCATTTGTAAATTTAAATTAGCATCTTACTAGATTTTCATGAAGAATGAATTTGAATTTTACAGCGGAGTCTGGTTGCTACCAAATATTGGCAAGCACCGAGCGTGTGCTCACGTAGTAGGAGGAAAGCTCACCATCTTCAGGAAGAAGAGTTTGTTATCAGCCATGAGCTTCCCATGCCTTTCAGTTGCTGCCAGTTGTGGCTTTTAAAGATAGGTCGTGTGTGTGTGCTCAGTTGCTCATTCATGTCCGACTTTGTGAGCCCATGGACTGTAGCCCACCAGTCTTCTCTGTCCATGGGATTATCCTAGCAAGAATACTAGAGTGGGTTGCCATTTCCTACTCCAGGGGATCTTCCTGACGTATCTGAACCTAATCGAACCCACCTCTCCCCCATATCCTGTATTGGCTGGTGAATTCTTGACCATTGCACTGCTTGGAAAGCCCACAAAGCTACTTAGTTCTGTACTATATAAAGCAAAGAAGAACTAAAGAGCCTCTTGATGAACGTGAAAGAGGAGAGTGAAAAAGTTGCCTTAAAGCTCAACGTTCAGAAAACAAAGATCATGGTGTCCAGTCCCATCACTTCAGGGCAAATAGATGGGGAAACAGTGGAAACAGTGGCAGACTTTATTATTTTGGGCTCCAAAATCACTGCAGAGGGCAACTGCAGCCATGAAATTAAAAAATGCTTACTCCTTGGAAGAAAAGTTATGACCATCCTAGACAGCATATTAAAAAGCGGAGACATTACTTTGCCAACAAATGTCTGTCTAGTCAAGGCTATGGTTTTTCCAGTGGTCATGTATGGATGTGAGAGTTGGTCTGTGAAGAAAGCTGAGCGCTGAAGAATTGATGTTTTTGAACTGTGGTGTTGGAAAAGACTCTTGAGAATCTCTTGGACTTCAAGGAGATCCAACCAGTCCATCCTGAAGGAAATCAGTCCTGAATATTCATTGGAAGAACTGATGTTGCACCTGAAACTCCAATACTTTGGCCACCTGATTCAAAGAACTGATTCATTTGAAAAGACCCTGATGATGGGAATGATTGTAGGCAGAAAGAGAAGGGAACGACAGAGGATGAGATGGTTGGATGGCATCACTGACTCAATGGACATGGGTTTGAGTAAACTCTGGTGTTGGTGATGGACAGGGAGGCCTGGCGTGCTGCAGTGCATGGGGTCACAAGGACTCAGACACAACTGAGTGACTGAACTGAACTGAACTGATATGTTCTAATTGGGGGGAAAATGCACGTGATTTAAGACTTCAAACTGTAGGCAAGCTTGACTCCTAAGGTTCATTCATCTCTAATTACTATCATGCCCTTGCTAGTTTTAACCTGTGTTTTTCCTTGAAAGACAGAGAGACATATACACAGGGAGAGGTGAAGAGCAAAAATAGTGGAGGGGAAGGAAACACTGAGCAGGGAAATGAGCATGGTCTGGATGAGAAACAAACCTAGGATGACATCAGAGTTTCAAATGGGGTCTGATGGATCAAGATAGTGACAAGGACAATGGAGAGACAGAGACAAAGAGAGAATTAGAATTGCTGGTCTGGAGCTAACGCTGACAGATCTGGAGAAATGGTTGAAAAAGTGGGAGTGCCAAGAAAGACGGAGAAAAAGGTCTGTGAAATCTTACATAGTTTACTTTACTTCCAAGGAAAAAAGTGAGAATGAATATAGTCCAGTGCGGCCCTGAGTCTTTAGGAGGAGAGATTGACAATCGTTTCAGGGAAGGTGTTTATCTCAAAGCTGGAAAAGCAGGAGAAGTCTTAAAAAAAATGTTTAATTTCCCCCCTTTCCTCCAAAACAATTTATTTTTCAACTCTAAACGGAAAGAAATTAACAAATATCTATGGAATAGTATAGAATGAGCTGCTTTTCCTGGCATTAGTTTGAGTAAGTGTAAATGGATCCCAATAAGCAAGAAAAAGTCAGAGTCTTCAACAAGCTTACTTTAATAAACATAGAAATGAATGAAAAAATCACCCACAATCACAATAATAGGAGAGTCACGTGGTACTGTAAGGAAAGAGAAAATCCGACCAGTCTCCAAACTAGCTGAGACTTGGGTGGGCAAAAGCTAAAGACTATATACAATAAGGGGTTAAATTTTATTATGGAAAACTTCAAAAAACTTACAAAAATAGAAAAAATAGTATAATGAACTCCCATGTACTTAACTTCAACAATTAATCAATTTATGACCAATCTGGTTTCATCTATCCTAACTCCCCTAGATTATTTTTCATGTGAATTCCAGACATATCATTTCATTTGTAAATATTTCAATATATATTTCTAAAATATAAAGATTCTTTTGAAAATATTGTCAAGATCCTTTATCATACCTAAAATTTAATAATAATTCCTTAACATAATTTTTCCAATTATCTCAGTTTTCAAAAAATTTGGATGAGAATTGAAACATTCAGTTTCTTTTAATCCATAGTTTCAACTCCCACACTCTTTCTTCTTGGGATTTATTTATTGAAGAAACTAGGTTTTTTAACTGTATAGACTCTACATTTTGAATTTTCCTGATTGTATCATCATAATATCATTTAGTATGTTTCTTGCCCCTGTGAAGCTCAATCTGATTCAGGTTCAATATTTTGGTAAGAATATTTCTTGGGTGGAGGTCTATACATATGTACACAGTATCTGGCTATCTTTTAGGAAACATTGATGAGCCTTGCCTACGCCCATTATTTCATTGCGGATTGCAAAATGGTAGTATTTTATAATTACCTCTTTATGTATTCTATAATTATTTATTTATTAACTAAACTATTTCTATCAAGGAAAACAAAGGGCTTTAAAGTGGGAATAAGCTAGTATCTCACATCCAACATATGAGGTTAAAGATATTGGTCCTACCTTACCTGTGTCCTGTGTCCTGTTTCCAGTTTCCTGTTTCTCCTTCCTTCATAGTCAAGATCTCAAATAATTTGTCTCAGGTACTTGCCTCTATTTTTTTTTTTCCCAGCTAAGCTTTACTCTGTATTTTGTCCCTGAACCCCATGAAAACTGCTCAGACAAAGAATTGTCGATATGCATACTGACATATCCAATAGAAGGAGTTTTCTTTAAATTTGAATTTAAATGAACAGTGGCCATTTTCCTACCTCTCACTTGATCCTTCCAGAGTATTGTACTATGGACATGCCCCCTTCCTGCCCTGTTGGTGTCTGCAAACCCACTATTTCCTCGATTCCCTCCAAACTCTCTGGCCCTCCCTACTCAACCTCTCTCATTACGTTCCTTGATGTTTTCTCATCTCAGTGTCGTTTTTCTGTCCTTGCTCCTCTTTCTCTCTGAGTCTCATACCTCTCATTCATCTCATCCTCTCTCATGACTTAAAATTTTTTTTTAATATTCATTCATTTGGCTGTGCCAGGTCTTAGTTGCTGTTGCGGCATGCACTTAGTTGCAGCATGTGGGATTTAGCTCCCACACTTAGTTGCAGCATGTGGGATTTAGCTCCCTGACCAAGGATTGAACCCTGGACTCCTTGCACTGGGAGCTCAGAGTCTTAGCCACTGGACCTCCAGGGATGTCCTTCTCTCATGGCTTTAGATTACACTGTCACTGGACACTCCCAGTCTGTAGCTTTGGTCCAGATTTCTCTCGTGAACTCCAGGCTCCCAAAAAGCATTTCACTTGTAGGTTCTCGACAACCTCAAAGTCAGTGTGCCTTTTTTGGAGCATCATGAGCTATCCCTCCAAGTCTGTTTCTCTTCTCCTAGCCTATATGTGATAAGCAATGACAACAAACTAATAACCCTGTCCAGAAGGTGGAGAGTCTGTCCAAATTTCCCCCTCTCCATCCTCACTCAGTCTGTCACCAAACCCTATAAACTCTGTCTCCTAAGAATCACTATGTGACCCTGTTTCTCCTTTTTTTTTTCAATGACATGACTTTAGTTCAGACTTCATTGTATTTCTCAGCTCCTTTTTTGGCAGCATCCTGACTTTCAGCTTGTCTGAGCTGTTGAACTTCCTCATATTTTGAATCCCAAGTTCAGATCCATCCTGTTAGCCCACAGAGGGCTTGGAGTGGCTTGTCCCTCCTTTCCAACCTCTTTTCTCCATACGGTTCCCACAGGTACCCTTCATTTCAGTTAAGCCATCTATTATGTCTATTTCCCAATTGTGTGCTTTTACCGTGCTTTTTCCACTAGACTCCTACTTTAGACTTAGCAGACCACATACAGTATCTGCCTCTTCTTCTTAGTTATGTTTTGCAAGCTTTTAAAAATGTAAGAACCATTCATCTGTAGATTGTATTTTATTTTTTTTTTCAATGACATGACTTTAGTTCAGACTTCATTGTATTTCTCAGCTCCTTTTTTGGCAGCATCCTGACTTTCAGCTTGTCTGAGCTGTTGAACTTCCTCATATTTTGAATCCCAAGTTCAGATCCATCCTGTTAGCCCACAGAGGGCTTGGAGTGGCTTGTCCCTCCTTTCCAACCTCTTTTCTCCATACGGTTCCCACAGGTACCCTTCATTTCAGTTAAGCCATCTATTATGTCTATTTCCCAATTGTGTGCTTTTACCGTGCTTTTTCCACTAGACTCCTACTTTAGACTTAGCAGACCACATACAGTATCTGCCTCTTCTTCTTAGTTATGTTTTGCAAGCTTTTAAAAATGTAAGAACCATTCATCTGTAGATTGTATTTTGTAGATCTGTAGTTTGAAGGTAGAGTTGACAAGATTTATTGAAGAACTGAATGAGGATGCCTAGGACTCAAGGAGGCCTCTAGATTTGGGACCCAGACATCTGGGAGAATTTGGTTGTAGTTGACTGATGTGAGGAAGATGTGGTTGGAACAGGCACATGGGGAGGACTGGGAGCTCAGGAAGATGATGAAAAACAGCCCCGCAGGCTCAAGGGTGCCCAGTGATGACGTCCTTGCTGCTGAATGGGTTGATGTCAGCAGCAGGGAGAGGCTGAATGTATTTAAAGTACTTTGTGCATTGACCTGTCCTTTAATTAATCACCAGGGTCATGTTTCCATTGACAAAATTCTGGATATAAACTGATATACTGGGTGATGAAACAGTTCAAGGAGGATCTTGAAAGATAGGCTAAATCAAATAAGACACAATTAACCTAAACAAACGGGCTTCCCAGGTGGCACTAGCGATGACGAACCCACCTGCCAATACANAGGAGAGATTGACAATCGTTTCAGGGAAGGTGTTTATCTCAAAGCTGGAAAAGCAGGAGAAGTCTTAAAAAAAATGTTTAATTTCCCCCCTTTCCTCCAAAACAATTTATTTTTCAACTCTAAACGGAAAGAAATTAACAAATATCTATGGAATAGTATAGAATGAGCTGCTTTTCCTGGCATTAGTTTGAGTAAGTGTAAATGGATCCCAATAAGCAAGAAAAAGTCAGAGTCTTCAACAAGCTTACTTTAATAAACATAGAAATGAATGAAAAAATCACCCACAATCACAATAATAGGAGAGTCACGTGGTACTGTAAGGAAAGAGAAAATCCGACCAGTCTCCAAACTAGCTGAGACTTGGGTGGGCAAAAGCTAAAGACTATATACAATAAGGGGTTAAATTTTATTATGGAAAACTTCAAAAAACTTACAAAAATAGAAAAAATAGTATAATGAACTCCCATGTACTTAACTTCAACAATTAATCAATTTATGACCAATCTGGTTTCATCTATCCTAACTCCCCTAGATTATTTTTCATGTGAATTCCAGACATATCATTTCATTTGTAAATATTTCAATATATATTTCTAAAATATAAAGATTCTTTTGAAAATATTGTCAAGATCCTTTATCATACCTAAAATTTAATAATAATTCCTTAACATAATTTTTCCAATTATCTCAGTTTTCAAAAAATTTGGATGAGAATTGAAACATTCAGTTTCTTTTAATCCATAGTTTCAACTCCCACACTCTTTCTTCTTGGGATCTATTTATTGAAGAAACTAGGTTTTTTAACTGTATAGACTCTACATTTTGAATTTTCCTGATTGTATCATCATAATGTCATTTAGTATGTTTCTTGCCCCTGTGAAGCTCAATCTGATTCAGGTTCAATATTTTGGTAAGAATATTTCTTGGGTGGAGGTCTATACATATGTACACAGTATCTGGCTATCTTTTAGGAAGCATTGATGAGCCTTGCCTACGCCCATTATTTCATTGCGGATTGCAAAATGGTAGTATTTTATAATTACCTCTTTATGTATTCTACAATTATTCATTTATTAACTAAACTATTTCTATCAAGGAAAACAAAGGGCTTTAAAGTGGGAATAAGCTAGTATCTCACATCCAACATATGAGGTTAAAGATATTGGTCCTACCTTACCTGTGTCCTGTGTCCTGTTTCCAGTTTCCTGTTTCTCCTTCCTTCATAGTCAAGATCTCAAATAATTTGTCTCAGGTACTTGCCTCTATTTTTTTTTTTCCCAGCTAAGCTTTACTCTGTATTTTGTCCCTGAACCCCATGAAAACTGCTCAGACAAAGAATTGTCGATATGCATACTGACATATCCAATAGAAGGAGTTTTCTTTAAATTTGAATTTAAATGAAAACAGTGGCCATTTTCCTACCTCTCACTTGATCCTTCCAGAGTATTGTACTATGGACATGCCCCCTTCCTGCCCTGTTGGTGTCTGCAAACCCACTATTTCCTCGATTCCCTCCAAACTCTCTGGCCCTCCCTACTCAACCTCTCTCATTACGTTCCTTGATGTTTTCTCATCTCAGTGTCGTTTTTCTGTCCTTGCTCCTCTTTCTCTCTGAGTCTCATACCTCTCATTCATCTCATCCTCTCTCATGACTTAAAATTTTTTTTTAATATTCATTCATTTGGCTGTGCCAGGTCTTAGTTGCTGTTGCGGCATGCACTTAGTTGCAGCATGTGGGATTTAGCTCCCACACTTAGTTGCAGCATGTGGGATTTAGCTCCCTGACCAAGGATTGAACCCTGGACTCCTTGCACTGGGAGCTCAGAGTCTTAGCCACTGGACCTCCAGGGATGTCCTTCTCTCATGGCTTTAGATTACACTGTCACTGGACACTCCCAGTCTGTAGCTTTGGTCCAGATTTCTCTCGTGAACTCCAGGCTCCCAAAAAGCATTTCACTTGTAGGTTCTCGACAACCTCAAAGTCAGTGTGCCTTTTTTGGAGCATCATGAGCTATCCCTCCAAGTCTGTTTCTCTTCCCCTAGCCTATATGTGATAAGCAATGACAACAAACTAATAACCCTGTCCAGAAGGTGGAGAGTCTGTCCAAATTTCCCCCTCTCCATCCTCACTCAGTCTGTCACCAAACCCTATAAACTCTGTCTCCTAAGAATCACTATGTGACCCTGTTTCTCCTTTTTTTTTTCAATGACATGACTTTAGTTCAGACTTCATTGTATTTCTCAGCTCCTTTTTTGGCAGCATCCTGACTTTCAGCTTGTCTGAGCTGTTGAACTTCCTCATATTTTGAATCCCAAGTTCAGATCCATCCTGTTAGCCCACAGAGGGCTTGGAGTGGCTTGTCCCTCCTTTCCAACCTCTTTTCTCCATACGGTTCCCACAGGTACCCTTCATTTCAGTTAAGCCATCTATTATGTCTATTTCCCAATTGTGTGCTTTTACCGTGCTTTTTCCACTAGACTCCTACTTTAGACTTAGCAGACCACATACAGTATCTGCCTCTTCTTCTTAGTTATGTTTTGCAAGCTTTTAAAAATGTAAGAACCATTCATCTGTAGATTGTATTTTATAGATCTGTAGTTTGAAGGTAGACTTGACAAGATTTATTGAAGAACTGAATGAGGATGCCTAGGACTCAAGGAGGCCTCTAGATTTGGGACCCAGACATCTGGGAGAATTTGGTTGTAGTTGACTGATGTGAGGAAGATGTGGTTGGAACAGGCACATGGGGAGGACTGGGAGCTCAGGAAGATGATGAAAAACAGCCCCGCAGGCTCAAGGGTGCCCAGTGATGACGTCCTTGCTGCTGAATGGGTTGATGTCAGCAGCAGGGAGAGGCTGAATGTATTTAAAGTACTTTGTGCATTGACCTGTCCTTTAATTAATCACCAGGGTCATGTTTCCATTGACAAAATTCTGGATATAAACTGATATACTGGGTGATGAAACAGTTCAAGGAGGATCTTGAAAGATAGGCTAAATCAAATAAGACACAATTAACCTAAACAAACGGGCTTCCCAGGTGGCACTAGCGATGACGAACCCACCTGCCAATACAGGATACATAAGAAACGTGGGTTCGATCCCTGAAGGAGGGCATGGTAACCTACTCAGTATTCTTGGCTGGAGAATCCTCATGGACAGGGGAGCCTGGGGGCTACAGTCGAAAGCGACTTAGCACGCACACATGCAACCTAAACAGTCTTGCAAACTTCAGCTCTCCAAGCAATACCTACTTGAGCAATAACATTATTGTTAAAAGCACTGTGGTCAGACAGATCTGGTCCAAAATCCCAATCTTACCTTCTTAGTCTTGTTCCTTTGATTAAGTCAAATAACTTCCCTGTTTATAAAACAGTATAGTAATGAGTAACCTTTGCTCAAAGGATTGTTATAAAAATGAGATCAACTAATAAAAACACTTAACACACAGCCAAGGATGTATTACAACAGACGCTTGGTAAATAAAATGTTTTATTATCAGAATACCTTTCTTCCTATCCCTTGTTTTTTAAAAAATTAAGTATTAGCAAAAATTTGAGTTTGGGATGTGCTTTTAAGGGCCTCTTGAAATTTTAGAACTAATTTTAGAACTAAAGGTTTTCTAGTACCTGAAATATTATTTCCCCAGAACAAGTTTTCTTGTCAGTCCAAACTCCATCTGAAAATCTTGGCTGCCTTCTCTTAATTTTGTCAAATTCTGCTTTCACCTCTTTCTGCCTTAAGATTAATAACCTATTTTATGTTTTCTACCATATTTTAAGTCACTCTTTTATATTTGTTTACAATTTTCTCCCTTTATCTGACATCTTAGAAAACTTTCCAAGGCTTTTTCTTAATGTTTTTTCCTTCAGATAAAATTTATATATTAAGAAATTCACCAATTTTATTATACGTTTTGATGAGTCTTGACAAATGTGTACTGCCGAGGTCCAGCCTCAGCAGAGTCTAGTGATATCTTCAGGATGGACAACGTCGGCGAATGAAGAAAGATAGAGATAGAGATAAGGAAAGAGACACAGGGTGACCAGGCTTCTTTGGTGAGCGAGGCCCATTTACTTTATTTCTTGGGGGGCTTTTATACCCTGAGTTGTACATACAGCAAGGTGAAAAATGTAGAGTCAACTCAACATTTTATCAGGAATAACTTTTATTAATATCAGGGGTTTTTTTTGTAAAAGTCTTATTTTTTGTACATCATCTTTTGTTCTGGAGGCCTGTTGATATTTTATGACCTCCTTTTGATAAAGGTTGGTCAGCCAGAACACCAGGACAATGATTTTTACCTTAAAGTGTTTTTTCTTAAATTTTTAGCCTGCGTCACCCTTAAAGTATAGAGTTACATTTTTATGGAGCAAAGATTCAGCGGGTTTCAGCAAAGAAAGAACTTATTAACTCAGCCCTAAGTTAACTCTTTTCAAAAAAATGTGGTCGAGGCAGCCCCCTGTTAATGTCAGAGGAGTTGACAAAAGGCATAAAATAGTAAGACAGACAGATTTTGGTTTGAGGGTAGATGCTCGAACAAGTCCAGGGGGTCCCTTGAGTCCCGATCTCACCTTTGCCCGTCAGGCCTCTTCCTCATGACCTTTGCCATGGGTGGGATTTTCCATGCTGGCTCCGGGCAGTGTACCTCACAAACAGAACACTTCAGCCTCTACTTTTAACATCTTCTTAGTGAAAATTATTGAATTTCTGGACATGTTTATAAATGACAAATTTGTAAGTTAAAAAAACACGTAGTTTTATAGAGTATGAAAGAGAAATGAGGAATACATTTAAGAATAGTTATTAAGAAAGGCAAGAGAATTCTGAAGACTCTATTAGATTATTGTCTTCCTTTTGTCCTCTAAATAAGATAAAATGGTTGCAGAAAATTAAGAACTTGCCAAGAATAAATTTGATTTCAGAATAGTTAATGCTCTGCGTGCAACTGCTGCTGAGAATTCGGGCAATAATTCACTTTCTTAGTCTTCGTCTTCTGCTTTGTTTCCTTTTAATGTTAATATGTTCAGAACCAGGGTATGCTTGAAGAAAGGCGAGACGGACCCGGATACAAAAGAGAGCAGAGGGAGGTAGTAAGACCAGTGGGCACATAAAGCACCAAAATCCTCTTAATCTGCTCTTTCCATAATGTAATGACATGGAAATAGGGCCCTGTAATGTAGTGCAAATTAAGTGTTTAAAGCACGATGTGAAAGTGTAACTATTAGAAAAGTGTTTGAAATAGAAACATAACATGCCGTAGTCGTTATGGTTTGTGGCATGTGCACAATGATATGATAATGCTTCTCAATGCGTGTTTAATGTAAAAAGGAGGATTTGTAGATATGGGAGAAGAAAAAAAAAAAAACACACGTGAAAATGGAATGCCAAAATGGACCGAAAGGACAGGTCAGTGGAGACAAGCCCTCTCTTTCTTTGGCGCCCCTGTGTTATGCCGTGGGTCTCTCCTTGCACCTTTCTCTCCACTCCACTTTGTAATGTGTTTACAACTTTCTCCCTTTATCTGACATCTTAGAAAACTTTCCAGGGCTTTTTCTTAATGTTGTTTTCTTCAGATATAATTTGGAGAAAATTATATCTCCCCACCTCAGTCCCCTCTCCCCCTCTCTTGACATGTGTTCCCATAGCTCCCCCTCCTTCTTTTGCCCTTTATTTCTGGGCATTTCCTGAAGTTTTTTCCTCCATCCTTTCCTTTTTCTCTCCGTGCATAGTTTCTCCTTTGGCATTTATTCCCATGTTTAAAGGACTGTCACTTCCCTTATTGAAATAAAAACCCAAGATCTACCATCTTAAAATTTTTCTTAAGTATACAATCTAGTCTTGTTAACTATTGTCTGGTGTACTTTGCAAGTTAGTGTTGCTTCAACTCTAAATTTCTGCCAGTACCTTTTCTCATCTCTTTTCCTGCTTCTATTAAAGGCACTACTATTTGCAATTATTCAGACCTAAAGGACTGAAGTAATTTTTTCTGTTTCTCTCTTCCTGCCAGTGAGTGAGCAGTCACAAAGCCCACACTATCTTTTGCAAAGTCTTCGCTGTTTATCCCATTCTTCCCATCCCCAGTGCTCTGCCTACAGACACTTGAATGCAGGTCTCTGTGCAGAGAGACTGTTGGCAGAGTGTCCTGACGGAGCCACACAAGTCTACCAAGTCCTGGACCTAACCCTCAGCTACACCAACTGGGAAACTGGGCTTTGGGCGCCGGCAGAGCATGGGCTGTGTATTGCTGTTAGGGCCACTTTAAAAGATGAAAATACAAGTGGAAGTCACACAGTGGTGTCTGACTCCTTGCAACCCCCTGGACTGCACAGTCCATGGGATTCTCCAGGCCAGGATACTGGAGTGGGTAGCCGTTCCCTTCTCGAGGGGATCCTCCCAACCCAGGGACCGAACCCAGGTCTCCTGCATCGCAGGCAGATTCTTGATCAGCTGAGCCACAAGGGAAGCCCTTAAAAGATGAGAATGGCTTAAAATGTGAAAGAAGAGGGAAGGAGAGAAAGTTTAATGGGCCTAGAAAAAAAGAAATAGTCACAGGTAAGAGGACCTGAAAAAAATGTGGTTTCATGGAGCCAAGATCTAAGGTTATGCCCTCGGCTCATAGAATTGTCTGCTGAGCAGAAAACGCTACGCTTTTCTCTGGTTGAAACATCACTGCCCCAGGTTTTACTATCAAAGTCAAGATAATGACGTAAAAATACTTACAGATTAAACACAAAAAGCATTGAACAGACTTCCCATGTGGAGGAAACAGTGTACCCTCTAGTTCTTATATTTGTTTTGTGTTTTATGACATCCGTGTGTTGAGTCTGTGTGTCAGTCACTTTACTGTCTCAGTCTTTAGAACATCCTGTGAGGGAGGTATCAGTATCCATTTCACCTTCCTTTACAGCCTAGAAAACATAGAGTCAAGTGTTTCAGTTGAGCCAGGATTCAGATACAGTTGTTTCTGACCCCAAAGCCTATGTTTTAGCCATTCCAGCTCTCTGCCTCTAATAGCACAGAAGCATAAGATTCTTCAACAACTATCTTTAGAAATTTCAACACTTTAAGCCTTAAATTTGAGAATAGTGATATTTTAAAGGAATTTGTCTCTAACAATCTAGTTAGGTCAAGGAATTTGAAAATATCCCCTGAAGTCTCTCATTCTACAGTAAGGTGACATTTCAGTTGTTTTGACGCCAAATAAAATGATAAGATAATCAATAAAATGCACTTTTACACATGTAAGAACCACAATTAGTGAAGCCATTACAGTATTATTCATTCAACTCATGGATTTGAAAATAATATTTTTGTCTTACTTTATAAATAAAGCCATAATGAGTTTGGAAGTTACCCATTTCAGTTAATAGATGCTTAGATACAACAGTATATTTTATAGAAATAAATTCTATGAAAAAAACTTAATGACATCAGCTGAGCTATTTCTATAGTAACTATCTGACACTGGGTTTGATTATAGTTACTCTGTGTATGTTCAATCATTTCTTGCACAGTCCAATATGACACTATTAACTCCTGTTAGCTGTTATCAGCTGTCAGATTAGCTGTTATCCAAGTAAATCTAATCTAATCCCAGTTCATCTAATTATGAAATAAATTTTTCATAGTAAATAAAGTTCAAAATATATTGAAAGAAAAAATGTACTTACAACAAATACAATAGTGGTTGTTTATAACTTTCTTCTCATATAAGCATAAATTACTAAATGCATTCTTATACTACCTATGGTAAATATTATATTAACTTTGTTTTATGGATAATTGAAAAGAGCTGTTAAAAATTGGTGTAATCTAGCTGACAACCATAAGTACTGTAAATATACTTTGGTCTACTTATATTTCTACTTTTTAAAGCTATACATTAAAATCTACACATTAAACCATAACCCTGGAGAAGGAAATGGCAACCCACTCCAATATTCTTGCCTGCGAAATCCCGTGGACAGAGGAGCCAGGCGTGATACAGCACTGTAGTCTATGGGGCTGCAAAGAGTCAGACATGATTTAGCAACTAAACCCCACCACCACCATAGAGAAAATGCACTTCCTGCATATACAACAGTAATTCCTGTGACTGCCACACCTTTTTGGATTGATAGGAATTTGTGTTTCCTCCCTACCTAGCTCTCAATCTAAAAGGAAATGTTTAAATCAGAAAACAGAGACAGGATGCTTTGCCAGCCCTGGTGTTAACTAAAGTCAGTTATGTAGCTCGGCTCTCTATCAGAAAGCTCGTCTTGCCCTGTTCCTGTCCGGTGATAGTTGCATACAATACAAGGAAACCCAAAGCACCTTCTTTTTTGAGCCTTCCCTTTCAGTTAAAGTAAATTCCTCTTTTGAAGTCTTAGGATGCGAGGTGAAGAGCAAGTGTGTTGGGCTGTACCGCATGAGACCCCAGACCCGTTCTTTTCTCACTGACTGGGCTGGTCCCGTCTCTTCTTCCTTGGGATGACAGTGGCAGTACTTGCCTCAGAGGCTTGCCATGAGGATAAACAAAAACTAGTGCCTAGAACACAGAAAATTCTACATAAATAGTCATTATTATTACAAAATTTTGTAATAATAATTTTACTAAATTTACTAATTTACTAAATTTTACTCCATCCTTATATTATTGAAGTATAGCATATATGCAGAAAGGTACTCATCAGGGTTCAACTTACTGAAATCTCAGAAGCTGAATAATTCTGTGTAAAAGGCACACAGATTATGGAACAGAAACCAGTGAAAAGCCCCCTCCAGGCACCCTCCTAGTTGCTACCCCTCACTATGGGTAGCCAGCATCCTGACTTCTGGTTGGTTTCGTTTATGGCTATATGTTAAACCTTCATATTTCAGTAATTGACAGGGGATTTATTACAATAACATTTATTTTTGGTTCATATCTAAGATAATCTTATTGCTGATTAATCTTTTAATGGGCTTCCCAGGTGGTGCTAGTGGTAAAGAACCTGCCTGCCAATGCAGGAGACCTAAGAGACGTGGGTTGGATCCCTGGGTGGGGAAGATGCCCTGGAGGAGGGCACGGTGACCCACTGCAGTATTCTTGCCTGGAGAATCCCATGGACAGAGGAGCCAGGTGGGCTACAGTCCATAGGGTCACAAAGAGTTGGACACGACTGAAGAGACTTAGCATGCACACAATCTTCTAATATGTATAAAAACATATCATAAATAAAATATCACGTAATAAAATAGGATATTTTAATATATTTTGTTTTCTAGGTTGAAAAANCCTGGAGAATCCCATGGACAGAGGAGCCAGGTGGGCTACAGTCCATAGGGTCACAAAGAGTTGGACACGACTGAAGAGACTTAGCATGCACACAATCTTCTAATATGTATAAAAACATATCATAAATAAAATATCACGTAATAAAATAGGATATTTTAATATATTTTGTTTTCTAGGTTGAAAAAACTCCTTGAACAGGAAAAAGCTTACCAAGCCCGCAAAGAAAAGGAAAACGCTAAGCGGCTCAACAAACTGAGAGATGAGCTTGTGAAACTCAAGTCCTTTGCACTCATGCTTGTGGATGAAAGGCAGATGCATATCGAGCAACTTGGTCTGCAGAGCCAGAAAGTACAGGACCTGACTCAGAAACTGAGGGAAGAGGAAGAAAAGCTCAAAGCCATCACTTCCAAGTCCAAAGAAGACAGGCAGAAGTTGCTCAAGTTGGAAGTGGACTTCGAACACAAGGCATCAAGGTTTTCCCAGGAGCATGAAGAGATGAATGCTAAGTTGGCCAGTCAGGAGTCTCACAACAGACAACTCAGACTCAAGCTGGTTGGCCTGACTCAGAGAATCGAGGAGTTGGAAGAGACCAACAAAAACCTTCAGAAGGCAGAAGAAGAGCTTCAGGAACTAAGAGATAAGATTGCCAAAGGGGAATGTGGCAATTCCAGCCTCATGGCGGAAGTGGAAAATCTACGGAAGCGCGTGCTTGAGATGGAGGGTAAAGACGAAGAGATCACGAAAACCGAGTCCCAGTGCCGGGAACTGAGGAAGAAACTGCAGGAGGAAGAACACCATAGCCGGGAGCTCAGACTTGAAGTTGAGAAGTTACAGAAGAGAATGTCGGAACTGGAGAAACTGGAAGAAGCGTTTAGCAAGAGTAAATCCGAGTGCACCCAGCTGCACTTGAATCTGGAGAAAGAAAAGAATTTAACCAAGGACCTGCTCAACGAATTGGAGGTGGTCAAGAGTCGGGTTAAAGAACTGGAATGTTCTGAAAGTCGATTGGAAAAGGCTGAATTAAGCCTCAAAGACGATCTTACAAAGTTGAAGTCCTTTACCGTGATGCTGGTGGATGAAAGGAAAAACATGATGGAAAAAATAAAGCAAGAGGAGAAAAAAGTAGATGGACTCAACAAAAATTTTAAGGTGGAGCAAGGAAAGGTTATGGACGTCACGGAAAAACTCATCGAAGAAAGTAAGAAGCTTTTAAAGCTGAAATCGGAAATGGAGGAAAAGGTATACAATTTAACGAAAGAGAGAGATGAGTTAATAGGCAAACTGAAAAGTGAAGAGGAAAAATCCTCTGAACTAAGCTGCAGTGTGGACTTATTAAAGAAGAGACTTGATGGAATAGAGGAAGTGGAGAGAGAAATAACAAGAGGAAGGTCTCGAAAAGGACCTGAGCTCACCTGCCCCGAAGATAACAAAATTAAGGAACTAACACTGGAAATTGAGAGACTGAAGAACCGTCTCCAACAGCTGGAGGTGGTGGAAGGGGACTTGATGAAGACGGAAGATGAGTATGACCAGCTGGAGCAGAAATTTAGAACCGAGCAGGATAAGGCCAATTTCCTCTCTCAGCAACTGGAGGAGATCAAACACCAAATCGCCAAGAACAAAGCCATAGAGAAAGGCGAGGCCGTGAGCCAAGAAGCCGAGCTGAGACACAGATTTCGGCTGGAAGAAGCCAAAAGTCGTGATTTAAAAGCTGAGGTCCAAGCTCTTAAAGAGAAGATTCACGAACTGATGAACAAAGAAGATCAGCTTTCTCAGCTCCAAGTGGATTACTCTGTCCTTCAACAGAGGTTTATGGAAGAAGAAAATAAGAACAAAAGCATGGGTCAGGAGGTCCTCCATCTGACCAAGGAGCTGGAGCTGTCCAAGCGGTACAGCCGCGCCCTGCGCCCCAGCGTGAACGGGCGCAGGATGGTGGACGTTCCCGTGACATCCACGGGCGTGCAGACGGATGCCCTAGGCAGCGAGGCGGCGGAGGAGGACACACCGGCCGTGTTCATTCGGAAATCCTTTCAGGAGGAAAACCACATCATGAGCAACCTTCGCCAGGTAGGACTGAAGAAGCCTCTGGAACGTTCGTCGGTTCTCGACAGGTATCCGCCCGCGGCCAACGAGCTCACCATGAGGAAGTCCTGGATCCCGTGGATGAGGAAGAGGGAGAACGGGCCCCCGGTGGCTCCGGAGAAGGGGCCCCGAGCCAGTGCCAGCCCAGGGCACCCGGGAGAGCTGGTCCTCTCGCCCAAGCAGGGCCAGCCGCTGCACATTCGCGTGACCCCGGACCACGAGAACAGCACCGCCACTCTGGAGATCACCAGCCCCACGGCGGAAGAGTTCTTCTCGAGCACCACCGTCATCCCCACCCTGGGCAACCAGAAGCCGAGGATCACCATCATCCCCTCCCCAAACGTCCTGTCTCAGAAGCAGAAAGGCGCAGACGCTGCCCTCGGCCCGGAGCGAGCCATGTCTCCAGTCACCATCACCACCTTCTCCAGGGAGAAGACCCCAGAGGGCGGGAGGGGGGCGTTTGCCGACCGGCCCGCATCCCCCATCCAGATCATGACCGTGTCCACGTCGGCGGCCCCGACGGACATCAGTGTCCCTCCCGAATCCCAGGAAATGCCCGTGGGAAGGACGGTCCTCAAGGTCACGCCGGAGAAGCAGCCTGGACCAACCCCAGTCCGGAAATACAACGCCAATGCCAATATCATAACCACGGAAGACAACAAAATCCACATTCACCTAGGCTCTCAGTTTAAGCGAGGCCCGGGGACTTCGGCTGAAGGGGCCAGTCCGGTGATCACTGTCCGCCCGGTCAACGTGACGGCCGAGAAGGAGGTGTCCACCGGCACCGTCCTTCGCTCGCCCAGGAACCACCTCTCGCCACGCCCTGGTGCGAGCAAAGTGACCAGCACCATCACCATTACCCCGGTCACGACTTCATCAGCCAGAGGAACCCAGTCAGTGGTGAGTAGAGCGGGGGTCCAGGTTCAGGCCAACGCAGGGGTCAGGCGGGGAAGTGAAGACAGAATAACCCAGTGCCCGAAAGGCAATCAAAGCACGTGTCTCTCTTCCGCTGGAACCCACTACCAGGTGTTTCCCCAGAGACTGCCTACACCAAGAAATGAGAACAAAAAGGAACCTCCTATTTTATTAATTTGAGCTAATTATGAGGGATAATTTCTTTTTTTCACTTAAATCATGTTCACTCTGAAACCCTTTTGCAAAGATGGCCTCTTACCACCTCAGCCTATGCTAATAATAAGGTTGAACATTTGATTTTTAATGTTTAAAGTATTTTTAAAAATGGAGGCTGGAAGAAACAGGCCAATGTGCAAAAAAATGAAAGCTATTCCTGGGTTATATTTTTAGAACCTGAGACATTTGATATTCATTTATGTATGGTCATAGTCATACTTTACTTGAAAAGTAAGATTAAAAGATTATGCTATCGAAAAATTTTTATAAATTAAAAAGAAGTGAATTTATATGTCTAAACACTGTATTTTATTAATAGTACAGTGCAGAGAGCAGGTGCTTGATAAATATTTAGTTAAAACCAGCTGGAAGGCTAAATGGATTATAGGAAAGCATGTCCAAAGTATAAAGGCCAGAACTTAAAAATAAATTCTGTTTTTCAAAACACCTCCAGTGATTTTCTTCATTTATTGGGAACAATTGGTAGATGAAATTATAGAAGATCATGTATTATTTAGATATTAATTTAAGCTAATAAGAGATAAGGAAAGAGACACAGGGTGACCAGGCTTCTTTGGTGAGCGAGGCCCATTTACTTTATTTCTTGGGGGGCTTTTATACCCTGAGTTGTACATACAGCAAGGTGAAAAATGTAGAGTCAACTCAACATTTTATCAGGAATAACTTTTATTAATATCAGGGTTTTTTTTTGTAAAAGTCTTATTTTTTGTACATCATCTTTTGTTCTGGAGGCCTGTTGATATTTTATGACCTCCTTTTGATAAAGGTTGGTCNCCTGAGTTGTACATACAGCAAGGTGAAAAATGTAGAGTCAACTCAACATTTTATCAGGAATAACTTTTATTAATATCAGGGTTTTTTTTTGTAAAAGTCTTATTTTTTGTACATCATCTTTTGTTCTGGAGGCCTGTTGATATTTTATGACCTCCTTTTGATAAAGGTTGGTCAGCCAGAACACCAGGACAATGATTTTTACCTTAAAGTGTTTTTTCTTAAATTTTTAGCCTGCGTCACCCTTAAAGTATAGAGTTACATTTTTATGGAGCAAAGATTCAGCGGGTTTCAGCAAAGAAAGAACTTATTAACTCAGCCCTAAGTTAACTCTTTTCAAAAAAATGTGGTCGAGGCAGCCCCCTGTTAATGTCAGAGGAGTTGACAAAAGGCATAAAATAGTAAGACAGACAGATTTTGGTTTGAGGGTAGATGCTCGAACAAGTCCAGGGGGTCCCTTGAGTCCCGATCTCACCTTTGCCCGTCAGGCCTCTTCCTCATGACCTTTGCCATGGGTGGGATTTTCCATGCTGGCTCCGGGCAGTGTACCTCACAAACAGAACACTTCAGCCTCTACTTTTAACATCTTCTTAGTGAAAATTATTGAATTTCTGGACATGTTTATAAATGACAAATTTGTAAGTTAAAAAAACACATAGTTTTATAGAGTATGAAAGAGAAATGAGGAATACATTTAAGAATAGTTATTAAGAAAGGCAAGAGAATTCTGAAGACTCTATTAGATTATTGTCTTCCTTTTGTCCTCTAAATAAGATAAAATGGTTGCAGAAAATTAAGAACTTGCCAAGAATAAATTTGATTTCAGAATAGTTAATGCTCTGCGTGCAACTGCTGCTGAGAATTCGGGCAATAATTCACTTTCTTAGTCTTCGTCTTCTGCTTTGTTTCCTTTTAATGTTAATATGTTCAGAACCAGGGTATGCTTGAAGAAAGGCGAGACGGACCCGGATACAAAAGAGAGCAGAGGGAGGTAGTAAGACCAGTGGGCACATAAAGCACCAAAATCCTCTTAATCTGCTCTTTCCATAATGTAATGACATGGAAATAGGGCCCTGTAATGTAGTGCAAATTAAGTGTTTAAAGCACGATGTGAAAGTGTAACTATTAGAAAAGTGTTTGAAATAGAAACATAACATGCCGTAGTCGTTATGGTTTGTGGCATGTGCACAATGATATGATAATGCTTCTCAATGCGTGTTTAATGTAAAAAGGAGGATTTGTAGATATGGGAGAAGAAAAAAAAAAAAACACACGTGAAAATGGAATGCCAAAATGGACCGAAAGGGCAGGTCAGTGGAGACAAGCCCTCTCTTTCTTTGGCGCCCCTGTGTTATGCCGTGGGTCTCTCCTTGCACCTTTCTCTCCACTCCACTTTGTAATGTGTTTACAACTTTCTCCCTTTATCTGACATCTTAGAAAACTTTCCAGGGCTTTTTCTTAATGTTGTTTTCTTCAGATATAATTTGGAGAAAATTATATCTCCCCACCTCAGTCCCCTCTCCCCCTCTCTTGACATGTGTTCCCATAGCTCCCCCTCCTTCTTTTGCCCTTTATTTCTGGGCATTTCCTGAAGTTTTTTCCTCCATCCTTTCCTTTTTCTCTCCGTGCATAGTTTCTCCTTTGGCATTTATTCCCATGTTTAAAGGACTGTCACTTCCCTTATTGAAATAAAAACCCAAGATCTACCATCTTAAAATTTTTCTTAAGTATACAATCTAGTCTTGTTAACTATTGTCTGGTGTACTTTGCAAGTTAGTGTTGCTTCAACTCTAAATTTCTGCCAGTACCTTTTCTCATCTCTTTTCCTGCTTCTATTAAAGGCACTACTATTTGCAATTATTCAGACCTAAAGGACTGAAGTAATTTTTTCTGTTTCTCTCTTCCTGCCAGTGAGTGAGCAGTCACAAAGCCCACACTATCTTTTGCAAAGTCTTCGCTGTTTATCCCATTCTTCCCATCCCCAGTGCTCTGCCTACAGACACTTGAATGCAGGTCTCTGTGCAGAGAGACTGTTGGCAGAGTGTCCTGACGGAGCCACACAAGTCTACCAAGTCCTGGACCTAACCCTCAGCTACACCAACTGGGAAACTGGGCTTTGGGCGCCGGCAGAGCATGGGCTGTGTATTGCTGTTAGGGCCACTTTAAAAGATGAAAATACAAGTGGAAGTCACACAGTGGTGTCTGACTCCTTGCAACCCCCTGGACTGCACAGTCCATGGGATTCTCCAGGCCAGGATACTGGAGTGGGTAGCCGTTCCCTTCTCGAGGGGATCCTCCCAACCCAGGGACCGAACCCAGGTCTCCTGCATCGCAGGCAGATTCTTGATCAGCTGAGCCACAAGGGAAGCCCTTAAAAGATGAGAATGGCTTAAAATGTGAAAGAAGAGGGAAGGAGAGAAAGTTTAATGGGCCTAGAAAAAAAGAAATAGTCACAGGTAAGAGGACCTGAAAAAAATGTGGTTTCATGGAGCCAAGATCTAAGGTTATGCCCTCGGCTCATAGAATTGTCTGCTGAGCAGAAAACGCTACGCTTTTCTCTGGTTGAAACATCACTGCCCCAGGTTTTACTATCAAAGTCAAGATAATGACGTAAAAATACTTACAGATTAAACACAAAAAGCATTGAACAGACTTCCCATGTGGAGGAAACAGTGTACCCTCTAGTTCTTATATTTGTTTTGTGTTTTATGACATCCGTGTGTTGAGTCTGTGTGTCAGTCACTTTACTGTCTCAGTCTTTAGAACATCCTGTGAGGGAGGTATCAGTATCCATTTCACCTTCCTTTACAGCCTAGAAAACATAGAGTCAAGTGTTTCAGTTGAGCCAGGATTCAGATACAGTTGTTTCTGACCCCAAAGCCTATGTTTTAGCCATTCCAGCTCTCTGCCTCTAATAGCACAGAAGCATAAGATTCTTCAACAACTATCTTTAGAAATTTCAACACTTTAAGCCTTAAATTTGAGAATAGTGATATTTTAAAGGAATTTGTCTCTAACAATCTAGTTAGGTCAAGGAATTTGAAAATATCCCCTGAAGTCTCTCATTCTACAGTAAGGTGACATTTCAGTTGTTTTGACGCCAAATAAAATGATAAGATAATCAATAAAATGCACTTTTACACATGTAAGAACCACAATTAGTGAAGCCATTACAGTATTATTCATTCAACTCATGGATTTGAAAATAATATTTTTGTCTTACTTTATAAATAAAGCCATAATGAGTTTGGAAGTTACCCATTTCAGTTAATAGATGCTTAGATACAACAGTATATTTTATAGAAATAAATTCTATGAAAAAAACTTAATGACATCAGCTGAGCTATTTCTATAGTAACTATCTGACACTGGGTTTGATTATAGTTACTCTGTGTATGTTCAATCATTTCTTGCACAGTCCAATATGACACTATTAACTCCTGTTAGCTGTTATCAGCTGTCAGATTAGCTGTTATCCAAGTAAATCTAATCTAATCCCAGTTCATCTAATTATGAAATAAATTTTTCATAATAAATAAAGTTCAAAATATATTGAAAGAAAAAAATGTACTTACAACAAATACAATAGTGGTTGTTTATAACTTGCTTCTCATATAAGCATAAATTACTAAATGCATTCTTATACTACCTATGGTAAATATTATATTAACTTTGTTTTATGGATAATTGAAAAGAACTGTTAAAAATTGGTGTAATCTAACTGACAACCATAAGTACTGTAAATATACTTTGGTCTACTTATATTTCTACTTTTTAAAGCTATACATTAACATTAAAATCTACACATTAAACCATAACCCTGGAGAAGGAAATGGCAACCCACTCCAATATTCTTGCCTGCGAAATCCCGTGGACAGAGGAGCCAGGCGTGATACAGTACTGTAGTCTATGGGGCTGCAAAGAGTCAGACATGATTTAGCAACTAAACCCCACCACCACCATAGAGAAAATGCACTTCCTGCATATACAACAGTAATTCCTGTGACTGCCACACCTTTTTGGATTGATAGGAATTTGTGTTTCCTCCCTACCTAGCTCTCAATCTAAAAGGAAATGTTTAAATCAGAAAACAGAGACAGGATGCTTTGCCAGCCCTGGTGTTAACTAAAGTCAGTTATGTAGCTCGGCTCTCTATCAGAAAGCTCGTCTTGCCCTGTTCCTGTCCGGTGATAGTTGCATACAATACAAGGAAACCCAAAGCACCTTCTTTTTTGAGCCTTCCCTTTCAGTTAAAGTAAATTCCTCTTTTGAAGTCTTAGGATGCGAGGTGAAGAGCAAGTGTGTTGGGCTGTACCGCATGAGACCCCAGACCCGTTCTTTTCTCACTGACTGGGCTGGTCCCGTCTCTTCTTCCTTGGGATGACAGTGGCAGTACTTGCCTCAGAGGCTTGCCATGAGGATAAACAAAAACTAGTGCCTAGAACACAGAAAATTCTACATAAATAGTCATTATTATTACAAAATTTTGTAATAATAATTTTACTAAATTTACTAATTTACTAAATTTTACTCCATCCTTATATTATTGAAGTATAGCATATATGCAGAAAGGTACTCATCAGGGTTCAACTTACTGAAATCTCAGAAGCTGAATAATTCTGTGTAAAAGGCACACAGATTATGGAACAGAAACCAGTGAAAAGCCCCCTCCAGGCACCCTCCTAGTTGCTACCCCTCACTATGGGTAGCCAGCATCCTGACTTCTGGTTGGTTTCGTTTATGGCTATATGTTAAACCTTCATATTTCAGTAATTGACAGGGGATTTATTACAATAACATTTATTTTTGGTTCATATCTAAGATAATCTTATTGCTGATTAATCTTTTAATGGGCTTCCCAGGTGGTGCTAGTGGTAAAGAACCTGCCTGCCAATGCAGGAGACCTAAGAGACGTGGGTTGGATCCCTGGGTGGGGAAGATGCCCTGGAGGAGGGCACGGTGACCCACTGCAGTATTCTTGCCTGGAGAATCCCATGGACAGAGGAGCCAGGTGGGCTACAGTCCATAGGGTCACAAAGAGTTGGACACGACTGAAGAGACTTAGCATGCACACAATCTTCTAATATGTATAAAAACATATCATAAATAAAATATCACGTAATAAAATAGGATATTTTAATATATTTTGTTTTCTAGGTTGAAAAAACTCCTTGAACAGGAAAAAGCTTACCAAGCCCGCAAAGAAAAGGAAAACGCTAAGCGGCTCAACAAACTGAGAGATGAGCTTGTGAAACTCAAGTCCTTTGCACTCATGCTTGTGGATGAAAGGCAGATGCATATCGAGCAACTTGGTCTGCAGAGCCAGAAAGTACAGGACCTGACTCAGAAACTGAGGGAAGAGGAAGAAAAGCTCAAAGCCATCACTTCCAAGTCCAAAGAAGACAGGCAGAAGTTGCTCAAGTTGGAAGTGGACTTCGAACACAAGGCATCAAGGTTTTCCCAGGAGCATGAAGAGATGAATGCTAAGTTGGCCAGTCAGGAGTCTCACAACAGACAACTCAGACTCAAGCTGGTTGGCCTGACTCAGAGAATCGAGGAGTTGGAAGAGACCAACAAAAACCTTCAGAAGGCAGAAGAAGAGCTTCAGGAACTAAGAGATAAGATTGCCAAAGGGGAATGTGGCAATTCCAGCCTCATGGCAGAAGTGGAAAATCTACGGAAGCGCGTGCTTGAGATGGAGGGTAAAGACGAAGAGATCACGAAAACCGAGTCCCAGTGCCGGGAACTGAGGAAGAAACTGCAGGAGGAAGAACACCATAGCCGGGAGCTCAGACTTGAAGTTGAGAAGTTACAGAAGAGAATGTCGGAACTGGAGAAACTGGAAGAAGCGTTTAGCAAGAGTAAATCCGAGTGCACCCAGCTGCACTTGAATCTGGAGAAAGAAAAGAATTTAACCAAGGACCTGCTCAACGAATTGGAGGTGGTCAAGAGTCGGGTTAAAGAACTGGAATGTTCTGAAAGTCGATTGGAAAAGGCTGAATTAAGCCTCAAAGACGATCTTACAAAGTTGAAGTCCTTTACCGTGATGCTGGTGGATGAAAGGAAAAACATGATGGAAAAAATAAAGCAAGAGGAGAAAAAAGTAGATGGACTCAACAAAAATTTTAAGGTGGAGCAAGGAAAGGTTATGGACGTCACGGAAAAACTCATCGAAGAAAGTAAGAAGCTTTTAAAGCTGAAATCGGAAATGGAGGAAAAGGTATACAATTTAACGAAAGAGAGAGATGAGTTAATAGGCAAACTGAAAAGTGAAGAGGAAAAATCCTCTGAACTAAGCTGCAGTGTGGACTTATTAAAGAAGAGACTTGATGGAATAGAGGAAGTGGAGAGAGAAATAACAAGAGGAAGGTCTCGAAAAGGACCTGAGCTCACCTGCCCCGAAGATAACAAAATTAAGGAACTAACACTGGAAATTGAGAGACTGAAGAACCGTCTCCAACAGCTGGAGGTGGTGGAAGGGGACTTGATGAAGACGGAAGATGAGTATGACCAGCTGGAGCAGAAATTTAGAACCGAGCAGGATAAGGCCAATTTCCTCTCTCAGCAACTGGAGGAGATCAAACACCAAATCGCCAAGAACAAAGCCATAGAGAAAGGCGAGGCCGTGAGCCAAGAAGCCGAGCTGAGACACAGATTTCGGCTGGAAGAAGCCAAAAGTCGTGATTTAAAAGCTGAGGTCCAAGCTCTTAAAGAGAAGATTCACGAACTGATGAACAAAGAAGATCAGCTTTCTCAGCTCCAAGTGGATTACTCTGTCCTTCAACAGAGGTTTATGGAAGAAGAAAATAAGAACAAAAGCATGGGTCAGGAGGTCCTCCATCTGACCAAGGAGCTGGAGCTGTCCAAGCGGTACAGCCGCGCCCTGCGCCCCAGCGTGAACGGGCGCAGGATGGTGGACGTTCCCGTGACATCCACGGGCGTGCAGACGGATGCCCTAGGCAGCGAGGCGGCGGAGGAGGACACACCGGCCGTGTTCATTCGGAAATCCTTTCAGGAGGAAAACCACATCATGAGCAACCTTCGCCAGGTAGGACTGAAGAAGCCTCTGGAACGTTCGTCGGTTCTCGACAGGTATCCGCCCGCGGCCAACGAGCTCGCCATGAGGAAGTCCTGGATCCCGTGGATGAGGAAGAGGGAGAACGGGCCCCCGGTGGCTCCGGAGAAGGGGCCCCGAGCCAGTGCCAGCCCAGGGCACCCGGGAGAGCTGGTCCTCTCGCCCAAGCAGGGCCAGCCGCTGCACATTCGCGTGACCCCGGACCACGAGAACAGCACCGCCACTCTGGAGATCACCAGCCCCACGGCGGAAGAGTTCTTCTCGAGCACCACCGTCATCCCCACCCTGGGCAACCAGAAGCCGAGGATCACCATCATCCCCTCCCCAAACGTCCTGTCTCAGAAGCAGAAAGGCGCAGACGCTGCCCTCGGCCCGGAGCGAGCCATGTCTCCAGTCACCATCACCACCTTCTCCAGGGAGAAGACCCCAGAGGGCGGGAGGGGGGCGTTTGCCGACCGGCCCGCGTCCCCCATCCAGATCATGACCGTGTCCACGTCGGCGGCCCCGACGGACATCAGTGTCCCTCCCGAATCCCAGGAAATGCCCGTGGGAAGGACGGTCCTCAAGGTCACCCCGGAGAAGCAGCCTGGACCAACCCCAGTCCGGAAATACAACGCCAATGCCAATATCATAACCACGGAAGACAACAAAATCCACATTCACCTGGGCTCTCAGTTTAAGCGAGGCCCCGGGACTTCGGCTGAAGGGGCCAGTCCGGTGATCACTGTCCGCCCGGTCAACGTGACGGCCGAGAAGGAGGTGTCCACCGGCACCGTCCTTCGCTCGCCCAGGAACCACCTCTCGCCACGCCCTGGTGCGAGCAAAGTGACCAGCACCATCACCATTACCCCGGTCACGACTTCATCAGCCAGAGGAACCCAGTCAGTGGTGAGTAGAGCGGGGGTCCAGGTTCAGGCCAACGCAGGGGTCAGGCGGGGAAGTGAAGACAGAATAACCCAGTGCCCGAAAGGCAACCAAAGCACGTGTCTCTCTTCCGCTGGAACCCACTACCAGGTGTTTCCCCAGAGACTGCCTACACCAAGAAATGAGAACAAAAAGGAACCTCCTATTTTATTAATTTGAGCTAATTATGAGGGATAATTTCTTTTTTTCACTTAAATCATGTTCACTCTGAAACCCTTTTGCAAAGATGGCCTCTTACCACCTCAGCCTATGCTAATAATAAGGTTGAACATTTGATTTTTAATGTTTAAAGTATTTTTAAAAATGGAGGCTGGAAGAAACAGGCCAATGTGCAAAAAAATGAAAGCTATTCCTGGGTTATATTTTTAGAACCTGAGACATTTGATATTCATTTATGTATGGTCATAGTCATACTTTACTTGAAAAGTAAGATTAAAAGATTATGCTATCGAAAAATTTTTATAAATTAAAAAGAAGTGAATTTATATGTCTAAACACTGTATTTTATTAATAGTACAGTGCAGACAGCAGGTGCTTGATAAATATTTAGTTAAAACCAGCTGGAAGGCTAAATGGATTATAGGAAAGCATGTCCAAAGTATAAAGGCCAGAACTTAAAAATAAATTCTGTTTTTCAAAACACCTCCAGTGATTTTCTTCATTTATTGGGAACAATTGGTAGATGAAATTATAGAAGATCATGTATTATTTAGATATTAATTTAAGCTAATATAGAAACTGTGATCCCTAATCTCTGAGCAAGTTCTGCAGCAGATATTAGAAAGTCTTAAAAAGACAGGAAGCTTATTATTTAAATATAGAGATTGTGGCTTATTTGCCTGTATATTCACCATAATTTACTTTAATTCTCTGTGCACAAGCATAGACCAGAACAGGCTTCAAAGAGTGAAGTACTTACGAACTGCTTTGTTGGTCAGGCTTTTTGTTATTGGCTCTACAGGAGCTAAATATCATTCAGAACTGCTCACCCTTCTCAAATGGTTCAATACTGTATTTTTAAACAACACAGCATCGCTTGGATTTTTTTTATAAACGTTAGCGGAGGTGTAATTGTTGTGATTTAGAGCAAAGTTTCTGCTAGAACATGTTGTTCCCATTTTAAGGGTCAGATCGAGACAGCCCTCCTTTCTGGAATACCATTTTGGATTACTGATTAAAGCCCATATGCAAATAGGACTTTAAAAACAACTGTCTAAGATTTCTAAGGCCTAAATGCTGGCGTACTTTAGGTAGATCAGCTTCCATAAAATCAAGGTCAACAAGAAGTTTGGGACAAATAGTGTGACTAGATCATTTGTGCAATTTTAGCTGCACTTCAGGCACCAGGTTGGGTGCTGACTGTAGAGAGGAGTGTTGAAGTTCTTGACTTAGTGGGAGAGGCAGGATTGGAACCCACTTGGTGGTTCTGTGAGGGCGTGGTGTACAAAGGAACCAGCAGAGAAGTCTTCCCTGGGGAGAGGTGTTCACAGATACGGAGAGAGGGCAGCCCGTGCACAGGGTTGGCAGTGTGGGGAGATGTCGCGTGGGGGACAGTGAGCCATCCCTTTGGGCTGCAGCAGTCGGACCTGGGGACACTGTGCAGAAGCAGAAGAGGAGATGCACGCTGGGGATCAGATGCTGAAGACGCGTGTGTCTTATTAGGGAATTGACATTTAATCTCAGAGAGGAGGCAAAGGGAGCCACAAACAGGGTAGTGGTTTTTAAAATGACATTATTTCTGTTTTAGATATGTTATAAAACAATTTAAAGGATCAGCTGGAGGAAGCAGAGGCTGAGGGAAGAGATATGGTTGCAGTTCTCTAGGCTGGAGATGTACGCTTGAACTGTGGGAGTGAAAATGAGGATGTGCATATGTGCATGCTTAGGCATGTCCGACCCTTTGCGACCCTTTGCGACCCTTCCAGACTCCTCTGTCGATGGGATTTTCCAGGCAAGAATACTGAAGAGGGTTGCCACAGAGATATACTGAAGACAGAAATGAAGATTTCATGACATTGAGTTCAGAGGGTAGCTCGGAGGTTTCTGGCTTGGCCGTAGGAGTGGATAAAATGAGAAACCCGGGGGATTCCTGTTTGGGTAAGAAGATAAATAACGTTTGGGGCATGTTATAATTAAGATGCCTCAGGGACCCTGGAAATGTCTAGCATGTGGTTAGAAATCTGGATCTGCATTTAAGGAGAGCCCTGTGATGTGAGAGTTGGACCGTGAAGAAAGCTGAGCACCAAAGAATGACAGAGGATGAGATGGTTGGATGGCATCACCGACTAGATGGACAGGACTTTGATCAAGCTCTGGGAGTTGGTGATAGTCAGGGAAGCCTGGTGTGCTGCAGTCCACGGGGTCACAAAGAGCTGGACACGACTGAGTGGCTGAACTGAACTGAACTGATGGCTCAAGGTTCAGGGTCTCAGACACATGTGGGTGACAACTCAGGTAATTTTCGGGGTGAATGTGGAAAGTGAGAAGAGGACTGAGGATGGAGCACGGTGATACCCACATTTAGAAGGCAGGCAAACTGAAACTGGGAGCCATTTTGAGAATGAAAAGGAGTCAGAGATAAGAGGGCGATGGGTGAGACCCGAGGGAGATATCACAGCAGGAGAATTTTAGGGACTCCTTCAAGAAGGAATCATCTCTTAGGTTGTTGGAAGAGGGTGTTTGCTCTGACCTGTGTGTTCTCATGGCAGAACTCTGTTAGCCTTTGCCCTGCTTCATTTTGTACCCCAAGGCAAAATTTGCCTGTTAATCCAGGTATCTCTTGACTTTTATTTTGCATTCCGATCTCCTATGATGAAAAGGACATCTCTTTTTGGTGTTAGTTCTAGAAGGCTTGTAGGTCTTCACAGAACATGTTAACTTCAGCTTCTTTGGCATCAGTGGTTGAGACATAGACTTGGATTACCGTGGTGTTGAATGGTTAGCCTTGGAAACGAACCGAGATCACTGTGTTGTTTCAAGAAGGAGAGTGTAGGGAAATCCCCTGGTGGTCCAGTGGTTAGGACTCCACGGTTCTGCTGCAGAGGGCATGGGGTCTGATTCATGGTCAGGGAACTTGGCTCTAGCATGCCCTGCCACAAGGCCAAAAAAACAAAACGGAGGATGTGGACAGCAGTGACAAAAAAGAGAAGTGTTGGCCTCATTAGGAGGGGAAGGAGAGCTGCTTCATCTAAAGAAAGTGGAGGTGGTTTGGGGACAGGAGGGATATAAATGCCCAAGTGTACGCAGGGTGGCCTGTAGTTTTTCTACGAAACAGGAGTGAAGGTTGGGGGCTTGAGAACAGAAAGACACTGGGCATAGATGTTCAGGGAGAGGGAAAAGGGGAAAGTGGACTAGACCACAAGCAACTCTGACTTTCTCACAGCCGTCTTCTCTGGGGCGGGCTCATTTGCGGGGGGTCCTGTGGTGTGCGCATGTTCAGATGACGGCGTTTCCAGGGGGAGACTCACCAGTGTGGCCCTTGCGTCTCTGTCTTTTCTTCTCTTGCAGTCAGGACAAGACGGGTCAGCCCAGCGGCCTACACCCACCCGCATTCCTATGTCAAAAGGTATGAAAGCAGGAAAGCCAGTAGTGGCAGCCCCAGGAGCAGGAAATCTGACCAAATTCGAGCCTCGAGCTGAGACTCAGTCTATGAAAATAGAGCTGAAGAAATCTGCAGCCAGCAGCGCTACCTCTCCTGGAGGGGGGAAGGGCTGAGGGCAGTGGCGGAGGGGGTAGGTCGAGCAGACGCTACTGCTGCTGTGCGTCCCTGCCCACTCGCTGTGTGTACTAACTGGAGTTTTCGAAATCTTGTTCATAAAATAATCAACTAATAGCCATGTGTCTTTCCTATTTTGTGGATTTGTTTTGAGGCTGAGACATAGAACTCACTAGCAAAACTACTGTACGTTACGTGCTTGGCGGAGAATGCTGGGCCTGAGGCAGGGCCTGACCTCTAGAGCCATTTTTGCTTCGAGAAAGTAGACTCATCAGTTGAACCAGTACGACTGGGGCGGCTTGGGGTGGGGGAGCTGGATCACCACCTCTCCAAAGCCACTGCCTTATTTCCTAATTGTAAGTGAAATTAAGAAAGCCTTGTTCCACCGTAACTGATTTTTCAAAAGCTCTTTTCTGAAATAGGAAATAGTTTACCAATTGTAATTTGCTTCTGTCACATTCCAAATTTGCTTCATGTGTGGGAAACAAACAGACAAAAAGCAGAAACTATCTCCTAGTTATCACAGGGCCTGGGCCTCTATAAAGTTTTGCAAAAACAAAGCCCCGAAGCCAATTTCAGGGAACAATTTGAATGTGAAATAAAATGGAAATAATGTATGGAATTCTGAAAACAGAGTTTTACTTATTTGTGTGTGTCTGTGTGTATTGTAAAGATTTTGGAATTTTAGAACCATTGATGTCAGACTCACGCTCTACTCAAGTACGCAGTTGATTTAAATTGTGGAGTGGTGCTGCCAAGTAGCCCTTTATAACTCAACAGAAGTTGTAAGGCATAGAAAATAGTGGTCAGTAAATCTTCATACTTTGTTGCCAAAACAGAAAATGACATGATGCATAGCTTAATTGAGTTGAAACATTTTCACAGTGGAGTACTTTGCAAGTACAGAACCAGTTCATGAGAGTGTGTGTGTGTGTGTGTGGTGTGGTGTGGTGAAGTGTATTATTACTTGTGTTTGTATCGTTGTTGTTTATTTTAAGCATGTTTTAATATGCATGAAGAGTGAGTGAATGCAAAATGAAGTTGTTGATGAGATTAACTGCGTTGATGTGGACGTGGTGCTTCATAGTCAAGTAACCACAAATGAGCTCAAGGCTGATAACCCTCAGCTTAGCATCTGAAGTCTCAGGTAGGCAGCACTTTTCCAAGTCTTTGAGCCAACTGGGTCAACTTTACAACAACACAGTAAGTACTTAGTTACAGGTTGCTATTTTCCACTTTCCAATTGTCAGGGTTCCAAAATCATTTGGATAGTCCCTACTCCAGATATTTGTGTAAAGGTAGATTTTTTTTTTTTTTTAAGATATATGATTAGTTTTTAGCCCATTGTTTAAAAGTGAAAGTCGCTCAGTCATGTCTGACTCTTTGTGACCTCATAGTTTATACAGTCCAAGGAATTCTCCAGGCCAGAATACTGGAGTGGGTAGCCTTTCCCTTCTCCAGGGGATCTTCTCAACCCAGGGATCAGACCCAGATCTCCTGCAACGTGGGCAGATTCTTTACCAGCTGAGCCACAAGGGAAGCCCTTAAAAAAAAAGGTGAAAGTGTTAGTGGCTCAGTCAAGTCTGACTCTTTGTGACCCCATGAACTATAGCCTGGCAGGCTCCTCTCTCCGTGGAATTCTCCAGGCAAGAGTTCTGGAATGGTTAGCCTTCCCTTCTCTAGGGAATCTTCCTGACCCAGGAATTGAACCTGGGTCGCCGGCACTGCAGGCACCGTCTGAGCCACCAGGGAATCATTGAGCTTCAAGGTAAAGAGACTGTCTTCTCAGTTCTTTCCACACCGGACTTCCTGTTCCCTGTAGAACCTGGACTCAAATTGTGGATGAAGGAGGTAGACCCGTCTCCGTATTCACACTCGCTTAATTAGATCACTGTGGCCNGGCCAGAATACTGGAGTGGGTAGCCTTTCCCTTCTCCAGGGGATCTTCTCAACCCAGGGATCAGACCCAGATCTCCTGCAACGTGGGCAGATTCTTTACCAGCTGAGCCACAAGGGAAGCCCTTAAAAAAAAAGGTGAAAGTGTTAGTGGCTCAGTCAAGTCTGACTCTTTGTGACCCCATGAACTATAGCCTGGCAGGCTCCTCTCTCCGTGGAATTCTCCAGGCAAGAGTTCTGGAATGGTTAGCCTTCCCTTCTCTAGGGAATCTTCCTGACCCAGGAATTGAACCTGGGTCGCCGGCACTGCAGGCACCGTCTGAGCCACCAGGGAATCATTGAGCTTCAAGGTAAAGAGACTGTCTTCTCAGTTCTTTCCACACCGGACTTCCTGTTCCCTGTAGAACCTGGACTCAAATTGTGGATGAAGGAGGTAGACCCGTCTCCGTATTCACACTCGCTTAATTAGATCACTGTGGCCAACAGCTCAGTTCTCAGTAAACGTATTTTAAAATGTTAAGCAACCATAGTGGACATGCCCTGATAAGGGAATTTCAAGGTAGAAGAAGACGGAGATTGAGAAAAAAACAAAACACGAACTTTCCGAACATGTTTAAACTAGAGATCTTGCCGTTTGAAATATCGACTTGTGTTCTTTCGAAAGGGAGCGCCCCTCTTTTGCAGAGTGGACATCATCCCCTTCAAAAACAAAGATGCTCTGCTGTTATTCAGATGCCTCCCTGGCATCTAGGCTGTGTCGTGTTGTTGTACCATAACACGTTGTATCTGAACAAACGGAGTCCAGAGAATGAAAGGCTGCATTTTTTAAATTCTACCTGCCGTTCTTCAGTGACCTAATCAGCTGTCTCTGCTGCTGTTTTGCTTTTTCACCTGCACACATCATGCTTACAGGGGTCCTGCCCGGAAGCTCATTCCATCCACAGGGAGGGCCCAGAAGACGCTTAACCATGCACGGACAGGATGTTTATACACCTGGGTCCTGGGATACAGCCCGCTAAGAAAACTTGGCGCCACCACACATATTCGCTTTTCAGAAATGATAAAGAGCACTCGCTGTGGCAGCTTTCCTTTGTAATTTCAGCTCCAACTCAACGCTGATTGGCCAGCTTTGTTTTAAACTGCATATTAGAAGTGCCATCCACTGGGGTTGGAGGTGGAGCATTTGGTGCACTCCAACTTTGGCTTCCATGTGTGAATTTAATGTGGTGTTGGTTTTTTTTTTTTTGNTGGACACGACTGAGTGGCTGAACTGAACTGAACTGATGGCTCAAGGTTCAGGGTCTCAGACACATGTGGGTGACAACTCAGGTAATTTTCGGGGTGAATGTGGAAAGTGAGAAGAGGACTGAGGATGGAGCACGGTGATACCCACATTTAGAAGGCAGGCAAACTGAAACTGGGAGCCATTTTGAGAATGAAAAGGAGTCAGAGATAAGAGGGCGATGGGTGAGACCCGAGGGAGATATCACAGCAGGAGAGTTTTAGGAACTCCTTCAAGAAGGAATCATCTCTTAGGTTGTTGGAAGAGGGTGTTTGCTCTGACCTGTGTGTTCTCATGGCAGAACTCTGTTAGCCTTTGCCCTGCTTCATTTTGTACCCCAAGGCAAAATTTGCCTGTTAATCCAGGTATCTCTTGACTTTTATTTTGCATTCCGATCTCCTATGATGAAAAGGACATCTCTTTTTGGTGTTAGTTCTAGAAGGCTTGTAGGTCTTCACAGAACATGTTAACTTCAGCTTCTTTGGCATCAGTGGTTGAGACATAGACTTGGATTACCGTGGTGTTGAATGGTTAGCCTTGGAAACGAACCGAGATCACTGTGTTGTTTCAAGAAGGAGAGTGTTGGGAAATCCCCTGGTGGTCCAGTGGTTAGGACTCCACGGTTCTGCTGCAGAGGGCATGGGGTCTGATTCATGGTCAGGGAACTTGGCTCTAGCATGCCCTGCCACAAGGCCAAAAAAACAAAACGGAGGATGTGGACAGCAGTGACAAAAAAGAGAAGTGTTGGCCTCATTAGGAGGGGAAGGAGAGCTGCTTCATCTAAAGAAAGTGGAGGTGGTTTGGGGACAGGAGGGATATAAATGCCCAAGTGTACGCAGGGTGGCCTGTAGTTTTTCTACGAAACAGGAGTGAAGGTTGGGGGCTTGAGAACAGAAAGACACTGGGCATAGATGTTCAGGGAGAGGGAAAAGGGGAAAGTGGACTAGACCACAAGCAACTCTGACTTTCTCACAGCTGTCTTCTCTGGGGCGGGCTCATTTGCGGGTGGTCCTGTGGTGTGCGCATGTTCAGATGACGGCGTTTCCAGGGGGAGACTCACCAGTGTGGCCCTTGTGTCTCTGTCTTTTCTTCTCTTGCAGTCAGGACAAGACGGGTCAGCCCAGCGGCCTACACCCACCCGCATTCCTATGTCAAAAGGTATGAAAGCAGGAAAGCCAGTAGTGGCAGCCCCAGGAGCAGGAAATCTGACCAAATTCGAGCCTCGAGCTGAGACTCAGTCTATGAAAATAGAGCTGAAGAAATCTGCAGCCAGCAGCGCTACCTCTCCTGGAGGGGGGAAGGGCTGAGGGCAGTGGCGGAGGGGGTAGGTCGAGCAGACGCTACTGCTGCTGTGCGTCCCTGCCCACTCGCTGTGTGTACTAACTGGAGTTTTCGAAATCTTGTTCATAAAATAATCAACTAATAGCCATGTGTCTTTCCTATTTTGTGGATTTGTTTTGAGGCTGAGACATAGAACTCACTAGCAAAACTACTGTACGTTACGTGCTTGGCGGAGAATGCTGGGCCTGAGGCAGGGCCTGACCTCTAGAGCCATTTTTGCTTCGAGAAAGTAGACTCATCAGTTGAACCAGTACGACTGGGGCGGCTTGGGGTGGGGGAGCTGGATCACCACCTCTCCAAAGCCACTGCCTTATTTCCTAATTGTAAGTGAAATTAAGAAAGCCTTGTTCCACCGTAACTGATTTTTCAAAAGCTCTTTTCTGAAATAGGAAATAGTTTACCAATTGTAATTTGCTTCTGTCACATTCCAAATTTGCTTCATGTGTGGGAAACAAACAGACAAAAAGCAGAAACTATCTCCTAGTTATCACAGGGCCTGGGCCTCTATAAAGTTTTGCAAAAACAAAGCCCCGAAGCCAATTTCAGGGAACAATTTGAATGTGAAATAAAATGGAAATAATGTATGGAATTCTGAAAACAGAGTTTTACTTATTTGTGTGTGTCTGTGTGTATTGTAAAGATTTTGGAATTTTAGAACCATTGATGTCAGACTCACGCTCTACTCAAGTACGCAGTTGATTTAAATTGTGGAGTGGTGCTGCCAAGTAGCCCTTTATAACTCAACAGAAGTTGTAAGGCATAGAAAATAGTGGTCAGTAAATCTTCATACTTTGTTGCCAAAACAGAAAATGACATGATGCATAGCTTAATTGAGTTGAAACATTTTCACAGTGGAGTACTTTGCAAGTACAGAACCAGTTCATGAGAGTGTGTGTGTGTGTGTGTGGTGTGGTGTGGTGAAGTGTATTATTACTTGTGTTTGTATCGTTGTTGTTTATTTTAAGCATGTTTTAATATGCATGAAGAGTGAGTGAATGCAAAATGAAGTTGTTGATGAGATTAACTGCGTTGATGTGGACGTGGTGCTTCATAGTCAAGTAACCACAAATGAGCTCAAGGCTGATAACCCTCAGCTTAGCATCTGAAGTCTCAGGTAGGCAGCACTTTTCCAAGTCTTTGAGCCAACTGGGTCAACTTTACAACAACACAGTAAGTACTTAGTTACAGGTTGCTATTTTCCACTTTCCAATTGTCAGGGTTCCAAAATCATTTGGATAGTCCCTACTCCAGATATTTGTGTAAAGGTAGATTTTTTTTTTTTTTTAAGATATATGATTAGTTTTTAGCCCATTGTTTAAAAGTGAAAGTCGCTCAGTCATGTCTGACTCTTTGTGACCTCGTAGTTTATACAGTCCAAGGAATTCTCCAGGCCAGAATACTGGAGTGGGTAGCCTTTCCCTTCTCCAGGGGATCTTCTCAACCCAGGGATCAGACCCAGATCTCCTGCAACGTGGGCAGATTCTTTACCAGCTGAGCCACAAGGGAAGCCCTTAAAAAAAAAGGTGAAAGTGTTAGTGGCTCAGTCAAGTCTGACTCTTTGTGACCCCATGAACTATAGCCTGGCAGGCTCCTCTCTCCGTGGAATTCTCCAGGCAAGAGTTCTGGAATGGTTAGCCTTCCCTTCTCTAGGGAATCTTCCTGACCCAGGAATTGAACCTGGGTCGCCGGCACTGCAGGCACCGTCTGAGCCACCAGGGAATCATTGAGCTTCAAGGTAAAGAGACTGTCTTCTCAGTTCTTTCCACACCGGACTTCCTGTTCCCTGTAGAACCTGGACTCAAATTGTGGATGAAGGAGGTAGACCCGTCTCCGTATTCACACTCGCTTAATTAGATCACTGTGGCCGACAGCTCAGTTCTCAATAAACGTATTTTAAAATGTTAAGCAACCATAGTGGACATGCCCTGATAAGGGAATTTCAAGGTAGAAGAAGAGGGAGATTGAGAAAAAAACAAAACACGAACTTTCCGAACATGTTTAAACTAGAGATCTTGCCGTTTGAAATATCGACTTGTGTTCTTTCGAAAGGGAGCGCCCCTCTTTTGCAGAGTGGACATCATCCCCTTCAAAAACAAAGATGCTCTGCTGTTATTCAGATGCCTCCCTGGCATCTAGGCTGTGTCGTGTTGTTGTACCATAACACGTTGTATCTGAACAAACGGAGTCCAGAGAATGAAAGGCTGCATTTTTTTAATTCTACCTGCCGTTCTTCAGTGACCTAATCAGCTGTCTCTGCTGCTGTTTTGCTTTTTCACCTGCACACATCATGCTTACAGGGGTCCTGCCCGGAAGCTCATTCCATCCACAGGGAGGGCCCAGAAGACGCTTAACCATGCACGGACAGGATGTTTATACACCTGGGTCCTGGGATACAGCCCGCTAAGAAAACTTGGCGCCACCACACATATTCGCTTTTCAGAAATGATAAAGAGCACCCGCTGCGGCAGCTTTCCTTTGTAATTTCAGCTCCAACTCAACGCTGATTGGCCAGCTTTGTTTTAAACTGCATATTAGAAGTGCCATCCACTGGGGTTGGAGGTGGAGCATTTGGTGCACTCCAACTTTGGCTTCCATGTGTGAATTTAATGTGGTGTTGGTTTTTTTTTTTTTGAGATGCACGTGCTTTTGTAAGAGTGAATGAGGTGAAAAGATGAGAGTTTTTTTTCCCCCTTCTGGAACAAAGTATTGTGTAGCAGGGATCTCACCAGGGCTACTGTGGACAGATGCCATCAGATCTCATCCTAGGAGGGAGAGGGGTACCATTGCCACAGATTACGATGTGGGGACACCTGGGGCCCCATTCACAGAGCTACAGAGAAGCCCTGGTCTTGTTGTTTTTCAGTCCCTTAAGTCCTGTCTGACTCTGCAACGCCATGGACTGTAGCCTGCTAGGCTCCTCTGTCCATGGGACTTCTCAGGCAGGAATACTGGAGTAGGTTGCCATGCCCTCCTCCAGGGGATCTTCCTGAGCCAAAGATTGAACCTGTATCTCCTTCAGCCCTTGCACTGGCAGGCAAATTCTTTACCATGGACCATCATAGTATGCAGAAGCAGCCAACACTCACAAACTATCATTTGTGTGTGTCGGCTGTTTCTGCTACGATCACGGCCATGTAGCATGTATATACCAGACAAGATGAGACATGGCCCAAAGGATCTTGATAGCTTCTTGAAAATAACCTCCCCATCTGGGTCACTTGATTAAACAGAGGCGTTCAGTTTCTACTGTCATCTTTATGATATTTTCAGTGAGGACAGGTTAACACAGGGCAGTTGGAGTGTCTAGAGGTTTCTGTGTATTCATCCAGGGTAGGCCATTACCAGACCTCTTACTTGAATGTCTTTAAGAAAGAAGTGAAGACATAGCTTTGATGTGCAGTGTGGGAAGAGTATAATTTCAGGGAAACAAAAACCTGCCCACGAATGTAAGATGTGCAGAGATCTGAATTTCTCCTTCCTTCATAGATGTGGAAATACTGAGGAGAGAGTGAGGCTTTCCTGACTGGAAAAATCCCACGGATAAGAAGGGCACTTGTATGGGGAGCCAGGAGGGCAGAGAGAAGTGGGACCAAGGCCAGCCCAGGGAGGATTCCCAGGACCCGGGAGTGTATCATTCCCCAGCGTTCCCAACCCAGACGATGGTCAACGTTTCCCTGCCACCACCTCCTTCAGGATTTCATTTCTGGCCATCTGTTCACCCTCTGCTCTTCCAGCTTCCCTTTTCTACCTGTTATGTCCACACAAGACATCAGTGCACTGGCCCTTTCCATCTCAGCACAATTCTTCCTTCAGTCGTGTCATCCTCTATGGCGAGTTACTCCTCTGTCTGGCGAGTTACTCCTCTGTGGAGCCACTGACAGGATGCTCAAGCTTGTCTGCCTCCGCTTCCCATTTATTCTTTAATGGATCCTTATTTCTGTTAAAGTATTCGTACACATAGTTAAAATACCAGTCAACACTAAATGACCACATGGCACCCAGGATCTGTGACCTGGCTCCTGACCGCCCCACGCTGCCTGCCCCCCAGCTGAACTCCCACCCCCAGGCCCACAGAATGCCTTGCAGAGCAGCCAGCTCACCTTCGCTTGACTTGCTCGACTTGCTTCCTCTCCGTAGAAGCTGCCCTTCCTCCGGCATCTCCTTTGGGTGGTTCTGTCTTTCTCTCTCCAAAGTCTTTTTTAAAAGCATCGCCCTCCATGAAGGCGTGGCGGTGGCTGCTGGCGGTTTAGTCACAAGTCTCGACACAGACAGACCATTATTTCAGAATCTAAGTCAGAGTTTCAAGCCTGTCCTTTTTTTTTTTTTTTAACAGTTTTACAGAAAATGTTGTCAACAAAACAAAACCAGGCACTTTACTGTAGAGGAGAAAACCAGCAGTTGAAGGATGGCTAGGAGTTAGAGAAAAGAGAGGCGTCCTTGCTTCCTCTTTGGTCTGCAGTACAAACCTGTGAGAGTGATGGGGAGGATGCCAACACTTCATGCCTGAGAACGCAGAGGGAAAGAGTGGGTGGAATTGGGGGAAAATCCACGTGCTGCCGTTCTGGGTGGTGTAAGTCACTTCTATTTCCCTTCCGAGGCACTGAGGCAGGTGGCTGCTGTTCAGTCGCTAAGTTTCTTGAAAATAACCTTGTGTCTTGAAAATAAGTTGTATTTGACCTTGTGACCCCGTGGACTGCAGCACACCGGGCTCCTCTGTCCATCCCCATCTCCCGGAGTTCACTCAACCTCATGTCTACTGAGTTGGTGATGCCATCCAGCCATCTCATCCTCGGTCGTCCCCTTCTCCTCCTGCCTTCAATCTTTCCCAGCATCAGGGTCTTTTCCAAAGAGTCAGCTTTTTTCATCAGGTGGCCAAAGTACTGGAGCTTCAGCTTCAGCATTAGTCCTTTCGATGAATATTCAGGACTGATCTCCTTCAGAATGGACTGGTTGGATCTCCTTGCTGTCCAAGGGACTCTCAGAAGTCTTCTCCAACACCACAGCTCAAAAGCATCATTACCATCGCAGATAATGGATTCAAAACAAACAGGAGTCCCAGATTGGGAAGTTCTCACCTCTGAAGCCATCATGTATGTGAAGAACTAAGGGGACCTGAGAGCTTCTCGTGAATTATAAACATACTTGAGTGAATTACAAATGGCTCATCCTTTCTGACTCCCCTAGAGGAGTTCAGGAAAGAAAAGGTTTCAGGTGATTTGTTATGCTCTTTAGTTTCATGCTGGACCCTCCAAAAGAGATCAGAGAGGCTGTCCTTTTGAAGGACTGAACACCACCACCATATGCAGGAGTTAGACTGCAGATAGTTATTAAGGTGAACAGGGAGAGAAGGTGGATTGCTGAATGGACATAGGACTGACCAGAGATCAGAGGAAGGCAGTGTAACCTTTGGCAAACCTTTCACCTTGGCTTACGGCTTACATTTAGCTATTTGTTAGGATTCTGACATTCCTGCTTATAGTGATAATATGATATGCTTCACTCTTGTTCAGTAAGCAGTTTAAAAGATTCTGTCATAATGCTTTTCCTAAAAACTAATAGTTCATTGCTTACCCAGTACAAATAGTTTTGACCTCTTTACTTGTGTTAATACTATGTATATGTAATGGATAGAATTGCAAAGTCAAGGACTATTTAGAAATGAACCAGACTTTAGAAGTCAACAAGATGACTATCCCTATTATTAAAGATGAAAAAAAAACAACAAACCCCAAGGCTCACAGTATCTGTCTTCTCAGTGATGAAGCCAGGGTTTCAGTTTCTTCTAGTACCTTATTCATGATTTCATATGATGAAACTACTTCAAATGAGCAAAGTGTATATTCATCTATAGATGAAGATACCCACTCAATGGGCCAAAATAATATTGCCAAAGGTTTGAGATATTGAGCTATCTACATGGCAACTTTTGGGACTTCCCAGGTGGCATTAGAGGTAAAGAACCTGCCTGCAGTGCAGCAAATACAGGTTCAATTCCCGGGTTGGGAAGATCCCCTGGAGGTGTGTATGGCAACCCACTCCAGTATTCTTGCCTGGCGAATTCCAGGGACAGAGGAGCCTGGTGAGCTGCAGTCCATGGGGTTGCAGAGTCGGACACAACTGAAGTGATTTAGCATAGTCGCACAGCATAGCACATGGTAACTCTGGGTTAAAGTTCTCAAAACAGCACTTCAATAAATATTGGCCTTATCTAAAAATCACAGCTGCCACTCAATTTTCACACGTAATGTTACATTCCATGCTATCCTATGATCAGTGGTAGACTTATGTCAACCTAAGTTGATCTCAGCATCCAGCATCTAGCACCTGTGTCCAAAAGGTAGAAACTGAGCACGCTTGGCGCAAGTACTTAATATTTTCCAACCATTTACTTTTATTTATAATTAATGTCACCTGTGGGATAGCGGGGCTTCCCAGGTGGCTGGGCTTCCCAGATGGCGCTAGTGGTAAAGAACACACCTGCCAATGCAGGAGACACGCGAGATGCAGTTTCAATCCCTGGATTAGACAGATCCCCTAGAGGAGGGCATGGCAACCCCCTCCAGGATTCTTGCCTGGGAAATCCCATGGACAGAGGAACCTGGCAGGCTACAGTTCATAGGGCTGTAAAGAGTTGGTCATGACTGAAGTGACTTATCAGGCATGCACGCATGGGATAACTAGTTCCAATTTGTTTCTATCTGGGGGACAGTAATCTGTGTGAGAGAGAACAGCTAGCTTGCCTGAAAAAGACGCCATCAGTCATAACTGTGATGATTAGTAACTCCTGCCACCTAGGAGCAAGGAGGGCATTGGGGAGGCGAGGACTTGGTCTGATGATGGAGAGGGAAATGTTCTGGAAGGAAGCAAATAAACTCTTACGTGGTTGAGAAAGCTCCAGAGACGTTGTGTCATCTGCTTCAAAAGTTTCCTGAAACAAATGACAGAACTGATCAGCGGAAGTGTTTTTAATTAGTTGAGCTGAATCCAGAAGAAGGACTACAAATCCAAGTCCACAGAGGAAGTTTATTGGCCTTCCTATTTAAAACAGATGTTTTATCAGAACTCTGATTAATGTCGGAATGTGATGATAACAAGACTGAATACTGAAGCAGTTTATGAAAATAAACCTTAAAAGTAAACAATATCCAGGCACCCCTACTTCCAAAAGGTATACAGAACTAGGACGTTTTTGCAGGAGGGCAGGCAGCAAGTTCAAAGCTGGGGTTTAGTAGAAGGAGACCCCAGGAAGAAAGAAGAAAGTAGGAAGAACAGTGGAGCCCTAAGCCAGTGTCTGGCTCTCTAGGCAGATCCCCTGGGAGCAGGGGCCACGGACCAGGGGAACAGGCCATCCGCCAGCCGAGGTGATGCAGAAACCAACAGAAACCGTCTCCTGTGACTTAGTGTGCGGTTTCCTGTGAATGAAGCAGCCCTTCTTTACTAATGCAAAGTCCTGCTACAAGTCGAACTTTTGCTCTGTTTTGTCTCTGGTGGGTGAGTTTGGAGGCTTTCTCAGTGATGTGGTCTCATTTACTAGAGCTGATTTTTAAAATTTAGAGCTCAAAGGTTCTCTTGAGTTTGGCAGAGCATGAACATAGGCATTGCTCAAGAAGAAAGCACTGACTTTGCAGGGAATACATCTTTCTTACTCTTTAGCTGAAGGGGCTTTCCTGGGAGGAATTAGAATTTAATCTGTTGCCAGGTTGCCCCACTCTAGCACTCAAGAGACATTCTCCCTCAAATTTCCCCCCAATCCTTTTTTATGTATACAGCTTTGGATCTCAAGTCATCTGACTGGCCAGGAGTTTTGGGGATACCACCCATGAAGGATAAATAAGTCATGCTTGTAAGGACAGAAGTCAAGTGTAATTAGGAATTGACAAAGGTCCACATAGTCAAAGCTATGGTTTTTCCGGTAGTCTGGTATGGATGTGAGAGTTGAACCATAAAGAAGGCTGAGTGCCAAAGAATTTATGCTTTCAAACTGTGTGCTAGAGAAGACTCTTGAGAGTCCCCTGGACTGCAAGGAGATCAAACTGGTCAATCCCAAAGAAAATCAACCCTGAATATTCATTGGAAGGACTGATGCTGAATCTGAAGCTCCAACACTTTGGCCACCTGATACAAAGAACCAACTCATCGGGAAAGACCCTGATGCTGGGAAAGATTGAGGGCAGGAGGAGAAGGGGACGACAGAGGATGAGATGGTGGGCTGGCATCACTGACTCCATGGACATGACTTTGAGCAAGCTCAGGGAGGTGGTGAAGGACCGGGAAGCCTGGCGGGCTTCAGTTCATGGGGTCCCAAAGAGTCGGACACGACTTAGCATCTGAACAGCGACAACAACAATGCATCCTTTCCATGGAAGTCATTTAACAGCTAGTGTAAGAAAAGAATGAATTCATGAGCCACATCATTTCACAATAATATCACGAAAGCAAACCATGTATTTAATGTATTACCTGAAGTTTCTTAAGAAAAAAAATCTCAAAGTAACACTTGAGAGAAATATATAATGGAAAACGTTTGTAAGTCCTTTGATCAACTGTTAATATAAAATTATATGTAAGAATGCAATGAACCCATGTGTATATGTTGATTAAGATTTAGAAGTCTTGTTCTTCTTTTAGACAAGGCAATGGCACCCCACTCCAATACTCTTGCCTGGAAAATCCCATGGACGGAGGAGCCTGGAAGGCTGCAGTCCATGGGGTTGCTGAGGGTCAGACACAACTGAGCGACTTCCCTTTCACTTTTCTCTTTCATGCATTGGAGAAGGAAATGGCAACCCACTCCAGTGTTCTTGCCTGGAGAATTCCAGGGACAGGGGAGCCTGGTGGACTGCCGTCTATGGGGTCGCACAGAGTTGGACACAACTGAAGTGACTTAGCAGTAGCAGCAGCTCTTCTTTCAATTAGAAAAACAGAAATTGTTATTAAATACCTACACATCAGAGGGCCCCAAATTTAAGTGCTTTGCTCTTTTGAGTTTGCTGATAGAAGCTGAACTGTGACCTTTGGTCCTCTATTTGGGTCTTATTCTGAGTTGAGGACAGAATTGAAGATAAATTAAGATTTGCTGACAGAATTTATAACTTCAATAAAGTTTGTAATATTATCTTATCATCCTAAATCATAAAGAAACAGGAAGGGACTCGGAAATCCCACCTTAAAAAAACACACAAATAATGGTACTAATCCCTAAAGCATTCAGAAAACAAAGATCATGGCATCTGGTCCCATCACTTCATGGGAAATAGATGGGGAAACAGTGAAAACAGTGTCAGATTTTATTTAGGGGGGCTCCAAAATCACTGCAGATGGTGACTGCAGCCATGAAATTAAAAGATGTTTACTCCTTGGAAGAAAAGTTATGACCAACCTAGATAGCATATTGAAAAGCAGAGACATTACTTTGCCAACAAAGGTCCGTCTAGTCAAGGCTATGGTTTTTCCAGTGGTCGTGTAAGGATGTGAGAGTTGGACTGTGAAGAAAGCTGAGCACCGAAGAATTGATGCTTTTGAAATGTGGTGTTGGAGAAGACTTTTGAGAGTCCCTTGGACTGCAAGGAGATCCAACCAGTCCATTCTAAAGGAGATCAGTCCTGGGTGTCCTTTGGAAGAATGATGCTAAAGCTGAAACTCCAGTACTTTGGCCACCTCATTTGAAGCGTCGACTCATTGGAAAAGACCCTGATGCTGGGAGGGGTTGGGGGCAGGAGGAAAAGCAGACGACAGGGGATGAGATGGCTGGATGGCATCACTGACTCAATGGGCATGAGTCTGAGTGAACTCTGGGAGATGGTGATGGACAGGGAGCCTGGCGTGCTGCGATTCACGGGGTCGCAAAGAGTCAGACACGACTGAGCAACTGAACTGAACTGAACTGAACTGAATCCCTAAAACTCTTTTATTTTGTTATTTTTTTTGCTGGCAACCTTGGACTCCTTCTGAATCAGACAGCTTTGCTGTGTAATGAGTCACCTCAAAATTTAATGCGTTAAAGCAACCTTTTAAAAAATTTCTTACAAATTTGTGCATTGGCTGGGAGATTCTTATCTGAGTCAGCTTACAGATTTGGAGAAAATGTAGATAACAAGCAAACATAAATTTAATAAATATCCTTAATAAGTTTCAAATGATAAAGTCACTGTCATATAGATCTTGTCTCATATTTAGAAGCAAAGTGGAGTATGTCCCTATTTATATAAAATAAAATAACTTGGGTTTAATTGTATTCCTTTAAGTAAATTGTATGTACATAAATATTAAATGCCATCTAAGTTGAATTAAATAAAATAAGCTCTCTTATTTGGCATTATCAAGTATTTTTGAGATAGTCTTTTTTAGTAACATAATCTGATTAATAGCATTAATATATAATACCATGCATGGATTACCAGTTTGTTACCTTAAAAAACATAATAAAATATAATGGTCCAACCAAGACATTGTTTCTATATAGGGACTCTTTTGCCATATGTATTTTTACCAAATACTAATATGAAAATCTAATATTATTATTATTTTATTGGAGTACAATTGATTTAAAATGTTGTGTTAGTTTCAAGTGTACAGCAAAGTGAATCTGCTTTACATATATATGTTTGCTTCTTTTCCCGTATAGGCCATTAAAGAGTTTTGAGTACAGTTCCCTGTGCTGTACAGAGGTCCTTATTATTTATTGTATATATAGTAGTGGGCATATGTTAATCCCAATCTCCCAATTTATCCCCCCTCCCCATTTGCCCATTGGTAGCCATAAAATTGTTTTCTATATCTGTGACTATTTTTGTTTTGTAAATAAGTTCATTTGTATCATTTTTTTTAAGATTCCACATATAAGTGGTATAATTTGTTATCTTTTTGTCTGATTGACTTCACTCAGTATGACAATCTTTCCGTCTATCCACATTGCTGCATCTGGCATTATTTTGTGCTTTTTGTGGCTGAGTAGTATTCCACTGTATATATGTCCCACTTTTTCTTTATCCATGCCTCTGTCAATGAACATTTAGGTCGCTTCCATGTCCCAGCCATTGTAAATAGTGCTGCAATGAATACTGGGGTGCGTGTATCTTAAAAAGCTGTTATTATTACAGAGACTATAAAACTTTAGGATTAGGAGAAGACTCTAGGAATTTAGAAGTTTGCACACGCAAGGGGAGAGAAGAAGGTATCACAGTAAAACAAAATATTAGTCCTGCCAGGGACTTGAGAGAGAATTTAGTGAAGAAACAAGGCAAACACATTCTGAATTACATCTGCAATAAGAACAATTCTAGATTTCACTCTTTTAAACATGTTTCCTGTAGTCTCTTAGGGGAGGAAAATGGGGAAGATACTTGAATTCGGTTAGGGAGGGCTGAGACCTATGTGTTTTTACTCTTTGAAAACTACTTTAAAAAATTAAAAAAAGAAACAGTGTTGAGTAGGAAATAGCATTTTAATTTTTAAAGTAAAAAAAGAGACTCTGATTTTTAACTACATAATATTTTATTTAGTGTTTTTAGTCTTCACCTGAAGATTTTAATTCATTTTTAAGTGTTGAAAAAAATTGAGGCTAGAACAACTTTGAAAAGACAAAATGAGCTAATGATTTTTCCGAGTTTCTGGTACAGTGAAAAATCACATATATGTCTTAAAAGTTTTGTAAAACATTCATAACTAGTTACTATTAAGTATATAAAACATTTATGTATTTCATTTTACTTTGCTTATCTGTTTATCCCAAATTCAACTCAGAAAGGTCACGAGACGGAGTGGAAATATCTCCACCTAGCGGTCAGTGTGAAGTAAAACTCTAGGTCTACAACATGCTGCTGCTGCTGCTAAGTCGCTCCACTCTGTGCGACCCCATAGACGGCAGCCCACCAGGCTCCCCCGTCCCTGGGATTCTCCAGGCAAGAACACTGGAGTGGGTTGCCGTTTCCTTCTCCGATGCAGAAAAGTGAAAGCGAACTAGTGTGCTTCAATTAATGTTTATGAGCATGCCGCATGCTCAGTCGCTAAATCGTGTGGACTCTGCAACCCCAAGGACTGTAGGCCACCAGGCTCCTCTGTCCATGGGATTTCCCAGGCCAGAATACTGGAGCGGGTCATTTCCTTCTCTAGGGGATCTTCCCAACCCAGGGACTGAACCTATGTCTTTTGCATCTCCTTCACTGGCAGGCAGATTCTTTACCGCTGATCCACCTGGGAAACCCACATTAGTTGACAGGGAGGCAACACATTTTTCAGGCAGAGAAACCATTTGAGGCTTAGTTATTTCTTTCCTCTGCTGTTTATAATTGCAGCAAANAGAGTTTTGAGTAGAGTTCCCTGTGCTGTACAGAGGTCCTTATTATTTATTGTATATATAGTAGTGGGCATATGTTAATCCCAATCTCCCAATTTATCCCCCCTCCCCATTTGCCCATTGGTAGCCATAAAATTGTTTTCTATATCTGTGACTATTTTTGTTTTGTAAATAAGCTCATTTGTATCATTTTTTTTAAGATTCCACATATAAGTGGTATAATTTGTTATTTATCTCTCTGTCTGACTGACTTCATTCAGTATGACAATCTTTCCATCTATCCACATTGCTGCATCTGGCATTATTTTGTGCTTTTCATGGCTGAGTAGTATTCCACTGTATATATGTCCCACTTTTTCTTTATCCATGCCTCTGTCAGTGAACATTTAGGTTGCTTCCATGTCCCAGCCATTGTAAATAGTGCTGTGATGAATACTGGGGCGCGTGTATCTTGAAAAGCTATTATTATTACAGAGACTATAAAACTTTAAGATTAGGAGAAGACAACTCTAGGAATTTAGAGGTTTGCACACGCAAGGGGAGAGAAGAAGGTATCACAGTAAAACAAAATATTAGTCCTGCCAGGGACTTGAGAGAGAAGTTAGTGAAGAAACAAGGCAAACACATTCTGAATTACATCTGCAATACGAACAATTCTAGATTTCACTCTTTTAAACATATGTTTCCTGTAATCTCTTAGGGGAGGAAAAACTCTAGGAATTTAGAGGTTTGCACACGCAAGGGGAGAGAAGAAGGTATCACAGTAAAACAAAATATTAGTCCTGCCAGGGACTTGAGAGAGAAGTTAGTGAAGAAACAAGGCAAACACATTCTGAATTACATCTGCAATACGAACAATTCTAGATTTCACTCTTTTAAACATATGTTTCCTGTAATCTCTTAGGGGAGGAAAATGGGGAAGATACTTGAATTCGGTTAGGGAGGGCTGAGACCTATGTGTTTTTACTCTTTGAAAACTACTTTAAAAAATTAAAAAAAGAAACAGTGTTGAGTAGGAAATAGCATTTTAACTTTTAAAGTAAAAAAGAGACTCTGATTTTTAACTACATAATATTTTATTTAGTGTTTTTAGTCTTTACCTGAAGATTTTAATTCATTTTTAAGTGTTGAAAAAAATTGAAGCTAGAGCAACTTTGAAAAGACAAAATGAGCTAATGATTTTTCTGAGTTTCTGGTATAGTGAAAAATCACATATATGTCTTAAAAGTTTTGCAAAACATTCATAACTAGTTACTATTAAGTATATAAAACATTTATGTATTTCATTTTACTTTGCTTATCTGTTTATCCCAAATTCAACTCAGAAAGGTCACGAGACGGAGTGGAAATATCTCCACCTAGCGGTCAGTGTGAAGTAAAACTCTAGGTCTACAACATGCTGCTGCTGCTGCTAAGTCGCTCCACTCTGTGCGACCCCATAGACGGCAGCCCACCAGGCTCCCCCGTCCCTGGGATTCTCCAGGCAAGAACACTGGAGTGGGTTGCCATTTCCCTCTCCGATGCAGAAAAGTGAAAGCGAACTAGTGTGCTTCAATTAATGTTTATGAGCATGCCGCATGCTCAGTCGCTAAATCGTGTGGACTCTTTGCAACCCCAAGGACTGTAGGCCACCAGGCTCCTCTGTCCATGGGATTTCCCAGGCCAGAATACTGGAGCGGGTCATTTCCTTCTCTAGGGGATCTTCCCAACCCAGGGACTGAACCTATGTCTTTTGCATCTCCTTCACTGGCAGGCAGATTCTTTACCGCTGATCCACCTGGGAAGCCCACATTAGTTGACAGGGAGGCAACAAATTTTTCAGGCAGAGAAACCATTTGAGGCTTAGTTATTTCTTTCCTCTGCTGTTTATAATTGCAGCAAATGCAGGATCATGCTTCATTTTGCTCACCAATGTAGTTTCATGCCCAGCAGTGCATGAGTGCTAAGTGGCTTCAGTCATGTCTGACTCTTTGTGACCCTATGGACTGGAGCCTGCCAGGCTCCTTTGTCCAAGGGTTTCTCCAGGCCAGAATACTGGAGTGGGTTGCCATGCCTTCCTCCAGGGGATCTTCCCCACCCAGTGTTCAAACTGCATCTCTTAGCTCTTCTACATTGGCAGGTAGGTTCTTTACCTCTAGGACTACCTGGGAAACCCATGCCCAGCAGTGATGGGCATATAGTACCTCAATGACACAATGAAAAAAAAAAAAGATACATGTTCACAAAGGCATAAAGGTTAAGATAAAAATGAAATAAATCAAATAAATATAAATATTACACACTTGTTGCTGGTACTGTTCTAATTACTATCTCAATCTATTTTTATTTACTTTTATAAAATGAATTTCAATTGAAAAGCATATGAAGGATTATAGAGCATCTTCCCAGGTGGATTATACAAAAAGAAGCAGAGACAAGAATGAGTCATCTGTATTTAGTGACTTCTTGGGAATAAATATTATTTATAATAATATAAATAGTATTATTATTCCTGAGAGTGAAGATAAATATTATCTAGTGAATTCCTGGGAATAAAATAAATATTTCCTTATTAAAATTCAAGTCCACAGACATAAAAAAATAAAAGTCTGTGACTATTATTCAGAACAGAAATTCTAGGAAATAGTCTGGTTTCCATTATGTGACTTGTCTATAGTAATTACTGTCTTTGTGTTCAGGGCTTTCCTTGGGTAAAACTGATCGAATACTGTTAGACTATTAGACATGGTCTCTAAGAGGCTTTAAGAATTTTAGAGGTAGATCTCCTATGTCAATATAAAGAGGTTACCCAAGAACAGGACAGAACTTCCAGAGAAGCTACTGGGTGCACACACCTGTTTTTGTTTTGTTGCTTAATGCCTATGGTCTGTTCGTGAAATGATACGGTGTTGACCCGCACGTAAACCACTGACGTTAGTTTCAGTCTAATTGAAAATGCTGTATCTTTCTTCTCTTTATAGAAAGCATCATCATCCACCAGTTACGTATGAACTCAAGATGAAATGGTAAACCAAGCACATACTGGGTGTGCGTATTTCCTCTGAATCCCTGTTGAATGGATAATATATCTCCAGCCCTCCACCACCATCACTAAAGTCCTCCATGCTACTGATCACTACTGGAAATAATTTCCTTCTTCCAGTGAATATGTTTTTGAGGATATAAACGTAAAAGCTGAAAATGGTTTTGCTGATAATATAAAAATAGGTAGCAAGAGCAATTCAATCTTTGTGTCAAATTTCTCTTCCTTTGGCAAAGCTTTCAGGTCCACGGGCACATGCTGTGTAATGTATTTTTATAATACACTTTGTAATGTGATTATTTTTTCCTAAAGTGTTTCCTTCTTCATAGTCTATGGCACATATATTTGTAGACTACACTGTCAGTTCACCAAAGTATTGGTATTGGTGTATTCAAAATCGTAAGCTCTGCTTACTTTCTTCTATCAGTTTGCTATTCCTGAAAAAAAAAAAAAGAAAAATAAGTACAACACTCTATAGGATAAATTCAAGAGGTGAAACCAGAGCAGGAGGTCCTGGAAGATCTGTTATTATTGTTTGTACAATTCTCTGGTTCTGATCATGGTTCACCACTAACAAACAACACTGTGATTTAAGAGTTTAATTTAAAATACTTAAGCCAGTTTTTCAAAGTTGCTCTTTCTGGTGTTCTCTGCCCAAAACCCTGGATGAATTTGTTTTCATATGGAACAAATTAATAGAAGGAGCTGTGTGAGTTTTACCAGTAAGCCTTAAAGGGACAGCTTTTACTGACAGTTCTATTGTATTTGTTTGCATTATGTACTTACATGTACAGGATGTATAATAAGGACTGTGACATTAGATTATTTCTCACAATCTATCCAGATGAAAAATTGAAAATAAAAACTGACCTAGATACTATCAGCATTTTTTTTTAAGTGGTAAAAGAAATCCCAAGATACATAAACTTTTTTCTTGATAGCTAGAATTTGGACACGTTTTCATAATCCCCTATAGGTTAGATGATAATATATTCTTTAAAGATTCAAAGCACAATATGCATTAATCAAATCTCAGTGTCAGACCTGCTGTTGAATTTAGGTTTATGTGAAAATATGCATCAGAAAACTACTTGAAACTCTAATAGTGTAGCTTTAAAAAAAATATTTTGTTAATATGGATATGTTTTCAATAAGGTCTTTAAAAAGATCATTTTGAAGACAAATGAGGAGTTGACACATCAGTTTCTAGGAGCATAAATCATGTATCATGTCACTTTATCGAGATTAAAGAAAGAATGCTTGTTAGCATCACAAGGATAACTAGAAAGCACACAGGTAATACTATTGGCCCATTTCTCTGGTCTACAACATTACCCAGGTTCCTGAGGCCATGAGGGGAATACACACTGAATCTATGGAACAGAAACATTAGGTTTTAAGGTATACCTTATGGAATTAGCAAATCACATTCAGTAGGTATTAAAAATTAAATAACTATTTTATGTAAAATTAGTTATGAGTTTTGTAAGTAAGAGAAATGCTACAGTAGGTTTGTCTTAGCATGAATAATCGTGAACACATCACAGACATGCAGGGCTTTCATTACTGATTAATGAAACTAGAGTGTGTATGTGTGAAGATTTTAAAAATTGTTGTTATGGGTTTTGATTTCTGAAAATGTTTCTGAACTGGCCATTTCAGTGAGAAGGGGGTTTTACTTAGTATTGCTATATTTTTTGACTCACAGTTAAATTGCCTATTTGCCAACGCTTATACTTCTGATGGCAAAAATATTCTGATATACCACACAATTTATTTTGAAGCAAATAACTTTCTTAACTTGTGAGAATTTTATTACACAAAGAGGGAAAAGGCTAGAAGATAAAACTTTAAATACTACTTGATGTTAATTTAAAATATTACAAGTAACTTATGTATATTTGGATCTAAAGATTTTGTTTCTCCTGCATTTATAATGAAATTTGTAGAGGATGATGGTGTGATCAGAGCAACTCAGATGCTTGCTCTTTTCTGCCCCTGCTATGATTAAGTCCTTTCTTTAAACTCTAATGGAATGTGAGTGACAGATGAGTAAAATTAATCTAAATTAATAAAAAATTGTCTTGACAAAAAGAATAAAATATTTTAAAAATGAATAGAAAATAAACACAGAAGTCTTTATCTAGTGAATAAACAAACAAGATCATAAATAGTCATACTCCAGTGAAAGTGTGAAAGCATTAGTTGCTCAGTCGAGTCCGACCCTTTGTGACCCCGTGGGCTGGAGCCCACCTGGCTCCCATGTCCATAGTGTTCTCCAGGCAGGAACACCGGAGTGGGTTGCCATTCTCTTATCAACATCCAACTGAACAAACTGCTCCCGTGTTCAATCCTGGCACCATCCCAGGCTCGCATAATTTCTATATATTTTATTTTAAGTAAATCTCCAATCATCAGTATGAATGACAATCCATTTTGAATGGAATAATTATGTTTTCTGAAGCAGAGTCAGAATCAGTGTTTCCGGATTAAGGTGCATAGTTGAACTAATTCATTATGTGGCCCTTTTTTTTTGATAGGAGAATGTGTTCTGACAGTATTGATTACAAAGATTTTTTTTTCAAGTATTTCATAAAACATTAAGGTTTGATGAAGTTAGCTGTAAATATTCCAGATATCAGATGCCTGGAATGATCACAAAATGTGAAGAATTAATTGTATCTTAGGACAACCATTTGAAAAAAAAATCATGATGTGGAATATATAGCTTAAACATTAACAGAAACACTGACACTATTGAAGTAACTCACAGCTTGTAAAAACCAGTGACAAAGGAAGTATAAAATGGTGTGTTAAACAATGTAATTAGTATGGTTGTGCCTTTTTTCTATATACTGTGGTTGAATTTTCCTGGAAATAAATTAAAAGTATAGCCAAAGTAGGCTGTGTTCATGAATGTGATGAGCACAATTCTAAAAACACCAAAAATGCAAGATGGAAGATTTTTAAAAAAACATCTGGCACCTGAGGCATATATGTACCTCTGGACTCCAGTGCTATGCCTTTGCTAAAAATATTAATTCGAAGGCAAAAAAGAAGAACAATAAAAAGTGCTGTAATGAATTCATAAAAATGGGGAGAGTTTCGTGTAATTATTTTTGCTTGTTGACCACTAAAATTTTTATTTTCTTAAATTTTCAGCATTTACTTCATAACTGATGAAAACTGTGTTTGTTACCTAGAGAAAATGTCATATATTCATAAATTTCAACAGAAATGTTTATCGGTGCCATGACAAGATTAATTTTTTTTCTGGTGTTGTTTTCTTTTTGTTTGTTTATGTTATTTTGGTAATTTTACCTCACCATTCACAGATTTTGTTATTTGAACAATTCAGGTCTGTATTTATTTAGATTTTTTGCTTTAAAAATATCAGATGTTAACTTGTCCAATATAAGAGATTTATAATGTGATCAAATATTCTTAGAAGTCTTGCAGGTTTAATGGGTTTTCGAAAGCAAAAGATTGCATTGAAAAGTTTGTGAGCTGCATTGTATTTTCACAGCATTCTCAATTTTGTCTCCTTTAAGTTTTATTAAATCCATAAAAAGCTTATTATTTTTCACTACACCCAGGTGAATTTATGCATATATATTTGTCTTTTCTATGAATGTAATATCCTACTTTCATTTTTTTCACAGGTTATTGAAATTACCAAACCAATTAAGACATTCTCTATGTTATTTCCCAAAGCCAACTATGTTTGTCAAAATCTCACCAGGGTGAGAAAAAATAACGATTGTGATACAAAAGCATTTGTGCAATATTCTTTTTTGAATTGGAACATAATAATTATCAAATTAAAATCATTTAAAATGAATATTTGACCTTCTTTTTACTTAAAGTTATTTGCTTTAAAATAGATTTCCCCTCTGCATTTCGTATTTTCTTTAAAATATGGTGTTTTTCAATGTGAATAAATATAAGTCAAATAGCAGATCTCCCAAAATGAGAGAGACTTTTTCTCTGAGTTACATCCTGGTTTGAGTCCCTACAAGACACCAAGAGATGGAACTGGTTACAGGATTTCCCTTGTCCATTAGCCTCCCCCAAATGCTTTGTCAACCAACATTCAGATACTTCCCACTGCCTTCCACTGTCTGTCTAAAGGTAGAGTGCTCAGCAGAGCAGATGCTCCTGAGGTTTTGCCAGCGACCGTCAGCCCAGCCCCCACATAGGCAGCTGGATAATGGTTTCAGAAAAGTGGGGTGGGGATGACAGTGGGGTTGTGCTCTGATCTCTTTTATTTGCCAGCCTTGTGCCCAAAATGGTGGTCCATTGCCATGGCCAACCCAAAACTTATCTTTGCCTTATTTGAGACAAAGGAATGGGTTTTTCTTATTTATTATTTAAAGATACACATATCCAAAAACCAGGCAAGGCTGCTGTCTACACAAAGATGCCTTCCACAGGAAAGCTGCAGATGTTAGGGGTCTTGACCACAAGGACAGCTCTTTGGCTTCTCTTCTTGGAAGTGTGGAGCCCTTTGGGGTACATGGTTTGAGAGCACTTGCCAAAAGTCTGTTTATTTCATGACTTCCCAAGAGGAGGGGTCTCAGGCTTTCCATCATAGATGCTCAAATGGAATATTATCTCTGAGCCCTGAGCTAGAGTCACTTTTAATGAGAATAGTTGCTTGCCCTAGGCATAGAGAAACCAGAGCAACTTACCTGGGCTTTATGTTGTTGGCAATAGGACACACTGCACAAAACTCTTATTTTTCTTGAATGTCATTAAACTCCACATTTATAGTTTGTATTCAGTGAATCCCAAGGAACCTATTGTTGCCGCTTAGTCATGAAGTCACGTCTGAGTGACCCTGGACTGTAGCCTGTCAGGCTCCTCTGCCCATGGGATTCTCCAGGCAAGAAGACTGGAGTGGACTGCCTTTTCCTTCTCCAGGGGATCTTCCTGACCCTTGAAAGATGTCAATCAGCCGGGGCAACCCTAGTGACTGCAAGTTTCCTGGCACAGCCGGATCACAACCTGATCCACAGAAAACAGTAGGAACCCAGTTCTCTGCAGTTCCCATTTTTTTAAAAAAGATAATCATTTCTTTCATTTCGGCTGGCATTATTTCTAGCATCTTTTTCAGAGACAAGCATCTCTAAGAATAAAGTCTTTCTTTTTCTTTCTCTTCAGGAGTCCTTTTTTCTCTTTCTGCCTTATGTTGACTAGCACTAGGACACAATGCTGTCTCTCTAGTTTGACTGTAAGTTTCTCAAGGGCAGGACTTGCATATTCCTTAGAGTGAATACAAGATACTGAAAAAATGTTTGCAAAGGGCAATATAATTCCTTCTCCCAGCTGCCTTGCCTCATGGTTTTCCATGACCATAAGCACATACATAGTCAGTTGGGGTTTTTCTGACTGACCCTTACTCCCATTTGTCTCTCCTCCTTGAGAGCAAGGCATGTGCATAGTCAAAATGGCAGGGTGCTTTGTAGGCACTTGGTAACTGACTCCTAATCCCAAAGGGCTGCTCCTTCAGCAGTGTGTTCTAGGCTAAATCTTCCTCACCAAATTGACTTGCCTGGTGGTTCTTCCCTTGCAGAAGCCACTGAACCCATTGAAGTTTTCAGAGGCAGAATATCTGGATGAAACAGCAGTCTCAACACTCATTGATTCACTCTGCAAGGACAAAAAGGCCCTCATTTTATCAGATCGCCAGATGGTCTAGGCTACCAAAACAAGAGAGATGTATTCAGCCATTTTTGAACCACAAAAGAGGTAAGCACTGGTTCCCACATAGAGCATTGGTGCAAGTAGTCAGTGGGACAAGGGAACTCTATAAGCTAACAAACCAAGCATCTCCCAGAAGAGGAGGGTACCAGACAACTCTGTTCATAGGGAAACTGTGACCTGCTAAGATCTTGCTTGAGAAAAGGAGCATGATCACCGAGGGTATACATATATATATATATATATATATATATACAGTTTTGCAAAACAATAACAAGCGTAGTACAAGGTTCACCTTTCTCTATGTCCCTTTATCTTTAGTTCTATTTTCTTCTGGGTAAAGTGAAAGTCACTCAGTCACGTCCAACTCTTTGCGACCCTATGGACTATACAGTCCATGGAATTCTCCAGGCCTGAGTACTGGAGCGGGTAGCCTTTCCCTTCTCCAGGGGATCTTCCCAACCCAGGCATTGAATTCAGGTACCGAATTGCAGGCAGATTCTTTACCAGCTGAGCCACAAGAGAAGCCCAAGAATACTGGACTGAGTAGCCTATCACTTCTCAAGTGAATCTTCCCGACCCAGGAATCGAACTTGGGTCTCCTGCATTGCAGGTGGATTCTTTACCAACTGAGCTATCAGGGAAGCCCTCTCTCCCAGGTGGAGAACCACAATATCACTCAGACCTTAGGATCCATTTCCTCACAGTTTCGTTTTTGACGTCATAAAGAGGATAAGGTGTGGTACCTCCTTAGACCCCCTATAAGACCCTGAGCACACATTTTATATGCCATTGACCTCATTATTTTTCAATTATTTGTTGGCAAATTGTCTTTCTCATGCAAATGTGAGTTCATTCAAAGTAGATCAAGTTAATTCAACCAAGTTTATTGAGTTCCTTTTATGTCCCAGTTCCCTTGACAGATATTGGAGATATAGTAATTGACAAAAACATCTCTGACCTTGAGAAGCTTATACCTACTAGAAAAGACAGGTATAAAAAGATACTTTCTGATACTACGGTAAGTGCAAGTATAGAGTTATGCACATATTGGCACGTGCTCAGAGAACAGTTCTTAGCTCAGTCTGAGGGGATGAAGACTTGAACTGGCCACTGTCCCGAATCTTGACGTTTGAGTAGGAATTAGCTGGCAAGGCAGTCTCAGTGGAGGAGAGGTCTGAATTCTGGGAGCACTGGGTCCCTGAGTATTGGGTGTTGGAGATAGTGAGTGCAGAGTTTTCGTCCCAGGAGATTTGGTGGCAATAAAAATGATGTGGTGGAACAGTGTGCCAAACCTCGTTCCTTACCGTGTGCTTGTCAGGGAGAAATCCCAGGAGGGCTTCATGTTTGTTGTCCCAAATATTCAGTTCCAGTTACTAAAATGGGACTAAGCAGGCTCAGTAAAAACTGACTTTCACTTTTAAGTTCATCTTATGAAAGTCATCCTTCAAGTATATGTTAAAGTTACTTTAAAGAAATAAACGCGGCTTCCCTGGTGGCTCAGAGGTCAAGAATCCACCTGGCAATGCAGGAGTCATGGGTTCTATCCCTGAACCGGGAAGATCCCACATGCTGCAGAGCAATGAAGCCTGTGCACCACAATTGAGCCTCTGCTCTGGAGCNTATATGTTAAAGTTACTTTAAAGAAATAAACGCGGCTTCCCTGGTGGCTCAGAGGTCAAGAATCCACCTGGCAATGCAGGAGTCATGGGTTCTATCCCTGAACCGGGAAGATCCCACATGCCGCAGAGCAATGAAGCCTGTGCACCACAATTGAGCCTCTGCTCTGGAGCCCAGGAGCTGCAACTACGGAGCCAGTGGGCCACAGCTTCTGAAGCCTGCTGCCCAAGAGCCCACGCTCCGCGACGAGAAGCCACGGCAATGAGGAGCCTGCACACTGAAGCTGGAGAGCGGCCCCTACTCACCACCAGACAAAAAGCCATGCAGCGCAGCCACATATAAATTAATAAATAAAAAAATCACTTAAAAATGAGTGACTTGATAGATAGTAGTGGCCCGAGTGTTTCAAAAAAAAACCAAAACAAAGAAAGATGAAATGCCTGCAATACCCATTCCCTCCAAACTTCCAACAATTTAGTACTTGGAGTAATGGCATAAAGTAAGTTCAAGTCTAAAAACAGTCCAACATGTGATTTATAAGAGATTAATATTTTTAAGATTCTACTTTCCGGCATCTCTTGAATGATTCTCATGGAGCAAGTAAAGTCTCTTTCCTTCATAGCCCTTCCCCTTTGAAAAAATAATTTCACTGTTACGCATACATCAGTTGGCTGTCAAACAAGAAACTGTAATGTTGCATTTGAAAGGAAGACCTTATCTATAACTAATGGCACCCATAATTGATAATGATGGAAAATACATACGATGGGAAGTAACTGACAAGGCTCTACACAATGGAGGGAAGGTCCCCCGGTGGCTCAGATGGTAAAGACTCTGCCTTCAGTGCAGGAGACCTGGGTTCAAGCCCTGCTTTGGGAGGATCCCCTGGAGAAGGGAATGGCAACCCACTCCAGTATTCCTGCTGGAAAACTCCATGAATAGAGGAGCCTGGCAAGCTATATAGTTATAGTTAATGGGGTCACAAAGAGTCAGACTCGACTGAGTCACAAGCCACACAGTAGAAGCTATGGGGCCTGAGGTTTCATTAGAACTGTATTCTTTCATTTAAGGAGTGTGTAGAATTATGAGACTACACTTGATCTTAGCCAAAAGGCCGAGAAACGATGTAGAATTATGAGAAATGGAACCTTATTTCCTTCCCCAAACAAAGTTCTTAGACCTCCTACCAGGAATTTTGGTGTCATTATCTTTCCTCTAATGAGATTAACCATTAAAGTATCTTGTTTGACTTGTCTTTCTGACTACTGATTGAGGTTATTCACGGATTTGCAAAATCTTTATCACAGTCAATGACCTCAGGCTAATTAGACAATCTCAGTGTGAGAACAAAAGGATTTTCTTAAATGACTGTATTCTTTCATTTAAGGAGTGTGTAGAATTATGAGACTACACTTGATCTTAGCCAAAAGGCCGAGAGAAACGATGTAGAATTATGAGAAATGGAACCTTATTTCCTTCCCCAAACAAAGTTCTTAGATCTCCTACCAGGAATTTTGGTGTCATTATCTTTCCTCTAATGAGATTAACCATTAAAGTATCTTGCTTGACTTGTCTTTCTGACTACTGATTGAGGTTATTCATGGATTTGCAAAATCCTTATCACAGTCAATGACCTCAGGCTAATTAGACAATCTCAGTGTGAGAACAAAAGGATTTTCTTAAATGCCTAACTGAAAGTTTAGTAAATACCCTACATAAAAATCAGAAAAAGATTAACTTTAAAAATAGTTTGGATCAAGTTCTGTTGCAAATAAATACAAGAAATCAGATCATATTCCTGATGAAAAATTAATCAATACACTAAGTCCCCTACATACAAATGAGGCCCGTTTTGAGAGTGCATTCGTTAAGTGCAATTTGTATCAAAGTCCAAGTGGGGCTATATAGTACTGTGCCATAATAGGTTTATGATACTTTTCACAAATAATACATAAAAAACAAACACAAAAATAAACATTTTAAATCTTACAGTACAGTACCTTAAAATTTAAAAATAGTTTGGATCAAGTTCTGTTGCAAATAAATACAAGAAATCAGATCATATTCCTGATGAAAAATTAATCAATACACTAAGTCCCCTACATACAAATGAGGCCCGTTTTGAGAGTGCATTCGTTAAGTGCAATTTGTATCAAAGTCCAAGTGGGGCTATATAGTACTGTGCCATAATAGGTTTATGATACTTTTCACAAATAATACATAAAAAACAAACACAAAAATAAACATTTTAAATCTTACAGTACAGTACCTTAAAGTATGGTAGTACAGTACGATAGCTGCACACAGGGGCTGGCATCGAGTGAACAGGCAAGAAGAGTTACTGACTGGAGGAGGAAGAAGGGGTGGGAGATGGGAGAGCTGAAGGATCATCAGCAATAGGAGATGGAGGGCGAGCTGCAGTTTCATGCCCACCTGACAGTGATGGCACAGGTTCTGGTTCCTTACTGGGTTCAGTTCTGCCCATCCTTTAGAAAAAATGATCCAATGACATCTGGGTAGTAGATCTTTTTTCTCAACATAGATGACATTGGATTGCATACTGCAATCTTTGTGTACCATTCACACGTTTGGGTCCCGTGCCTCAAAAACTAACAGTGTCTCTTCTGGGACCTCCCTGGTGTCCAATGGCTGAGACTTTGCACCCAATGCAAGGGGCCGGGGGTTTGGTCCCTTGTCCAAGAACTAGATCCTGCACGCTGCAACTAAGATTTCACATGCTGCAACTAACGATACACACAAAGATGGAGGATTCTGCTTGCTGCAAATAAGACTCGGCACAGCCCATAAAATATTTAAAAAATAAAATTATCAGTGCCTTCTCAAATAGAGAAAATCTCTTGCCATTTCTTGTGTCGTAAATTTCTTTAGTTACTTCTTCCTCTTGTCTCCCTTTGATCTTTCTTTGGGCCTCCAATTCTATCAGGTCTTCCTTAGTAAGCTCCTCGNAATAAAATATTTAAAAAATAAAATTATCAGTGCCTTCTCAAATAGAGAAAATCCCCTTGCCATTTCTTGTGTCGTAAATTTCTTTAGTTACTTCTTCCTCTTGTCTCCCTTTGATCTTTCTTTGGGCCTCCAATTCTATCAGGTCTTCCTTAGTAAGCTCCTCGTGTTGCACAGTAAGAAGTTCCAATGAAGATATCCTCTTGCAAATCTAGCTTGAAATAAAGATACTGTGCTACTGTGCTCTATACAGTACTGTGCATTTAAGAACACGAAAGCACAGCACTTGTAGAGGACACACGCACGTGACAGTGTATGCCAGGCACGTGAAGTGATTGGACATGTGAAAGCATGTTTGCATCTTTAAAACTTCAAAACTTGAAAGTTTGTAGGTAGGGGACTTAACTGTAGTCAATCTAAGGAAAAAATGGAAAATTTTATTTGAGCTAGCCTGAGGATTATAACCCAGCAGACAGTCTTTGAGAAAGCTCTGAGGACTGCTTTGTCTGGTAGAATGGTAAACGCCAACCCACTCCAGTATTCTCACCTGGAAAATCCCATGGACAGAGGAGCCTGGCAGGCTACAGTCCATAGGGTCACAAAAGAGTTGGACGGGACTTAGCGATTAAACAGCAACAGCAACAATCGATCAGACAGGCTCTTTTAAGTTGGCTATCCTGGAAACTTTTATAAGGAATCTCAAACTTTCAAAGACATCAAGGTTGGGAAAGCATGTCAAGGGCTTGCCATGAGATTCTGCGATAGCTATAGACTTGAATGTATTCCTCTCTTCTAAAAGTGAAAGTGAAAGTGAAGTCACCCAGTCATGTCCAACTCTTTATGACTGCATGGACTGTAGCCTACCAGGCTCCTCAGTCCGAGGAATTTTCCAGGCAAGAGTACTGGAGTGGGTTGCCACTTCCCTCTCCAGGGGGATCTTCCCAACCCAGGGATTGAACCTGAGTCTCCCGCATTGCAGGCAGACGCTGAAGCCCAAAAAGAAACGCTGTGGCTGTATGGGCGGGGAAGTCCTCAACAAATCTTGAGATTCCTGCATCTGCCAGGAGGTAGCCTTTCTTATTCACCTGATGAGGTTGCTGGGAACCTAAGAGTTTCCAACTTCTGGAGAGAACAGGGAGAAAGGAAAGATAAATGTTACAGTTTCAATTACAAAGGTATAATTTATCAAAATGCTGTAAGCTATAATTAGCTTAACTTCCCTTGTGGCTCAGACGGTAAAGCATCTGCCTACAATGCAGGAGACCTGGGTTTGATCCCTGGGTCGGGAAGATCCTCTGGAGAAGGAAATGGCAACCCAGTACTCCTTGCCTGGAAAATCCCATGGATGGAGGAGCCTGGTAGGGGTCCTGAGGTTGCAAACAGTCAGACATGACTGAGTGACTTCACTTCACTTCATAATTAAAGGGGAAGGGTTTCCTTATAGCTGGTTACAACAAATACATTTGGTTCACAAGCAAAGCACAGTGATATATGTTTTTGAGACAAAGGGTTACATTTCAAATGATGTATTGACAGTTTATACAATCCATATCTGCATGTACAAAATGATTAGTGGATCATCCCTGACCCTTTACAAGAATAAGAGGAAAGGTTTACTCCTAAGGTGGTATGGCTAATGCAGATTCACAATACACACTAAAAGGGAAGGAAGGGGATCAAATAAAGAGGAAAATTTTTATGTTCAAATTTTTGTCTTATCATGAAATATGACTTTATTTCATCAATTCCCCCTCTTACATCATTAATCTTTTAATGGAAAGCATTAGGTGAGTAAACATTTGGTCCCTCAATGCCAGGATTGTTGCTACTAAAAGGGAAGGAAGGGGATCAAATAAAGAGGAAAATTTTTATGTTCAAATTTTTGTCTTATCATGAAATATGACTTTATTTCATCAATTCCCCCTCTTACATCATTAATCTTTTAATGGAAAGCATTAGGTGAGTAAACATTTGGTCCCTCAATGCCAGGATTGTTGCTTACCTGTCCTGGCCCTATCATGTCCCTTAATGTTGCATCTTTATAGCTTGGGTCTTTCTTTCCTTTTAGGGTGTTGTACTCGTGAGATGTCTGGCATGGACTAGTGGTAAATTCTAAGTTGTCCAATAGGACTTATGTCAGTGTTACCTCACATGTGCATTTTTCATGTTCATTAATTTTTTGAGAACTATGGATGAAGTCCTCAACAAATCTTGAGATTCCTGCATCTGCCAGGAGGTAGCCTTTCTTATTCACCTGATGAGGTTTCTGGGAACCTAAGTTTCCAACTTCTGGAGAGAACAGGGAGAAAGGAAAGATAAATGTTACAGTTTCACTTACAAAGGTATAATTTATCAAATTGCTGTAAGCTATAATTAGCTTAACTTCCCTTGTGGCTCAGACAGTAAAGCATCTGCCTACAATGCAGGAGACCTGGGATCCAACTTCTGGAGAGAACAGGGAGAAAGGAAAGATAAATGTTACAGTTTCACTTACAAAGGTATAATTTATCAAATTGCTGTAAGCTATAATTAGCTTAACTTCCCTTGTGGCTCAGACAGTAAAGCATCTGCCTACAATGCAGGAGACCTGGGTTTGATCCCTGGGTCGAGAAGATCCTCTGGAGAAGGAAATGGCAACCCACTCCAGTACTCTTGCCTGGAAAATCCCATGGATGGAGGAGCCTGGTAGGGGTCCTGAGGTTGCAAAGAGTCAGACATGACTGAGTGACTTCACTTCACTTCATAATTAGCTTAAGGGGAAGGGTTTCCTTATAGCTGGTCACAACAAATACATTTGGTTCATAAGCAAAGCACAGTGATATATGTTTTTGAAACAAAGGGTTACATTTCAAATGATGTATTGACAGTTTATACAATCCATATCTGCATGTACAAAATGATTAGTGGATCATCCCTGACCCTTTACAAGAATAAGAGGAAAGGTTTACTCCTAAGGTGGTATGGCTAATGCAGATTCACAATACACAGTAAAGGGGAAGGAAGGGGATCAAATAAGCAGAGGAAAATTTTTATGTTCAAATTTTTGTCTTGTCATGAAATATGACTTTATTTAATCAATGACTTTATTTAATCAATTCCCCCTCTTATATCATTAATCTTTTAATGGAAAGCATTAGGTGAGTAAACATTTGGTCCCTCAATGTCAGGATTGTTGCTTACCTGTCCTGGCTCTATCACATCCCTTAATGTTGCATTTTTATAGCTTGGTTCTTTCTTTCCTTTTAGGGTGTTGTACTAGTGAGATGTCTGGCAAGGACTAGTGGTAAATTCTAAGTTGTCCAACAGGACTTATGTCAGTGTTACCTCACATGTGCATTTTTCATGTTCATTAATTTTTTGAGAACTATGGATGTGATCAGCAGTTTCAAGCTTTTAGGTATCATTATTTTAAAAGGAGTAGGTGATATACAGTGCAAAAGGCAAGAAACTGTCACCACCAACTGTAATAAAAATTGTCAGTTGGAGTAACAATGTCATTAAACAAAGGTTTAAGCCAAGACGTGTGTGTGTTAGTTGCTCAGTTGTGTCCAGCTCTTTGCAACCCCGTGGACTATAGCCCAACAGGCTCCTCTGTCCATGGAATTCTCCAAGCAGAAATACTGGAGTAGGTAGCTATTCCAAACCATTTCCTCATATTTCCACTAAACTGGGAAAAGGATCATTCAGAACAGAAATTTGATTCTTCATATGTGTCATGAGTTACACCAGAAGATACAGCAAGTCTAAAAATCCAACATGCATTATGCATTATATCATCAGTTCCCCCATTTTGTAAGACCATTTTTCTCATCATAAAGACTTCAGAACTGGGCAAACTATTGGCTTGATGACTATCATTCAAAGTTTGCTCAGTAAATTTTGTTAAAGCCACTATGTGATTAATGATATCTTCCATTCCAAGTGAAGGAATGAATATACTGGCCAAATGATCATACCATTGGAAAACTGATAGAAAATCAGCATGCAAACATCAAAGGCAGGTTGACAAGCACTGTTTCCAAGGCTACACATAGGGGACCTTGACCCCAAAAGAAACCAACTCTGCATCTTCCTAACCAGCCTGGGGAGAGCCAAGGCCATAAACTTGTTCCACAAATCTACTGGTCCTTTTAGGAACTACCCAGTATTTAACATCTGGTGAAAAGGAATACTTATGGCCAGGTTCAAAGCAGGTTAAATTGGCCAAGTAAGAAGATCTCACTTAGTAATATTGGCAGTAATGGTAGCTTGCATGGTCCTAGAGCTTCTTTCTTCTAAGCTAAAATGTCTAAGAGCCATTCAACTAGAACCTTGGAGAGGAGAAATCTACCAAGGTAACCTAGGAATACTGAATGCAGGTAATTGGCCACACGGCCACCAACTGGATTGATTTTTGAAATTTGCAAATGAGTGAGCCCAAGGAATAAATACATTTTGTTCACAAGTAGGACACGAACAATTATCAAAGTAATTAGTACATAGTCCTGGTCCAGTAACTTGGGTCGGCTCTCTAGTTCAGATGACGTTGTCATTTTGTCCTGGTCTGGTAGTGTTGGTCTAAGTTGAAGTTGGGTGTCAGAAACAGGAGTTGCAATTATTGTTTTCATCAATACTACAAATAAATGTTGATAAGGATGTGGAGAAAAGGGAACTCTTGTGCACTCAGTAGGAATGTAAATTGGTGCATTCGCTGTTGGAAAAAGTATAATTAAATTAAAAGTATAACTACCGTGTGACCCAGTAATTCCACTCCTGAGTATTTATCTTCCCTAGATGAAAACAGTAATTTGAAAAGCTATATGCACCCCGATTGCATATCAGCATTCCAGGTGACGCTAGTGGTAAGAAGGAATCCGCTTGCCGGTGCAGCAGATGTAAGAGACACCGGTTTGATCCCTGGGTCAGGAAGAGCCCCTGGAGAAGGGCAGGGCAATCCACTCCAGTATTCTTGCCTGGAGAATCCCATAGACAGAGGAGCCTGGTGGCTACAGTCCATACGACTGCAAAGAATGGGACACAAGGGATTAGCATGCATGGAAGCAAACTAAATGTCCATCAACAGAAAAATGGAAAAGAGTTGATACTCACACACACACATCACACAATGGAATACTACACAGCTACAGAAATGAATGAAAATTTGTCATCTGCAACAACTTGGACAGACTTGGAAGTTACTATGATAAGCAAAATAAGTCAGACTGAACGTTTAAATACTGTATAATATAACTTGTATAATCTAAAAAAGTAAAACTAGTGACTATAACAAGAAAGAACAAACTAGTTACCAGTGGGGAGAGGGAAAAGAGGAGGGGCAAGGTGGGGGCAGGGGATTAAAATGTACCAATTATTAGGTGTACTTTACAGCATTAGGAATATCGCCGTTTTTTAATAACTATGAACGGGGCATAACTTTTAAAAGTTGTGATTTATATTGTACAACAACTGTATCTTATTTTTTTAAGACTTAAATCAATATGCAAAAGATAAACGTGGACATAGGATAGATGGTACAGAGTAGCCTGGAGATCATTAATGGTGGAAAAACAAGTCGGAGCAATTATAGGCATGATAACAGGGTAAACCCAGTCACATGACTTATGCCTGAGAACAAAAAGGTCACCAACCATATATATCCCACTTAATATTTATCTTCGCACTTTGAGTGGAGGTTTATTTTTTTAAGTAGACAAAGTCGTGGTTTTATAACTCAAGCAAATACTGCCAATGCCACGAAGCTCAGGCTCTCTTTATGTGGCCTTGCCAATGCTGCGCTCCCCTTCACAGGGGACCTCGAAGTAAAGGAAACACCTAGCTGGCTTGAAGCCATCCGCCCTTCGGCTGACGGAAGCAGTGCAGGCCGGGCGGACCCGTCACCCACCTGAAACATCCGTCGCCATGATACCAAAAAGAGCGGACAGGGGAGTGTGAACAGAAGCTTCCGCGAGCCGAGCGGAAGACGCGCTTACGGCGCAAGCGCCGAGGCCGCTCCGCCCCACCCTCCCAGGGCCGCGCATGCGCCAACGTAGCTTCACGCTCTGGGGATAGAAGCCCTCACTTTGTCGTCACAGGGCAGATGATCGGGGTGCGTCCGCCTTTTCCCTCCCCCTTCCATCCTCCTCCCTTCCCGCCTCCCCTAGTCCCTCAGTCTTCTCCCTCCTTTCTCTCTCCCTCCCTCTGGCGTCCCCCGCCAACTCTCGCTTCCGGTCGGCGGCTGTCTGCGGAAGGGTGTCCCGCCCCTTCCGCCTTTACGGCGGCGGCGGCGCCTGCGCGTCTCCTGTCAGGGTCAGCAGGCGGGTGCCCTGGGCCGTCCACCTGCGCGTTGCGGAGCCGCGCCCGGGGGGCCGATGGCGATGAACTATAACGCGAAGGATGAAGTGGACGGCGGGCCCCCGTGTCCTCCCGGGGGCACCGCCAAGACCCGGAGACCAGATAACACGGCCTTCAAACAGCAACGGCTGCCGGCTTGGCAGCCCATCCTGACGGCTGGCACGGTGCTGCCCACCTTCTTCATCATCGGCCTCATCTTCATCCCCATTGGCATCGGCATCTTCGTCACCTCCAACAACATCCGCGAGATCGAGGTGAGCGGAGGGGAGGCGGCGGCCGTGCGCGTCGGCGCCGCCGGGGAGCGGGGTCCCTCCTTCCTGGGGTCCCGAGGGTCGGGCGGGCCCTGCCCTTCCCCACCTTCTGTCTTCCTCAGTTTCCTCTTTCTTTTCCTACTGGTTTTTCTGAAGTTGCAGTTTTGCCGGCGCTTTCTCTCGCTGTTTATCCAATTGGGGAATGACTCTGTAATGCAGACTGTGGGTCAGGGTAAGAACGCCCCTTTGATGGGCGGTTTGTGTGGTTTTGAACCTCTAACGGAGGTTAAAAAAGGGGNGTTTTTCTGAATTTGCAGTTTTGCCGGCGCTTTCTCTCGCTGTTTATCCAGTTGGGGAATGACTCTGTAATGCAGACTGTGGGTCAGGGTAAGAACGCCCCTTTGATGGGCGGTTTGTGTGGTTTTGAACCTCTAACGGAGGTTAAAAAAGGGGAAAAAAAAAGAAGTGGAAAGAAGTTATATGGAGATCAATCAAACTCCAGGAGAGTTGACACGGTCAGAGTGTCACTTACCTGTGTGGGGATTATCCTGGGTCACGGAGATCAACACCCTGGCCGTCGTTGGGGAAAGGACCCAGTGTCGTAGAGACAATGATGATTGTTATGAAAAGACGTTGCCATGTGGCAGATCACATATTAGGACGTGTGACCGAAGTGTGTACAGTACTTTTCACGTTGTACTCACAGATGCTTTTACTTACAGGGCGTATTACCGGTAAAAGGTAACTTGACGCTTCAATTCCGGTTTTACTTTTAGGTTACAATGATTAATAATCGTGCCCTACATTCGCCCTCGTCCCCTCTCAATCCTCCCCACCCCGCCAGATTTTAAACTGGAAAAAAAAAAAAGTCTGTGACCACACAGGGAGAGTAATTTGTGAATTATTTCGTGAACGTGTACTTTTATAAGACATGATAGAGAAACTGGGGGAAACATCTTGACTTCCGTCAGAGAAACCATCATGTAATATAGTATCTTCATACATCTGCAGTGGTGAAGATAGGGGTATTAAACATCTGCTCAACCTCTTTTCTTGACTATCTGAGGGTATTTTTTATTTGTTTGAAAGGGGAGGAAGGGGTACAAAATTCTCTTGATTTTCTTCTGTTCTATCAGTTATGTCATTTTTTCCCCTTTTTAATTATACTAAATACTTTAAAATGTATGCATGCAATTTAATAGGGCTTTCAAAACAACTTTATTTCAATGGCAGGAATAGGCATACTTTCCAATTTAATTAACAGTGTTACCTGTAAAAGCAGAATCATTATATTTTTAATTGTACAAGGTGTACATTTCTGTGTAATACGAGTGTATAGCATAGTTCTAAAATCTTTTACTGAAAGTTCATTTTCAGTTAATAATGAAGTATCACAGTATATTTTTTCAGTCTAATATTGTGTTTTATCATTTTTATCTCCTAGTAGTCCTTCAAATGTAGTCCTTAGTGTTCTCTCAACTGTATTGTGCTGTGCTGTGCTTAGTTGCTCAGTCATGTCCGACTCTTTGAGACCCCATGGACTGTAGCCCGCCAGACTCCTCTGTTCATGGAGATTCTCCAAGGCAAGACCACTGGAGTGGTTTCATGCCCTCCTCCGGGGGATCTTCCCAACCCAGGGACCGAACCCAGGTGTCCCTCATCGCAGGCGGATTCTTTTGCTGTCTGAGTCGCCAGGGACGCCCCAAACCTTTTTAGGACCACACATACCAGGATGTGAGCATAGTGGTGTAATACAAGGGCTGTGGGCTCTAGGCAGGAGTCAGGCAGAGCTGGCTTTAAATTCCAGCTCAGCTATTAACTGGCTCAGTTTGTTGGAAAATATAATGGCCCTAAGCTTCAGTTTCTTCACTTGTAAAATAGGTAAATAATTCCTATTTTTTGTGAACTGTGAGATTTAGAAACAAGGTAGATAATATTCCTGGCACTACCTTTATACACTAGTCACTGTATGGTGATGTCCGCTAATCAGGAGATGAGAAATGGAGTCAGAAGGGTTGGTATTTGCTAGTAAGCTAGAAAAGCTTTGTAAAATTGAGACAGAAACCAAACCTGGATATCTTGATTTTCAGTCTTAAGCTTTTACACTACACTGGGATCCTTATGCCTATGTTTTTAGCAGATATTAAGATAAAAGCAGCAGTAGTTTGGAATTTATATGATGAGTATTTACGAAATTATCAGAACTCAATTTCTGTCCATATTTACTATACTATGAAGGTAAATGTTAAGTTTCTTTAAAACTTTTGGATTCTGAAATAAAGTTCTTCACGCTAGTTGATGAAATGGAAAGTTCTTAAATAATTCTCCTGTATGTAATTCTGATTTCAAGCTGTCTGAAGAGTCTACTGTAGCTGGATCTCGTTAGACGGACACTGAAGTTGAGTCAAGGCATTAGAGTCCAGCTTTTACTCCCTAGTTGGTGATCTTAGGCATGTTTTTGAGTCTCAGTTTTCATTTCACTTGAAGAGCTGAATGATTCAAACTAGATGATCCCTTAGAGGCCTTGTTCATTTTTAATATTCTGTGACTTCCAACTTTAATGTGATTTTAAGAAAAACACTGCATATTCAAGGTGTATCACCTTTGGAACTAAAGGAGATGAGAATTAGGAATGATTAGGAATTTTGTACCAATGCTCAGATACAGTTGTGCAAATTTTTTAAAAAATTGATGATTATGTAGAGAATTGGTTCTGAATTGAGCCTGGATTTACTAGAAGAACCTAGGGAACTTCCCCAAAGCACACATACTTGTTTCTGACTGCTCCCACCCTTTGTCAGTCACTAGTTTAAAGTTATTAAAAATAACTTTATTAAAAATAAAGTTATTAAAAATAAATACGTAAGAAGTTCTTGCCAAGATTCACTTACATACTACACGTTGCTCACATCTCTCTAGCTTATGTCCTCATTTTTGAAAATCTTAAGGACTTTCATTATTGCACTCATCTCACACGCTAGTAAAGTAATGCTCAAAATTCTCCAAGCCGGGCTTCAGCAATACGTGAACCATGAACTTCCAGATGTTCAAGCTGGTTTTGAAAAGGCAGAGGAACCAGAGATATTGCCAATATCTGCTGGATCATCGAAAAAGCAAGAGAGTTCCTGAAAAACATCTGTTTCTGCTGTATTTACTATGCCAAAGCCTTTGTCTGTGTGGATCACAATAAACTGTGGAAAATTCCGAAAGAGATGGGAATACCAGACCATCTGACCTGCCTCTTGAGAAACCTATATGCAGATCAGGAAGCAACAGTTAGAAGTGGACATGGAACAAAAGACTGATTCCAAGTAGGAAAAGGAGTACGTCAAGGCTGTATATTGTCACCCTGCTTATTTAACTTATATGCAGAGTACATCATGAGAAACGCTGGGCTGGAGGAAGCACAGCTGGAGTCAAGGTTGTGGGGAGAAATATCAATAACCTCAGATATGCAGATGACACCACCCTTATGTCAGAAAGTGAAGAGGAACTAAAGGGCCTCATGATGAAAGTGAAAGAGGAGAGTGAAAAAGTTGGCTTAAAGCTCAACATTCAGAAAACGAAGATCATGGCATCCAGTCCCAACACTGCATGGAAAATAGATGGGGGAAACAGTGGCTGAGTTTATTTTTCCGGGCTCTAAAATCACTGCAGATGGTGACTGCAGCCATGAAATTAAAAGACACTTACTCCTTGGAAGGAAGGTTATGACCAAGCTAGACAGCATATTGAAAAGCAGAGACATTACTTTGTCAACAAAGGTCCATCTAGTCAGGGCTATGGTTTTTCCAGTAG
>SJYX01002696.1:180174-332540 GCA_006410675.1 Oreotragus oreotragus | reverse complement strand
TCCTGGAAGCAAGACAGAGATAAAATGCAATAAATCTATTGGGGGTAACATCTGTGGAAGATAAGCAGAGGAGCAGGAGTAGAAAGTGACTGAGGGTCAGACCTTTTACAATGTTTCTTTCCTCTCTAAGTCATTTTCCTTCCAAAATAAAATTCAGCCAATATCTGGATTTAAATATGCTAATCATGAACTCTAGTATTAAAGAGGTGCATACTCACTATGTTTACGTGAGTAAATCCCCTTTTCCAAGACGGTTATTAGTGTGGGTCCTCAAAGAATCCAAGATGGGATTATCATACACAAGATTTATTAGGGGAGAGTCCTCTGTAAAAGAGAACAGGCAGAGAACTGGGACAGGCTGAGATTACTGTCAGACTACCATATAAATCTGACCCTAAGTGAAAGAGAGAACAAGAAAAGACACCCCCCAGACTTCCTTACAGTTAGAGGAAGGTTTGCCAAAGCCATATGGAATCCCCAAGCCAAAATCAGTGATCAGAGGAGTCCTATGTCTTCCAGATACAGATCTGCCTTAGTATTCTGCCATACTCAGTAATTGGGTCAGCCCCTGGAAGGCATACAGTACAAATGTGGCAATGGATTTCACAATTCAGCAACCAGAGTCTTGGTCAAATACCCTCTCTGGTTGGAATTCTCCAAGTCACATTCTCATGGCTACTACCTGAATATAATCATTAAAATATTTTGTAATGCATAAATACAAGGGTAGCCATCAACTTTACTTTTTAAAAAATCATCATCTAGGGTGAAATTGGATAGCTTTTCACCAATCATTCTATTTAATTCCAACAACAACTTTGAGATAGATACTAATATTATCTTTGTTTTATCAATGAGGAAAATACGGATCAGCAAGATTGGAGAACTTGTCCAGGATTCCACGGTTTGCAAGTGTCCTGGCTGGAATTCAAGCACAAATAGATTTGTCCAACTCTACAGCCAGCGTGACAGGCATTGTGTTTGGGCATGAGTTAGTGAGCAAGATAAAATTCAACCTTCAGAGAGTTTACAGTGCCGATAATCCTTCTCTGCTCCCTAGTCCTCATAGCTGTAATTTATTGATTATTTCTCTGTGTCACTATGCTCAGTGCCCTACCGACATTAGCTTCCTTAGTCCTCAACACACTTCCTGTTGAATGAAGTTTAGAAAAATCATAGCTATAAACTATAGCTAATATTTATTGAGCTCTCACAATAACCTTATGTAGTAGGTGCTCTTTTTATTTTCATTTTACAGATGAGAAAGCTGAATTAAAGCACCATTGGTTTAATAGCTTTCCCAAGGTGGAGTGGTGGAGTCAAACACAGGTACTCTGTGAATTTAAATATGGTCTGGATTTAAACAAGCTCTGAGACCAGAGCTACTATGCTAAACTGCCCAATGACAGGAAAGCTGGATTTGCATCTCTAATCTGTTTGACTGACTCCAGATTATTTTCTGCCCAAATGATATATTGCTCTGCTACTTAATTGTTCCTCATTCACTTATACTTTTTTTTCTTTTGGATCATGCACTTTCTCAACACACTCACTGAGTACCTACTCATATGCTACATCCTGCGGCTGCTGCTTGTGTGCTCAGTTGTGTTGGACCCTTTGCAACCCGATGGACTGTAGCCTGCCAGGCTCCTCTGTTCATGGGATTCTCCAGGCAAGAATACTGGAGTGGGTTGCCTCCTCCAGGGGATCTTCCTGACCCAAGGATTGAACTTGAGTCTCCTGCACTAGCAGGAGGATTCTTTACCACTGAGCCACTGAGCCACCTGGGAAGCCCCCATAAGCTACATATATGTACTATATGTGACATACCCAAACAAAGAAAGATTATGGAGCCATAAAAAAAAAAAAGTAAGGAAGGGACTTCCCTAGTGGTTCAGTGGCTAAGACTCCACACTCCAAATCCAGGGGTCCCGAGTTTGATCCCTGGTCAAGGAACTAGATCAGATCCTACATGCCACAACTAAGGATCCTGCATGACGCAGTGAAGATCCTATATGCTGCAACTGAGACCCGGCATAGCCAAGTAAATTAAACAAATCAATAAAATTTTGTTTTAAAAAAGAACAGAAGAGCTTATTATGATACAGCATAATCTCCGGAATATATTGTTAAGTGAAAAAAATCAAAGTACAGAAGAGTACTGTTGGCCCTCCCTAATCTTATAAGAAGGAAGGGAACTATGGAACAAATGGTCTGAACTCTTAAAAAAATGTCAGTGTGATGAGTGACCAAAAAAAAAAAAAAATTAAGAGGTAAATATGAAAAGACAATAAAGAGACTTGACAAACTAAACACAACTTGTCATTCCCCAATAGGTTCCTGGATCTGGGGAGAGAAGAGTTATAAAGTGTTAAGTCCTGAGCTATAAAGGGTCTGAGGTATTTCCCCACTTTCAATTTATACACACACACACACACACACACAGGAACACTATACCTCTGGATCTGGATCAGAAATAGAACTGTTTTTACTGACATAACAATCTTAGCACCAGCTTTCTATGTCGTTTTCCCACGGGGTGACTGAAAGAGAGCCTGATGTAATCTGTACATACAGTGCAGTTTGTACTATGTAAGAGAGACTCCAAATTTATGAATCCTAGAGCTTATCTAGCATGACCTTCACAGCTGCCCATCGTTCCCTCCAGAAGTGAAGAGAGATCTTTGCTCTGGAATGCAATAAATCCTATTTAGGGAGAGGTTGGAGTGATCACTACCTTTCTGGACAAAAGAGCTATGGGGAGAGAGAAAACTTTAATTCTCCAGAAGTCTCTATCTCCAGGATTGCTATTCAGTCATCCTTTAACTCAGGTTGCCAGAATTTGTTTTCTCAGCCTTAACCATGCAGAAATGTGAAAATATTTGTGGAGAGGTTGTTTCTTGACCTAAGGGACTTAGTGGGACAAGGAGTGAAGTCTGCACTTGAACTATATATTAGACAAAAATTTGGAATGAATGTCAAATTTCCTGAAATTGATAATTGTATTATGATCTATTTTAACATTTCCTTTTCCTTAGGAGTAAAGGGTCATGATGTCTGCAACTTCCACACAGTTAAAAAATTTATTCAAAGCAATAAGTCAAAGTGTTGATTATTAAACCTAGAAAGTTGAGTTCATGGATATTTATTTAAACTTTCTGTATGTATTTTTCCACAAAAAGGAGTATGGGGGGAAAGACATAATTTCAGTTCTCAAGGACCTCACAGATTAAAGCAGAGGATCAGTAAATGTAAGTAAATTTGATGGGTGAAAACCCAACCTTTCTTTCTATGCTTATGTTGCTATTTATCTTTCTTCCCAGATGAATTTTAGTAAGGTATATGTAAGCAGAGACATCTTTCCTACACTAGTCTAATTAGTATTCAGTTAGGCTCTAAGCCTGTTCAATATATTTCTCTTGAGTGAATCTTTCCTATTAACAACACTTCAGTGCTTCACTATAACCTAGAGGCAATTAGCCTGGCATTACAAATCCTTTACTCAGCCTCATCAACGACTAGGTCTTTCAAAACATTGTTCTCTCTCATGCTTCCATACTTTTATAATTTTTGCTTCCTCTTCTGAAATGCTCTTTCCCTTCTCTGATTGTCAGATGCATCCTACTATTATTCAGGACTTAGCTGAAATGCTAAGTGTTTTCATAACATTTTGTATGGGACTCTCAGCATATCATCACTATCATCATCATCATTGTAGCATCCCCCATGCCTCTTTACACACACACACATAATTATGGATATTCTGAATCTTTAAACAACACCTGAGGAAGGTATCATTATCCTCTTTGTATAGAAGAAGAGACTAGTTCAAAGATATAAAGGGGTTTGCTTAGTTGCATAGCTACTAAGTTAATGAGCCTGTTTTCCAAACCCAGGTGTGTCTAATGCCAAAGCTATTATAATTGTTTTTTCCTCATAATTTCCTCAGAGGAAACTACTTGTGATTTCTTTTTATTTCCCCAGGGCTTACAATGTAACTGGTGAGTAGTAGACACTCCATAATATACCTTTGTGGAAAATTGTTGGTGCACACCATGTCAGATCCTACTTCCATAAGCTCTTAGTATTTTCCCACCTAAATACCCTACCTCCCCTCTGCCTATTTAAATTCTATCTATCCTTTGAAATGCCCCCTCTGTGGATCCTCCAATTGTTGCAGCCTACACGTAGCTCTTTCCCCTGTTTCAATAATGCCAGCCTACACATTTTTGCCCTGGATTACATTCTACCCTGCACTGGGCTTGTATTGTCTTATTCATGGCTAGCTTCTCAGGACAAGGACAGAATCTTCTCTTTGGAATGCCTCAGAGCACATAACACAGGTCTGATCACTAGGCTGTTTGCTTAGAAGACTTCTTTCATCTACAGCCAAATAGCCTTCAGTAACATTGGGAGGTTACATTCAGTTCTACACATATTTGAAAGTGGCAGTTAAACTCCTACTCTCTGAATAAGATCCTTCACTCATTAGACAGGAAACTGATTTTTGTGGAGGTACAATCTTATTATTAACATAGGATAAGGATTGAAAATTGAATTGAAAACTAACTATATCGAATCCACCATCTTAAGTTCAAGTTCTACTTTAAGTTTCAGAATCCTTCAATTGCACTCTAGATTGTTGCACTGAAATCCCCAAGTTCTATTTTGTGAACTCCAAATTCTAACACTGGAGTTGTAGGCCTACTCTGAGCATATCTGATTCTACTAATGCAAACCATACTCTACTATCATTCCATAAAATTAATCTATCGAACTATAGATTCTACTCTGGGAACCCAGTTTATGTTTAGAATTCCAGGTTGTATTCTGTGAGTCCTATATTCTCCCCCTGGGTAAACAGATTCCAGTATTAAATAAAGCCTAAGATTCTGCTTTTGGAATTATAGCATCTATTTTGGCAATACTAGATTCTATTCCCTAGATTCTAGATTCAAATATTCCAGTAACCCCAGAATCTCTTGTCAAGGCCCAAGATTCCAACATTAGAATTCCAGGTTCTGTTCTTTGCATCACATATCCTACCTTTGGAAAGTGGTATTGTACTCGCTGAACTCCAGGTCCTTTTAAAATAGATTTGTTTGTTCATGTTAACTTTTTGGCTGTGGTGGGCCGCCGTTTGCTGCCTGCAGGCTTTGTCTGGCTGCAGAGAGCAAGGGCTCCCGTCTAGTTGCAGGGCAGGGCTTCTCACTGTGGTGCCCTCTCTTGTTGCAGAGCACAGGCTCTAGGCGCACGGGTTCAGGAGTTTCCACACACTCAGGAGCTGTGGCGTACGGGCTTATCGGTGCTACGACGTGTGGAATCTTCCCAGACCAGGGATCCAACCTGTGTCCCTTGCATTACAAGGCAGATCTTAACCTATGGACCACCAGGGAAGCCCTGAACTCAAGATCTTAATACTGGACTTTACATCCTACTACTTCAATGTAAGATTTCATTATCTGAATCTCAATTTCGAATCTTGGAACTCAAGGATCCACTAATTCTGGATTCTGCCATTAAAACCCTAGGTCTTTGTCTCCCCAGAAAAATTCAAACGTTAAAACTCAAGGTTCTACTCTCAGAAGCTAAAACTATACTATATAAAATTTACTTGCAGAATAGATTACATTATCAGGATTAAACCTGAAGGTTCAGAGCTGAGTCTGAAATTCTGAGTCTATAAAACTTTGAACTCCAATTATTGAGATTAAATTGAGGTCTTCATTTGGAGCTCTAAACTCAGGATAAAATCATTTATGTTTTATTCAGTTTTTATTAGATGAGTCCCTTAGTCTACCATTGGACATAAAAATCACTCAAGAAGCTTCTATTGTCATAATTTCTATTAGTTAAACCTCAGGTTTTACTAATAGAATTTAAAGCTCTTCTAAACTCTAGAATCTAGAGGTACTTCTCATAGTACTTAAAAGCATGCGCTCTGGAGGCATACTTGCTTATGGTCAGATACCGTCTCTGATCTTCCCAGGTGTGACCTTTGGAAAATTATTTAACCTCTCTATGCCTCAGTTTCCTCATTTGTAAAATAGGGATGATAATAATAGTACTCAGCTGACAGGTTTTTTGTGAGCGTTTACATGTAATAACAACAACAGCAGCAACAATAATAATACAAGTAAAGGACTTAGAACAATGCTTGGCACATGTGTCTGTGTGCTGCTCAGTCGTGTCTGACTAACTGTGACCCGATGACTGTAGCTCCCTAGGCTCCGCCGTCCATGGGATTCTCCAGGCAAGAGTACTGGAGTGGGTTGCCATTTCCTTCTCCAGGGGATCTTCCCGACCCAGGGATGGAACCCACACCTCTTGTGTCTCCTGCATTGGCAGGCAGATTCTCTACCAACCGCACTACCCAGGAAGCCCAATAATGACAATGACAATGATCATACAGATAAAGGACTTAGAACAATGCTTGGCACATAGTAAGCACTTGATTAGCATTAGCCATTAACATTATTACTATTGAAGGCTGATTCTAATACTAATCTAATATGCTAGACTTCAATTTTGGAATTTCATAATTCAATATTATACCTTAGGTTCCACCGTGACAACTCAGGATTCTCTATTGGAATGCAACATGTGCTCTCTGAACCCTGTATTCTGTGCTTGGATTTCAGGCTAAGCATTCAAACTTCAATACTGTATTATTGGAACTTAAAGTTCCACTCTCAAAGCCCAAGGTTCTAACAATATTGTAAATTCCATATTCTAATCTTGTAACCCCACATTCAAGTTAGGAACCATCGGTTTCTTTCTCTGAAATTGAAATTTCACTATTGGACCTCTAGATTTTACTCTCATAACTGGAGTTTTGTTTTATTTTTTTCCAGAGATTTTACTATTAGAACTCCAGGCTCCAGATTCAAAGTCTGAGACTCGAGTACTGAAATCCTGTACCTACTATTGAAACTTCAGGTTCTAGTCTCTGAACCTGGGCATTCTACAGTTAGAACTCAGCTACTTGGAACCCCAAAATTCTACTACTGGAAGAATAGGGTTTATTCTCTGAACTTGAATCCTACAATTAGATTCCAAAATCACAATCAGAAATTCTACTTCTGGGGACTTCCCTGGTGGTCCAGTGGTTAGGACTCAACACATTCACAGTGGTGTCCTGGGTTCAACCCCTGGTCAGGGAACTAAAATTCTGCAAGCTGTGTGTAGCGCAGCTGGAAAGAAAAAAAGAAATTCTACTCTGGGATTTCAATAATAGCAACCTCGGATTCCATACTAGAACACAAGTTCTAACTTGCAAATTTTATACTTTATTTTTGACCTTTCAGTTATATCAAAGTCTGAGATTCTAATACTGAACGCCAGGTACCAAATCTGGAATTTCAGATTTTACTATTTTACTCCAGATTTCATTCTTATGACCCCAGATTTGACTCTTGGTTTTCTAGCTTCTCTCTAGAGGATGCCATGACATGTATCTTGAGAATCTTCCAGGCATTCTTACTTGACTCTGCACTGTCCTGAACTGTACTGTCAAATTAGAATTCCTGGGATAACAAATCCCCCGATGAATAGAGTCCTTTGGGAATGGCTACCACAACAGGGAACCAGGTTAACCTATGGCAAAATTGAGTTACTGACACTTCCTGTAGCTCCTCTTCCTTCCCCTATCTGCCATCTCATCTTTGTGGCTCTTCTTCAGGTGCCCTGGCTTAAAACTCAACATTCAAAAAACTAACATCGCAGCATCTGGTCTCATCACTTCATGGCAAATAGATGGGAAACAATGGAAACAGTGACAGACTGTTTTCTTGGGCTCCAAAATCACTGCAGAGGGTGACTGCAGCCATAAAATTAAAAGACGCTTGCTCCTTGGAAGAAAGCTATGACAAACCTAGACAGCATGTTAAAAAGCAGAGACATTACTTTGCCAACTAAGGTCCATCTAGTCAAAGCTATGGTTTTTCTAGTAGTCATGTATGGATGTGAGAATTTTACCATAAAGAAAGCTGAGCACTGAAAAACTGATGCTTTTGAAATTTCATGTTGGAGAAGACTCTTGAAAGTCCCTTGGACTGCGAGGAGATCAAACCAGTCAATCCTAAAGAAAATCAACCTTGAATATTCATTGGAAGAACTGATTCTGAAGCTGAAGCTCCAATACTTTGGCCACCTGATGTGAAGAGCTGACTTATTAGAAAAGACCCTGATGCTGGGAAAGATTGAAGGCAGGAGGAGAAGGGGACCTCAGAGGATGAAATGGTTGGATGGCATCACTGACTCGATGGACATGAGTTTGAGCAAGCTCTGGCAATTGGTGATGGTCAGGGAAGACTGGCATGCTGCAGTCCATGGGGTCTCGAAGAGTCATCAGACATGACTGAGCTACTGAACTGAACTTCAGGTCCCCATTGCCCTGTGCACACTCACTGCATCCATCCAACCCACTTAGGTCAAGCGGTTTTGAAATACATTCTTGTTTTAAACTTTTTACACTGAAGTGCAAATGAATTAAAGTATTTAATACATTCCCCCATCCCTACCCTCCATTTAAATATTTAAAATTTAAAATCTCAACCAAAGAGATGAAGCTCCTAAAGTAATACTACACACATTTTCAAAAAAGGAGGGAGGTAATTTGGAAAGAAAATCAGAATCTCTGGTGGACCCTTGAAATCAACTTACCTAATTGATTGATTGGTCTTTTCAGGTGCTAGAGGTAAAGAATCCTCCTGTCAATGTAGGAGAAAAGTGGCAGCCCACTCCAGTATTCTTACCTGGAAAATTCCATGGACAGAGAAGCCTAGCAGGCTACAGTCCATGGGGCCACAGAGTCAGACACAACTTAGAGACTGAACAATTGATTGATAATGAAAAGATTCTGGGATTTGGGAAAGCTCCCTTATTTCTCATTTCATTTGTAAAGTGGGAATTGAAAATTCATGTAGATAATATACATTTAAAAAGTGCTTTACGAACATTACCCAAGTATTAGTTGCTGTTGTCCCTTTTGTAAAGAACACTTCCTTGACTGCTTTGATCGTGACTACTGTGCCACCTGTTGGGCATAGCTTGAATTACACCATTGTTTTTCTAAGTGTCACTCAACAATCACTCTCGATTTTCTTTGGTACACTTGAAGATCCTTAAGATTAAAAAAAAAAAAAAGATTAAAAAAATATATATATATTCCCTTGATTGGTTTCACTGAATTTATAATAAGTGATTTAAGATTAATGAGTTTAAAAAAGATTAATGAGTTCAACAAATATCTACTGAACTTTTATCAGGTGGATAGGGCCAAGGACACAAAGAGGGAGAAGTCTTAATGCCTACCACCAAGGGAATGAGAGGTATGCCAGTGTGTTAGGGAAGACATCACAAAGTAGGTGATCTCCTACCTACTCTGTTCCAGGGAACTGAATCATGGGAACTAAGATGTGCTGATCCCATAAGAGCAGAATTAGTAAGCCCCTCAGAAGTTATGTCCAGTATCCTCATTGTGCAGATAAGGAGACAGGCCCAGAGAGAAGCAGTGATTTGCCCAAGGGTCACAGTGTAATCCAGTACTCTTGCCTGGAAAATCCCATGGACAGAGGAGCCTGGTGGGCTGCAGTCCATGGGGTCACTAAGAGTCAGACACGACTGAGCGACTTCACCTTCACTTTTCACTCTCATGCATTGGAGAAGGAAATGGCAACCCACTCCAGTGTTCTTGCCTGGAGAATCCCGGGGACAGGGGAGCTTGGTGGGCTGCCGTCTATGGGGTCGCACAGAGTTGGACACTACTGAAGTGACTTAGCAGCAGCAGCAGCAGCAGCAACACAGTGTATTAAAAAGCAGAAACATCACTTTGCCGACAGTATAGTCCATATAGTCAAAGGTCCATCTAGTCAAAGCTATGGTTTTTCCAGTAGTTACATACGGATGTGAGAGTTGGACCATAAAGAAGCTGAGCGCTGAAGAATTGATACTTTCAAATTGTGGTGTTGGGGAAGACTCTTGAAAGTCCCTTGACCACAAGAGATCAAATTAGTCAATCCTAAAGGAAATCAACCTTGAATACTCATTGGAAGGACTGATGCTGTAGTTCCAATTCTTTGGCCACCTGATGCAAAGAGCTGACTCATTGAAAAAGACCCTGATGCTGGGTAACATTGAGGGCCAGAGGAGGAGATGACAGAGGATGAGGTGGTTGGATGGCATCATTGCCTTGATGGACATGAGTCTGAGCAAACTCAGGGAAATAATGAAGGACAGGGAAGTCTGGCATGTTGCAGTTCATGGAATTGCAGAGTTGGACAAGACTTAGCAACTGAACAACAAGATATAGCAGTGAGGCAGACTTTAGGGACCCTGACTAACTGGGATTTGCTTCTCTTTAATTTATGACGGAATATCCTTTCCTAAAAGCATGTATTTCAGAGTAGAGATCACCTGGAGAAGAAAGGGGACAGAAAGCGAGGAATAGGAGCCTTGACTCCTGGGGACAATCCAGCTTTTCTAGGAGCTGGCTTTGTTCGAGGACTTAAGAGGTTGTTAGTGGGAAGACAATTGTTTCTGATAGGGAACTCCTAGGAGCAGAAATGAGATTTGCCCCCTTCCTCTACTCTAAATTGTTTTACTCACGTGGAATTCATTTGATATGGCATATTCCAGTATTGTTGGGCCCATCAAAGAAATAGCAGAGTCCAGTTCTGTGGGAACTATATGCTGGGAGTGAGATGACCTGGTTCTACCTCAGCTCCGACACTATCATTCTGGGTGGTGATACTTGAAAACTCCTCCCATTCTCTGAATTTTAATTTTTAATTTTTTCATCTGTGTAGTGGGATATTTGTACCCAACCACCTGTAAGGAGTCTTTCAATCTGCAATTATAGTTTTTTTTAATTGCTAAACATTTAAATTAATTTATTCATTTATTTTTATTGGAGTATAATTGCTTCACAATGTTGTGTTAGTTTCTGCTGTACAACAAAGCGAGTCGGCTATATGTATACATATATCCCCTCCATCTTGAGAACGACACCTTTCTAGGGCTTCAATTTTTTATATTGCCCAATAGGAAGCTCCCTTCTAACTAGAATCAAGGGGTTCTGATGGCCTGGTCTTGTGCTGAGTCAAACAGGAGAAGACAATGGCACCCCACTCCAGTGCTTTTGCCTGGCAAATCCCATGGACAGAGGAGCCTAGTAGGCTGTAGTCCTTGGGGTCCCGAAGAGTCGGACACGACTGAGCAACTTCCCTTTCACTTTTCACTTTCATGCATTGGAGAAGGAAATGGCAGCCCACTCCAGTGTTCTTGCCTGGAGAATCCCAGGGATGGGGGAGCCTGGTGGGCTGCCGTCTATGGGGTCGCACAGAGTCAGACACGGCTGAAGTGACTTAGCAGCAGCAGCCTCTAACCATAGCAGTTCCGTGCTAGACTGATCTCTTTCATCTGGAAAAAGAAACAGCCTTTTAGACAGGAGCTTTATCATGCTAATCACTCTGATACCAACTCTGGTTTCCTTACTCGGAATATTGAAAGTGAAAGTGAAAGTTGCTCAGTTGGGTCTGTCTCTCTGCGACCCCACAGACTACAGAGTCCATGGAATTCTCCAGGCTGGAATACTGGAGTGGGTAGCCTTTCCCCTCTCCAGGGGATCTTTCCAACCCAGGGACCGAACCCAGGTCTCCTGCATTGCAGGTGGATTCTTTACCAACCCAGCGAATATGAGATGATCATTATTATGCAGAGGGAAGGATGATACGGAAGCTGAACCTCTCTGAATCACAGCTTCTTCATCTATAAAATTTAAAAAATATCTGTAAAACACTGACATCACGCAGTTGTCGTGAGGCCTAAATAAGAGACTGTATTTGACAGTAACAGGCATATATTTCAAATGCATCCATCTTGTTTGGGTTTCCAAGACTTCCCAGTTTCAAATATTGTTTCTACAATTCCAGTGCCTCTCAGCAGCCAGTGATATTTTAGACATAAGTTGGGTCATATCCCTCCCCTGGTTGGAAAGCCTTCAAGGCTTCCCACTGTCCGTAAGATAAAAATCCCAACTCCTTACCGTGAGCTACACGTCTTTTGTGACCTGACGTCTGCCTCTCTCTGGTCTCACCGCTTGCCACTCACTCCTTACTCTCACCACTCCAGCCACACTGGCTAACTCAGGTTCCCAGGTCATCATGCACGTGTCTTCCTGGTTAAATGCTCCTTGGCCTGCAGGTCTCAACTTACATGCCACTTTCTCAGTAACAGGTTTCCTGGACCCGGCTTCTCAAAGATCTTTTTGCCCAAGTTTTTCTCTCTCCTAACAATCTATTTTTTATTACAAATGACTAACTAGTAATAATCCTCTCAATACTTCTAGTCCTGTGCTGTGGTACTTTTGCACCATGGAAGACAACTCAATTGTGTGTCAGTATATTTGGGTTCGAGTCCGAAAATTTGTTTCATGAACATGAGCACCCTGTCTCTTTGAGCCTCATTTCCTCATCTATAAAATAGGTTTACTAATCCCCTACCCTACTCACCATACAGGGCTATTAAGGGGCTCAAACAGGATGGTGTATGTACAAAGGCCTTGCAAATTGTAAAGGGCTGTATTTAAAAGTAAAGTTATATTGTTATTAATAATTCTCTCAAGAGAGACTCTGGGTAAATAAGATAATACTGAAGTAATATTCCAAGTGACTGAGGCCAAGGAGAGAGCTTTGGCCTGGAGGCCAAGTTTGAACCTGATCCTCTCCCATGGGGCCAGGTTTCTTGTTTAATCCCTTATTGAAGAGAGAAGCCTGGATATCTCCCCAGTCTCTTTAATGCCTCAGGGTGTAAGGAGAGAAAAGTCCAAAAATAAGATACGGCTGGTTTGCTTGCCTATTGCTGTCTGCCAGGATAGGGAGAGGCACCTGGCGCGTCTCTTCTTGTGTCCTGATGCTTCTCGCGCCTTTTTCCCCTAGGGGAGGTACCCAGCATTATTAGGACTCTGGAGGAAAAGGGCTTTTTTATTAGCTAAACTGATGACAACTGTTATATACACCATCGCTGCCCATGGTCACTCTGGTATGTCATGGAAAATATATTTTCCTGGATACCCAGGGAAGTGGTGTCAAAGTGTAAAAGAACAGTACATGATTCAAAGGTTGACCATCCATTCATTCACTTGTCTGTAACCTTGGGCAGGTCCTGGGTCTCATGCCCCTAATGTGTAAAATGATAATAGATTATAGGATCATTGATGTCCTTTCTAGCCTGTGGTGTGCTGAATGAAGCACACCAATTTATCTATTTTTTTCCTTTGCCTGCTTGTACTTTTGGTGTTATATTTACTCAGTCGTAGATGTAAATCTTTGTGACTTTCAATCGGGGGTGATGTCTTAAATATTCAAGGTCACAAAGATTTACATCTATGTTTGTTTCTAAGAGTTTTATAGTTTTAGGTTTTACATATAGGTCTTTGTTCCATTTTGAGTTCATTTTGTTTATGATGTGAGGTAGGGTCTGACTTCATTCCTTTGCATGTGGATATCCAGTTGTCCCAGCACTATATGTTCAAAGGCTATTCTTTTCTTGTTGAGTGGTATAGCACATTATAATTTAAAACATTCAAAACACTGAGAATTAAAGTGCTTTGTTTCTTTGTAAAAAATTATTAAGAGTAATTTAAACAGTGCTTGCCTTCCTGTTTTACATCTTAAAATATGAGTGAGCAACTTTTCTATAAGTAGAACGTGGTCCTACTTCTCTCTAAGTTTGGATCCACTTTCAACATTGCATTCTTTGTACTTCCAACATTGTAAAGTATCTCTAAACTTTTTAAAGTGAAGTTTTTTGCCAGGGTTACTTTCTCTAAGACACCTTCAGTCTTTCCCTCACAACCACTGTCCTCAATGATATCAATAAGCTTGCCTTCACTAAGTTTCTCTGGGGACACACGCAGCTAGTGTCTTGCAAATCAAAGAAGTATCATTTCCATGCTCAACTATTTCTTCTATTATTTTATGTTTAATTAAAGTTTCACTTTCAGTCTTCTCATTTTTTGTTATCTTGCTTCATTTTTTTATGTTGATTCCCTTTTTTGATTATTAATTTCTGTTTTTTTGATTATTGATTTCTGTAAAATGTCATGTGGGTTTTGTCATTAGTAAAAGAAGAGGCAACACAATACACACTTTATTGTCTCTGTAAGAACTGAATAACAATGGCTGTACAGTGATCAATTCCTGACACTTTGAAAGAAGTGATGTGATTGATCACAAGTCATAAAGTGCATCTATTATTTATATAGTGATTTGTGAACCAAAGAGACAACAGCAAAGTTTGTACTTAGTGCAATTACATGCAGTTAATATACTGTGATAAATGAAATGTGAACTGTCTTGTTAGACTGACGTTATTTAACTAAACTGGGAACTAAAATTTGCACATTTCAGAACTTTGCAAAACAAGTTGCCTGTATGGATTACTCTAATATAATGTTTATATAACTTTTCAAAATGGCCACATTTAACAACTAGCTCACAAAATTTCTTAAAATTGAACAATTTGCTCTCATGAGCCAATAAAGCTGGCTCCACCCTATCACTGTTTTCAGCTTATATATTCCTCAGCTCTATGAATCTAATCCTTCCTTTCCTCAGCCAAAACACATACTAACACATACATATGGTGTGGTATGGTTTAGTTGCTCAGTTTCCGACTCTTTGCAACCTCATGGACTGTAGCCTGCCAGGCTCCTCTGTCCATGAAGTTCTCCGGGCAAGAATAATGCAGTGGGTTGCCATTTCCTTCTCCAGGGGATCTTCCCAGTGTAGGGATGGAAGCTGGTTCTCCTACAATGCAGGCAGATTCTTTACTGACTGAGCCACCAGGGAAGCCCAACACACACACATAAATACACTTAAAACTAAGCAGAATGTCCTTTTTTCCCAACTCTGTATCCCTATAGCATCTGGATCATAGTTAAAAATCAGTGTTTGTAGGACTGAGGTGAACTCATATGAGAACACACACGTTATTTGCTCATATGCACAGCTAGGGTGTAGCTTGCGAGTAGCTACAAGCTACTTTTATCACAAAATAAACTCTGTGAGTCATCAGGCTATAATGGATACTATTTGGCTCGTCTACTCTGCTCCAAAATATTTTTTGTTTATTTGATTTTCTGACAGTGAGAGGATACATGTACATTGGAAAGAATAGGAAGGGGTATAAAGAAACTATTAATTCTCTTCCGGAGCTGACAGAGATGGGAAACAGTGTGTGAGGTCCAAAAGATGAGAAAAGACAAGGGAAGATAATTTACCTTGAGTGTTTACCATGTACTTGGCACTTTCTTGATGACGCTTTCAACCACATACCATACAAATGAGTAAAACAAGACTCAGAATAAGTGGCTACCTTCAGTCAAATAGCCTGAAGTCAGTGGAACTGTGATTTAAACTCAGATTTGCCAACTCCAAAGTGCAGGTTCTTTCCACCATACTATCCTATCTCTGTACATGGCCAGTAGTATGGAATAGGCTGGTATGCTGAAGCAGCCCTGATTGAACTGGACACCCTGAGGTTAGGCCCAGAGATTCGAAGCCCTAAACAACAATTTTCTTCTTCAGTCCAGTCCATGTTTACGTCATTAGAACCCAGGTGTCCAGTCTCTAACCCAGGATCTTTTCATTGTACATACCTGCCATGTTGCCTCATATGTAATCCTTATGAAAAACCCATAATAAACGTTCCCCAATCTCAAATGTATCTCCATACTTTCTCTCTAGGACCAGAGAATGGCAGTGTGAGTCACCACAGGCAGAGGGTTAACAATTATGCTTATGGAAACACCCTCTTGTGTTGTTGTTCAGTCAAATTTGACTCACAGGAAGATATTTCACTCACATTATAAATGTTTCCAGTGGTTTTCCCCTCCCTGGTGGTTGGTGCACATTCCCACTGTGTGTGGGAGGAGGTGTGGTGGTGCTGAAGCAACAAGAACATCGAAGTCGGAGGGACCAGACTTGGAATCTTAGCTCTGCCACTTACAGTCACTCGGGACTGGTAACCTCAGTCTCTTAATATGTCAACATGTTGCAGCAGCAGTCATTTTTCTCTCAAGCCCGCTATTTTCCCCACGGTTGTGGCCCAGTTTGATAGCCATAGACCGACCACCCAGTTGCCTAAGCCAGAAATCTGAGTCACCATTGACTTCTCCCTCTTTTTCACATACCAATCCAATCATGAGTTTGATCATTTTGCCTTGTGAAATCTCCATTCTCTCTGCTCTACCTTAATTCAGGTCACTATCGCTTTTGACTAGATTGTTGCAATAGACACTTATAAATGGCTTCTGTGTCTCCAAATTTGTGTCCTCTACTCCATTTTCTTTTTATTTACTTTAATATTTATTTGGGGGACGTGCTGGGTCTTCGTTGCTGCCCACAGGCTTTCTCCAGTTGCAGCAAGCAGGGGCTACTCTCTACTTGCGGCACACGGGCTTCTTACTGCAGTGGCTTCTCCTGTTGCAGAGCACAGGCTCCAGGGAGCTCAAGCTCCGCAGCTGTGGTGCATGCGCTTAGCTGCCCTGTGGCATGTGGAAACTTCCTGGACCAGGGATCAAGCCCGTCTCCTGCATTGGCCGGTGGATTCTTAACCACTGGACCACCAGGGAAGTCGCTAACCTATTTTCTACACAGTGGGTCGAGTGATCTTCTGTAAAATCAGACCTACTAATCCCACTGACCAGCTTAAAAGCTCTAATGGCTTTCCCTCACCCATAAAGTTAAATGCGGAGTCCTTGATATTGATTATGAAGCCTTTCCTGACTTTGCTTCTGCCCTGGCTGTCATTCCTCCCAACCCTGTCTACTCTGCCCGAGACAAAACTGTGTCTTAGTTCTTCAAACACATATTTTCTCTTGCCCCTAGCTTGTTGCACATTCTGTTCCTGCTGCCTGGAGCACACGTTCCCTAACTTCCCACTTCGCGCCCCTCCACCCAATTTACCTAGCTAAGTTCTAGCCATTTTTCATGTCTCCATTTAGGTACCATTTCCCCTAAAAAAATCTTGCCCAACCCCTAAGTTTAATTAAGATGCCCTGATTTTTGTTCCTATATAACACACTGTGCTTACCGCCTAAAATTCTAATTGCCTATTTTCTCATCTGCCTCCACCAGTAGTCTAAACTTAAGGGCAGAGATAATATCTTGTTTACCATAGAACATAGTATCTCATACATAGAAGTGTTCAATAAATATCTGATCAATTGAATGAATTAATGAATTGTTCTATGCTCTCACTGCCTAGACTCCTGGCTCTGTACCCTAGATTTTAGGATCTGTTTCTAGCCCTCTTTTCTGATTTAGGTGCCCTATTCTCTTCTTGTCCCCAGGTCACTCTTAAGACTTTCAACCCTGAATATTCTTCCGAGATCAGAAGAGATCAGGGGCGTTCAGGCGGCTATGGCCGGAGACTCAACTCTGAATATTCTTGTCAACACCCTCTGCAGTTCCATTTAGGATATTCCAGGGAATTGGAATATCCAAGGAATTAGGATATTCCAAGGAATCCAGGGTAACTGGGCTGGTCAACCCTGACCACAACTCATACTTGCCCAGAGAGACTCAGATAATAACAATAGTTACCATAAATGAATCCCTACTATATGCCAATCCTTGAAAATATAGCAGACATTAGCCTCATTTTATTGATGAAAAAAATGGCCTTCTGTTTATTGCTGTTGTTGTTCAGTCACTAAGCTGTGTCTGACTCATTGCCACCCATGGACTGCAGCACGCCAGTCTTCCCTGTCCTTCATTATCTCCCAGAGTTTGCTCAGACTCATGTCCATTGAGTCAGTGATGCTATCTAACCATCTCATTCTCTGCCACCCTCTTCTCCTTTTGCCTTCAAACTTTCCCAGCATCAGGGTCTTTTCCAATGAGTTGGCTTTTCATATTAGGTGGCCAAAGTATTGGAGAGTCAGCTTCAACATCACATCAATCTTTCCAATGAATATTCAGGGTTGATTTCCTTTAAGATTACTGGTTTGATTTCCTTGCAATCCAAGGGACTCTCAAGAGTCTTCTCCAGCACCACAATTCAAAAGCATCAGTTCTTTGGTGCTCAGTCTTCTTTTGGTCCAACTCTCTGATCTGTACATGAATACAGAAAAAGCTTTGACTATATGGACCTTTGTTGGCAAAGTAATGTCTCTGCTTTTTAATATGCTCTCTAAGTTTGTCATAGCTTTCCTTTCAAGGAGCAAGTGTCTTTTAATTTTATGGCTGCAGTCACCATCCACAGTGATTTTGGAGCCCAAGAAAATAAAACCTGTTACTGCTTCCACTTCTTCCCCATTTACTCAGGATTTGAACCCAGATCATTTAAACTGTTCTTTTATTGTAATTTCTTACTGTATCAGATTTGACAGAAAAATATATGTGTTGGTGGGCTTCCCTGTGACTCAGTGGATAAGAATCTGCCTGCCAGTGCGAGAGATGTGGGTTTGATCCCTGGGTTGGGAAGATCCCCTGGAGAAGGGAATGGCAACCCACTCCAGTATTCTTGCCTGGAGAATCCCATGGACAGAGGAGCCTGGTGGGTTACAGTCCATGGAGTTGCAAAGGGATGAAGATGACTGAATACAAATGCAACATTGGGAGGAGAGACAGACACTGGTAGCTCTGAGGCACAACCCCTTGGTAGGGTAATTTGGTGCTATCTTTTTTTCAAATTATTTTTTATTGATGTGTAGTTGCTTTACATTGTTGTGATAGTTTCTGTTGGACAGAAGGTGAATCAGCTAAATGTACACATACATCCTCTGTTTTGGATTTCCTTCCCATTTAGGTCACCACAGAGGATTGAGTTCCCTGTGTTATACAATGGACTCTCATTAGTTTTTTATTTTATACACAGTAGTGTATATATGTCAGTTCCAGTCTCCCAATTCATCCCACTTTCCCATCCCATCCTCATATCCATATGTCCTTACTCTGTGTGTCTTTTTTTCTGCTTTGCAAATAAGTTCACTTGTATCATTTGTCTAGATTCCACATGTAAGCAATATTATACAATATTTGTTTTTTTTTTTCTGACTTCCTTCACTTTGTATGACAGTTTCCAGGTCCATTCATGTCTGTAAATCGCAGTTTTCATGGTTGAGTAATAGGCGCTATCTAGTAAAACTATATGTGCCTTTATCTCTTGAGCCAGAAATATAAATTATTCTAAGAATTTCCCCTGAAGATACATCTACAACATTATAAATACATAGATGAACAAAATTATTTGTTGTTACACTGTTTGCAATGCAAAATACTGGAAACAACATAAATACCCACATGTAGGAGTAAGTGTAGAATAAAGTATAGAATAATAAACTATAGACACGGTTCTCAAGCATTTTGGTAACAGGCCCCCTTTACTCCCTTATAAATTATGGAAGACTGCAGAAATCTTTTGTCTGTGTGGACACCTGTTAATATTTATCATCTTAAAAACTAAAACTGAGAAAATAATTTAAAGAATTATTCATTTATTTAAAATAACAGTGAACTCATTATATGTTAACATAAGCAACTTATTTTAATGAAAAAATACTTGTATTTTTCACAACAAAAATATATTATGAAAACTGGCATTGTTTACATTTTTGTAAATTCCACCCCTGCCCCCAACCAGAGTACCCATCCCCCTGCAGTGAAAGCTCAGAGTCCTAACCACTAGACTGCCAGGGAATTCCCTTTAAATCTCTTTAAAGCCAGTCAATTAGAAGACAGCTGGATTATCATATCTACTTCTGCACTCAATCTCTTGGGACATGTTTAGTTGATGTATGTGAAGAAAATCTGTCCTTAAAGGATACATAGTTAGAAAAGTGAGGAGTACATTAACAGTCATTTCAGATAATAGTGGATATTTTCTGTGACACTACTTTAAAACTTGACAAGTGGTAATTTCTTTTATATAATATATACATATATATATATACACATATATATGTATGAAAAGTAAAAGTGTTAGTTGCTCAGTTGTGTCTGTAGCCTGCCAGGCTCCTCTGTCCATGGAATTCTCCAGGCAAGAATACTAGAGTGGGTAGCCATTCCCTTCTCCAGGGGATCCTCCCAACCCAGCGATTGAACCTGGGTTCCCTGCACTGCAGGCAGATTTTTTATCATCTAGTCACCAGGGAAGCCCATTCATGTGAAGAAAAAATATTCATATATACTTATATACACACGTATATTTTTTATTTGGTTGCACCAGGTCTTAGTTGCAGCACACAGGATCTTTTAGTTGTAGCATGTGGGATCTAGTTCCCTGACCAGGGATCAAACCTGAGCCCTCTGCATTGGGAGCCTGAAGTCTTAGCCACTGGACCACCAGCAAAGTCCCGACAAGGGCTAATTTCTTAATGGTTAGCTACAATATGGAATCTGAAGCCATATCAATTAATTTTTTGCATGCTTTTCCATTAAAATCTTTTGGTCTATATTACATTTAAAGGGATATTTTATCCACATATGTATTTGTAAAATCATGCATTGGTCATTTGAAAAAAAATACTAGTACGCTGAGTTATGTAGACCTTCCAAATGTTGACATATTTCATTACACAATTAAAACAAAAAACTCCACAATGTTTGTTAATAATCACCCATCTCTTCAGAAAAGTCTGGGAAGCTGTCAAGTTTATGTTAGTAGAAAGCTTGAATTTTATCCTTGGCAACAAACACTGTTAGTTCCTTTCCTTGAAGTGACAAGCTCACTTCAGCCATTATCCAGAAAATGACTGCCAAATTCCCAAGTCTGAATACCAGAGTTAATCTGTTCTTTAAAATAAAAATGAGGTTCAAGTAAAAGTAGAGTGTGTGTGTTTGTGTGTTCTCTAGCTCTATTTACTGAGAGCCTAGAAGCAATGGCATCATAGTGGCAATGAGCACACCTACCACCTAGATCTTATTTTCTAAATACCTTCCTTCACTAAATAGAACGAAGGCTTTAGAGGAAATGGATGTTTCCAGGGCTGGGACTAGGAAAGCACAAGGCCAGCCTGGGATATAGTGCCAGAAAGTAAAGTAAATGCTTAGAAGACGATGGAAAGATGATAAATGAACAAAGAAGCCAACCAAATTTGAAACAATTTTTCCATCAAAAAATTTCTTTCCATCAAAAGAAATAATGATGGTAATGATTATAAAATTCAAAGAATAAAATAAAAGTTGATGAGTTTATTCTGATATAAATCAACAAGTTGATTGATAAATGGGAGAGAAGCAAAAAGCTCACCCATAGCGTAGGGAGGCAAATAAAAAAATGTATTGGGAATGATAATGATGGAATTAGAAATTTGGCAACAATAAAATTAATAACTACTTCAAGCAAGAGTTATCAACACATGTTTAAATTTGTAATCTCTCTAAAAGATATTAATTACAAAGAGCAAAATAGTTACTAACACTGGATAAACCTGGCAGATACCATCTTAATCAATCAAGTGATCATCATTAGTCATCAGTTCAGTTGCTCAGTTGTGTCTGATGACTCTTTGCGACCCCATGGACTGCAGCACGCCAGGCTTCCTTGTACATCACCAACTCCCAAGCTTGCTCAAACTCATGGCCATCAAGTTGGTGATGCCATCCAACCATCTCACCCTCTGAGGTTCCCTTTTCCTCCTGCCTTCAATCTTTCCCAGCATCAGGGTCTTTCCCAGTGAGTCAGTTCTTCGCATCAGATGGCCAAATTATTGGAGCTTCAGCTTCAGCATCAGTTCTTCCAATGAATATTCAGGATTGGTTTCCTTTAGGATGGACTGGTTGGATCTCCTTGCAGTCCAGGGTACTCTTAAGAGTCTTCTCCAACACCACAGTTCAAAAGCATCAACTCTTTGGCACTCAGCTTTCTTTATGGTCCAACTCTCACATCCATACATGATTATTGGAAAAACCATATCTTTAACTAGATGGACCTTTGTCAGCAAAGTAATGTCTCTGCTTTTTAATATGCTCTCTAGTTTGGTCATAGCTTTTCTTCCAAGGAGCAAGTGTCTTTTAATTTCATGGCTGCAGTCACTCTCTGCAGTGATTTTGGTGCCCAAGAAAACAAAAGTCTGTCACTGCTTCCATTGTTTCCCCATCTATTTGCCGTGAAGTGATGGGACCAGATGCCATCATCTTTGTTTTTTGAATGTTGAGCTTTAAGCCAGTGTTTTCACTTTCGCTTTCATCAAGAGGCTCTTCCCTTCCTCTTCGCTTTCTGCCATAAGGGTGGTGTCACCTGCATATCTGAGGTTATTGACATTTCTCCCTGCAATCTTGATTNTCATCTTTGTTTTATGAATGTTGAGCTTTAAGCCAGTGTTTTCACTTTCGCTTTCATCAAGAGGCTCTTCCCTTCCTCTTCGCTTTCTGCCATAAGGGTGGTGTCACCTGCATATCTGAGGTTATTGACATTTCTCCCTGCAATCTTGATTCCAGCTTGTGCTTCATCTGGCCTAGCATTTCCCATGATGTACTCTGCATATAAGTTAAACAAGCAGGGTGACAATATAGTCTTGACGTACTCCTTTCCCAGTTTTGAACCAGTCTCTTGTTCCATGTCTGGTTCTCACCGTTGCTTCTTGACCTGCATATAGATTTCTTAGGAGGGTAAGGTAGTAAGTGAACAAAACTGATATTACTACCAGTGATGGGATGTACAGTGAGCATATGACTTCTGATATGACGCATTGAGAAGGACACAACATCAATTCTGTAGTACTCCTGCCAAAAATGCATAATCTGAATCTAATCAAGAAAAAATAGCAAGCTAAAATTGAGGGATATTTTACAAAATAAATGGCATATATTCTGTAAAAATGTCAAGGTCATAAAAAACAAAGACTGATAAATAGTTCCAGATGAAAGAATATTTAAAAAAAATTGACACTAATTATAACGTGTGATCCTGCACTGAATCCTGGGCCAGAAAAAAATATTTTATCTTTCTGTAAAGAATACTAGTGGGACAACTGGTAAAATTTGAATAGAGTCAGTCACAGTGTTGTATCAATATTTTCTGATTTTGATAATTGTATTGTGATATCTGCACTATTTTGGAGAAATACACTTAAAATATTTAGGAATAAATGGATCAGAAAATAATCATAATACTTTCTTTAAATATATTTATATTTAAGGTCCGCCTAGTCAAGGCTATGGTTTTTCCTGTGGTCATGTATGGATGTGAAAGTTGGACTGTGTGGAAACAGTGTCAGACCTTATTTTTTTGGGCTCCAAAATCACTGCAGATGGTGACTGCAGCCATGAAATTAAAAGACGCTTACTCCTTGGAAGAAAAGTTATGACCAACCTGGATAGTATATTCAAAAGCAGAGACATTACTTTGCCAACTAAGGTCCGCCTAGTCAAGGCTATGGTTTTTCCAGTGGTCATGTATGGATGTGAAAGTTGGACTGTGAAGAAAGCTGAGCGCCGAAGAATCGATGCTTTTGAACTGTGGTGTTGGAGAAGACTCTTGAGAGTCCCTTGGACTGCAAGGAGATCCACCAGTCCATTCTGAAGGAGATCAACCCTGGGATTTCTTTGGAAGGACTAATGCTAAAGCTGAAACTCCAGTACTTTGGCCACCTCATGAGAAGAGTTGACTCATTGGAAAAGACTGATGCTGGGAGGGATTGGGGGCAGGAGGAGAAGGGGACGACCGAGGATGAGATGGCTGGATGGCATCACGGACTCGATGGACGTGAGTCTGAGTGAACTCCGGGAGATGGTGATGGACAGGGAGGCCTGGCGTGCTGCTATTCATGGGGTCGCAAAGAGTCAGACACGACTGAGCGACTGAACTGAACTGAAATCTACATAGAGTATGTGTTGCGATACCTAAAGGGGTCAAACTCCTACTGGGCCTTTGATCCTGGAGCTGATGATGACTTCCTTGGGATACCACAGTATCAGGAGGGCTAGCTCCAAGGTCTCCCCACATCTGAAAAGAGGTTGAAGAGCCAGTGAGAGCTCTAAGGCTCATGTGGAAGAACAGGAAGCCTCTTGGGAAAATTTGGCAGGAAATGAGGACTAACGGCCCTCAGAAAAGGAGGTGGCTCTAAGTAAAACGGGTTGGACAACACTGGTGCATCTGATCCCTGCTGCCTGAGGCCCCAAGGGTGACCACATCTTTGCTGCTGGCTGGAAGACATTCAGCATCTTGCTTTCCCAGTATTTTAAACTGTCCTCAGTACATGTCTCATTCAAAAGTGAATTATGACAAAGTTGTAAAATAAAGGTTTATATCTCTAGTTTTGGGTTTTTTTTAGTGCATCTTAAGCATTGGGAACCAAAGGGAATCCCTCAACAGATCCCACAGCTAGTTTGTTTTGACTGCAGTTTTTCTTTCCCTCCACCTTCTCTCCTAACTACAATTTCACCTCAATTCAACTCTTCTTTCAAACTCCAGCTTAAAAGTCCCCTCCTAGGTGAAATCTTCCCTCCCCAGTGATGGCAAATAAATTGATCTCACATTGTGTTCCCCAGTCTTTGTGCCTCCTTTACAGGACTTATCACATTATTTCTATTAAAGTATACTTTTTCAAAGACTTAAAATCACTATTCCCATGCAAATACAAAATGAAATTGTGCCAAAGATTTTATTCAACTCACTCATTAATGAAAAAACCAGTAAGATGTTAAAGCAAGTTCATTTTGACTGAGAGGTTTGTATGTTCTGCCTAGTAAAATTCATTTGCATTGCTAAGAACATGAATTATCTGTATTGCTATTAACTTCCTAAAATTTAACTTCTACTCTCACAGCTTTAAAATAGCCTAGTCAATAGAAAAATCAGTAAAATAGAATAAGATAATCCCCAAGGGACGGGGGAGCCTGGTGGGCTGCCATCTACGGGGTCGCACAGAGTCGGACACGACTGAAGCAACTTAGCAGCAGCAGCAGTAAGGTTCCCCCAGACAATGCCCAAAACTCTCCTGAAAGGACATCCAATCATTTCTTTTGACCGTCTCCAAGTCTTGAATGTTTCCTGACACTTTATCACTTGTATATCTGTCTACAGTCCTGCTAGAATAAGAGCTCAGAGCTAGATCTTCAGATACTCGTTCATTACTGAGCTCCTTTGTGCCGAGCTCCAAGCAAAGATTTTAACAGGTACAAATGTGACACAAAGGCAAAAAAGTATTTTCCCAGAGCAACCTATTTAGCATATGTTAAACATATGTAAGCACATAATTTATGTACAATATATAAGAGCTATATGTTTGGGACTTCTCGAAGTCCAGTGGTTAAGACTCCCAGCTTCCAATGCTAGCCAGGGAACTAATGCTGTGTGGCACAGTCAGAAAGAGCAAAAAGAGAGCTATTTCATTGAGGAAGATTGATCAGCGATATCAACAAAATGGAACACTGAGAGAACTGGGAAAGAAAAGGCACAATTGGCATTATTCTTAAGAAAGAAGTGATCCCACTCATTCCTAAGACAAAATCCACTCGTGATTTCCCAAAGAAGAATTCAGTCCAATCACACACACACACACACTTCTAAATGCCACTCACCATTGGTATGTTGGGAAGAAGGAAACTGAAGAAGCTACCGAGAAGAGGAGACAATATTGATAGGTAATATTTACTGAGCACATTATCTTTAACCCTTACAAGCACCTAATGACCTAGATACTTTTATGAATCTGTGAATGAGAGGAAATTTTCCATCCTGCCTCTTGAGTTCTTGTGGCTAGACTAATAATAAAATTGACCCAAGAAAGACTAACAGGAGAAAAAGAAACAAATTTAATTCGTGTGTACAGAAGTGCTAAGTCAATTCAATCATGTCCGACTCTGTGTGACCCTACAGACTGGAGCCCGCCAGGCTCCTCTGCCCATGGGATTCTCCAGGCAAGAATACTGCAGTGGGTTGCCATGATCTCCTCCAGGATATCTTCCCAACCCAGGGATCGAACCCACAACACTTGCATATCCTTCATTGGCAGGTGTGTTCTTTTACCACTAGCCCCAGAACTAGGACCTAAGAAGTGCTCAAAGCAGGCAGCTTTTATATTTTGTAGACAAAGAAACAATACATTTGTGAGGAACTAACAGAATAAACAAATCAGGCTTTGAATGGTTCATCAGTGAAGCATCTAAACAAAGTTTGGGCATGGGGTAGTAAATTAAAAGAAGTAAGGTTTATTCATATTTAACCTTGCCTGCCATTTCAGTAAACAAAAGATGTTGTGGGTCCTAAAGCCATCAGCCACTGGAGTTGGCCCTGATGGTGCACCCTGAGGGGAATTCAGGATGGAGAAAAACTGGATACAGGCCCTAGACAGTTAAGATGCATATTAAGGAATGATTTCAATAAGTCCAGACTCTTAGATCTTCCTCTACATAGAGAAGCACTAAACTCATTAACTTAAGATGCTGGTTTTTTGTAGTTAGCAGTAATCTTTTGATGTCTGACTGCATGTTTTGTTTTAAGCAAGAACCCCTATGTAGCCTGGTTCCTTCCTTACCTCTTTAGAACAATTCCTCGGAGCTATCTGAGAGGCTACCATCCCAGCTACAGTCCTCACTAAGGTGACCAAATAAAATATAATTCCCAACTTGCAGGCTATACTTTTTTTTTTTCAGTCAACACTCCAGAAGTAGAGAGTGTACCTTTCATATGAGAGATTTATTTCCTACTTTCAGGAGACAGAAAGGAGGACCAAACTTTGAATTAACTTTAGTTCAAAAATAATCAATAGGCCATTGAGGAGTATTTTGGAGCAGCCTGTCCTGGGCCCCAACAAATCTCTTTTTATAGATGAGGAAACCAAAGCACACTGAGGTCACATGGTGCTAAATCTTGCCCTCTAGGAGCGGCAGTCCATGGGGTCGCAAAGAGTCGGACACGTCTGAGCAACTGAACTGAACTGAACCCCCTACTAACTTCAGTGCTGCTGGAGGGCCAGGGACTGCTTTTGGCTTTGGGGTTGGAGTTGTTTTGTTCTTAATTCTGTGTTGTTGTTGTTTTAATTCTATATTGTTTTATTTTCATTTTACCTAGTGTTGTGTCCTTTATTTTGCCTCTATTAACCTCACAAACATTAAGAGATATCCCTTGATTCTGGTTTGCTACAGTTGGGTAAAGAAGTCTCCTGTCAATTTGTATTTATCTGTTGTGATTTGTAAGTGCCTTTTGTTTATTCAGTCATTCATTTCACAGACTTTATTTGAGCTCCTTGCTTGGCCCAGGACCTCCGTGAAGCAGCTGGATTATGCCCAGTCTCTGCCCTCACTGGGTTTAGTCAGGGCCTAGGGACACTGTAAACTATATTATTATGTCTATGCACGTGTGCATGCTCAGTCACTTCAGTTCTGTCTGACTCTTTGTGACCTTATGGTCTGTAGCTTGCCAGCTCCTCAGTCCACGGGATTTTACAAGCAAGAATACTAGAATGGTTTTCCATGCCCTCCTTCGGGGGTCTTCCTGACCCAGGGATTGAACCCATATCTCCTGCATTGCAAGCAGATTCTTTACCACTGAGCCACCAGGGAACCCCTCTATTATATCTATGCCTGATACTAAAGTAAATACTTAATAAACATTTTTGCTGTTACTGAAACTCCCTGGGTTTTTTTTTGCTCTCCAGATTTGTAAATAGAGAATTTCCTGCTGGTTCCTCTGGCTCAGGCTAACATCCAGATACTAATGAATGGGGTTTAGAGAACTTAAGGATGAGTTACCCTCTTAAACAAATGAGTAACAGAATATAATTTTGTTTCACATTTCAAATTTGTTGTAAATACCAGAAATGTAAATGTCACTCGGCTCTAACTTTCTGATTCAAGATGTACTCACTGAGGAATAAATGATCTTAAGAATAGGCCAGGACTTGTTTGATTGATATAATGTGGAGGTAAGAACACAGGCTTTATTGTAGCTCAACTATACATCAATTAAAAATCAATCAAGGATTTCACTGGTGGCTCAGTGGTAAAGAATCTGCCTGCCAGTGCAGGAGACACGAGTCTGGCCCTTGATCTGGGAGGATCCTACATGCCTAGGAGCAACGAAAGCTGTGCACCACAGCTATTGAGCCTATGCTCTGCAATAAGAGAAGCCGCAGAAATAAGAAGCCTTTGCACTGCAACAAAGAGTAGCCCCCACTCACTGCAACTAGAGGAAAGACCTTACAGCAACGAAGACCCAGCACAGCCAAAAATAAATAAATAAAATTTTAATCAATCAATCAGAAACCCAGGCTTTAGAATCAGAGGGACTTGAGCTCAGCTGGTGCCTCTGCTAGCTTTAGGCAGGTTACTTCTCTGATCTTCAGTGTTTTCATCTGAATAATAAAAATAAAACCACACCTGTAAAAATATGATTTAAGGATGAAATATAATAATATAAGTGTTTAGGATCTAGAACACATTAGTCGCTACTATAAACTAGTTAGAACTTTCTGATGTCTTTTTTTCATGATATAAACACACAGACATTTTAAACAAAGAAACAGTGCAGTTACATCCTTCTACCTCCACCTCTCACTCCTCACCACTTTCTTATCCAAGGACAGAGCATGGTGTTTCAAGGCTAGTCTTCAGGGACTTTCTTACTGGTCTAGTGGTTAAGACTCCATGCTCCCAATGCAGGGGTCCCAGNGAGAAGAAAAAGTAATACAAAGAATGCAAACTGGAAAAGAAGAAGCAAAACTGCCATTGTTTTCAGGTGATGTGATGTTATACATAGAATATCCTAAAGATGACACCACAAAATCACTGGATCTAGTCAACAAATTTGGTAATGTTACAGAGTGCAAAATTAATACACGAAAATCTCTTGCATTTCTATACACTAAAAATAAAAGATAAGAAAGAGTGTTTATGAAAGCAATCGTATTTACTTACAACACAATGTATAATATACATAGGGATCACTTGCCTAAGGAAGCAAAAGACCTGTACCCAGAAAACTATAAGATGCTAATGAAAGAAATCGAAGACAACAGAAGCAGATGGAGAGAGATGCCACGTTCTTGAATTGAAAAAAATCAATGTTGTGAAAATTTCTATACTATCCAAAACAATATACTGATTCAAGCAATTCATGAAAAATTATAAAGGGCATTTTTCACAAGATGTGTATAAGAGACAGATCAATAACCTCAGATATGCAGATGACACCACCCTTATAGCAGAAAGTGAAGAGGAACTCAAAAGCCTCTTGATGAAAGTGAAAGAGGAGAGTGAAAAAGTTGGCTTAAAGTTCAACATCCAGAAAACTAAGATCATGGCATCTGTTCCCATCACTTCATGGGAAATAGATGGGAAACAGTGTCAGACTTTATTTTTTTGGGCTCCCAAATCACTGCAGATGGTGACTGCAGCCATGAAATTAAAAGATGCTTACTCCTTGGAAGGAAAGTTATGACCAACCTAGACAGTGTATTCAAAAGCAGAGACATTACTTTGCCAACAAAGGTCCATCTAGTCAAGGCTGTGGTTTTTCCAATGGTCATGTATGGATGTGAGAGTTGGACTGTGAAGAAAGCTGAGCGCCAAAGAATGGATGCTTTTGAACTGTGGTGTTGAGTCCCTTGGACGGCAAGGAGATCCAACCAGTCCATTCTAAAGGAGATTAGGCCTGGGTATTCACTGGAAGGACTAATACTAAAGCTGAAACTCCAATACTTTGGCCACCTCATGTGAAGAGTTGACTCACTGGAAAAGACCCTGATGCTGGGAGTGATTGGAGGCAGGAGAAGAAGGGGACGACAGAGGATGAGATGGCTGGATGGCATCACTGACTTGATGGACAGGAGTCTGAATAAATTTCGAGGGTTGGTGATGGACAGGGAGGCCTGGTGTGCTGCAATTCATGGGGTCACAAGGAGTCAGATATGACTGAGTGACCGAACTGAACTGATACAGTAATACTCCTGTTCACAAATATAGTATTAATTCCTCCTTCTTCCTTCCCTTCTTTCTTTGTATTCAGTGCATCTACAGAAGTGGAATTGGAGAGAAGCTCAATGATTAAATAACAGATAGAGGGACTTCCCAGTGGTTCAGTGGTTACGACTCCATGCTTCCAATGCAGAGGGTGTGGGTTTGACCCTTGCTCAGGGAATGAAGATTCCTTATGCCACATGGTGAAAAAATTAAAGTTAAAAAAAGTTAAAAAAATAAAGTATAATTTATCAGGTGTAGTGACCAGTTGTCCAGGACAGAGACACAAAAGTTAATGACAATTCCTATGCCTTTCACCAAGCCAGAAAATGAATACCTTTGTTCTGAATTTTCTTTTCTCAGCCTATAATTGACAAATAAAAGGACTGAATTTTAAAGAACAAATTTTAAGGAGCAAAGAAAAATTTTGTTTGGGGTGCTATACTTTAAACTCACTTGAAGAAACCATTCTTAGAAATATGAGCTTTCATAGGATGTACGTGGTATAAAAGTGAAAGTGTGTTTACCAGGCTGAGAATAAGAAGGTATATTACTGTCACTGGATAGGAGTGGAAATCAATAGAAAAATTGAGGGTAGGGTAACCAAATCAATTGACAGCAGGTCAATGTAGATTAAAATGAAAGAGATTTACAGTAGAGGAGAACAGATGAAAGACATTTCAGAAGCAGAGAGCAGATTGGGTAGGAAGTTTTGAAACCATGGAATAAAAGCGTAGATGAGAGGATTTTAAATGGACTACTATAATCAAAGAAAAGGTAGTGATGATCAAGGCAGCCTCTTTGAGCAACATAATTTGAATATAAGGGGAGAAAGTGTGAAGCAAGAGGAAATTGGTCCTGGGAACAAATGAATCATCTTCACGTAGTAGCTACACCCTGTGTAGCATGATTATTCATAAACAAATGCAGATTTCCTGCTGGTGGTAGTGAACTAGGCTTGAAAAGCACAGTGCTAATGTTAGGTTGCCAAACTAATCTTAATTAAAGAGCTCATTTCTCTAGATTGAAAAGTTTTAGCAACTGTCGTAGCCTTACAGCATTTTCAGAATATTGCAGAAAGGACTGTTAGAGCATCAGATGATACTTGAAGAAGGAATTTCAGGGTCTACTTCCAACTTTTCCTTACACTGGATGTATTTCACATGTAAAATGGTGGTAGTGTAGTACTTAATTCATAGAACTGTTGTGAGAATGAATCATAGTTTCCTTCTGAGCCCCAGTTTCTCTTGTTATAAAAAGGGGATAGTGACTTTTTTTTGCAATGTGACTCAGAAGTAGGTGGCAAAGGCACATGCTGGAACAGCTTTCATTGATTGGAAGAGAGCTGTTAGGTTATATTTTCTCTGAGGTGGCTGCTCAATTATTATTTGAAAGTTCCCAGAGACCTTATATAATTTTCTCATTAAGATTTATTATTATTAGGACATAACCTAAGGTAAGGTGAGATTGCCCTGTAATTCTTTTTTCATACAGAAAAATATACTGGTTCTATGCTGATATCTGCCATGCAACAGAATGTCATAGGATCCAGTATACTGGCTCTATTAGCCTTCCGTGGGGGGATGTTATATAAATTCAACAGTGATATTTAGGGAGACTCAGTCCAAGAATGTTGCACCTTTTTTTTTATACACCCAAGAAAGACTGCAAGGGTGTTTTGGAACCAACCATAGTAGGAACTAACATTTATTGAGTATCTTTCATGGGCCAGTTCCTTTACATAAATTCTGTCTAATCTTCACAACAACCAGCAAGGTAGGCATCAGAAAACCAAGGTTCTGAAACATTATATAATCCGCCCAGGGTCATAAAGTTACACATGACACAACTGCAGTGGGCTGTATCAGGACCTGTCTGCCACCAAAGTCCCTACTTGTTCCACTATACCACTTTATGACAAAATGATCTATTTGGAAAAATTGGGGAGCAGAGGATTTAAAGAATTTCTCAGTTTCCCTATTTTCCCTCTGATAGTCTTTTCGTTGGTTTTGTTTTTGGTTCTGATGTTTGCACTCTAGAGTTTGAGTGGGATCGAATGTGGGATGTCTGTATACAGAACAATTCCACAGCCCCTCCACAGTCCAGGCTATGTAACAATTTCCTTTCTGCAAAACCTCACCTGGGATTTGGCAGGGGTTGCGGGAGGAAGAGTAGAGATGGAGGCAGGGGAGTAGGTTAGTTAGAATAGATGGATAGTTCTTCTCTTACCTTTAAGTTACTTATGAATTTCCGGACAACTCATTGGTTTAACTCTTCTCTTGCTCGGTATATTATTATTATTTTCTATTTTGGGGGAGGTTGGGGGTTAAGGGTTTGGAATCTGAAGGAAAATCCTCAAATGATCTGCCACTAGACCCAAAATAAGTTAAGGTCAAAGACAATTCCTTCGTCTGTTTTGGGAGAGGACTGGGTGGGGGTGGGGTGGTGGGGAGGGAGGTTGATTCTGGGTCGCTTCTTATATCCAGATACACTGAAGGGATTAGTGACTGAACTGAACTGAACTGAGAGATAGAAGAAAGAGTGAGAAAGGAGCACGTATACACAGAATAAAGATAGAATAAAGCAAATGTGGTTAGATACTAGGAGTCCTGGATTCAACCCCTGGATTGAGAAGATACCCTGGAGGAAGGTATAGCAACCCACTCCAGTATTCTTGCCTGGACAATCCCATGGACAGAGAAGCCTGGCAAGCCATTGTCCATAGGGTTGCAAAGAGTCAGACATGACTAAAGCGACTTAACACCCACCCACAATAAAATATATAGAACCAAAACCCAAGGTAGGGACTTGTGTTTCAGTGGTTAAGATTACATGCTCCCAAAAAAAAAAAAAAAAGATTACATGCTCCCAATGCATGGAGCCAGGGTTCAATTACTGGTCAGGAAATTAATTCCCACTTGCTGCCCCTAAAAGAGCCCATATTTTACTAGGGCTTCCCAGATGGCCTTGGTGGTAAAGAACCCGCCTGCTAATGCAGGACACATAAGAGACCCAGGTTCGATTCCTGGGTTGGGAAGACCCCCTGAAGGAGGGCCTGGGAACCTACTCCAGTATTCTTGCCTGGAGTATCCCCATGGACAGAGGAGCCTGGCAGGGTACAGTCCATGGGGTCGCAAAGAGTCGGACAAGACTGAGCAACAAAGCACAGTGCAGCACAATGGTGAAAGACATATGGGATTTTTTTTGGTAGTATTTTTGCAACTTTTCTTTAAATATGAAATTATTTCAAAACAGAAAGTTAAAAAAAAATCTCACAAACATACATTTTGTATTACTTCTTCTAAATATTATATGTTTCAGAAATATATAGAAAAATGATTGGCATCATCAATGGTCTTTTTTACTTAACACTTCATTTGATATTGAATCACAAGCAGTATTAAATGTCTTTTAAAACTCTTCAAAAATGCAATGAGTAAAAAAAAAATGCAGTGAGTAGATGCACAATATTTGTATTGAGATTCTGTAATTCATTTAAGGTTTTCCTTACATTTTTGTGTCATAAACCTACAGTAAAATCTATAATAAACATCTTTTTGCACATATCTTTCTTCACGTATTTGATTACTTCCTTAATGTACTTATTCAGAAAGTGGGAACTGCTTTCTTCCTTTTGAAATGACTCAAGTGACCTAACCAACTCCCAAATGTTCCCAATTTTCCTTTTTGTGTTGCTGACGTCTGGTTTCTTCTAGGGCTCTCCTGTTTGGTAACAAGTAACTCTGAATTTTGGTTTGAACCCTGGCTGTGATTGGTCAGAGGGGTGGGGGAGACCATAGATAGCAAGAGCAGGCTGGGCTTCAGGGCAATCACCTGTTGAAGGAGAGTCTTACTCTTTGGTGGACCCTGGAAGTTAACAGGAAAGGCCTAAAAATTAATTGAGTGGGTAGGTTGCATTAGTCTTGTGCACATCCGGCTAAATCACTGTTTAGTTCAGCTTAACATCCCCTGATGTACAAGCTGGATTTAAAAAAGACAGAGGAACCCGAGATTAAATTGCCAACGTCCTTTGGATCATAGAGAAAGAAAGGGAATTCCAGAAAAACATCTAGTTCTGCTTATTGACTATGCTAAAGCCTTTGACTGTGTGGATCATAACAAACTGTGGAAAATTCTGAAAGAGATGGGAATACCAGACCACCTTATCTGTCTTCTGAGAAATCTGTATACAGGACAAGAAGCAACAGTTAGAATTGGACATGGAACAATGGACTGGTTCAAAATTGGGAAAGGAGTCAAGGCTGTATATTGTCACCCCGCTTATTTAACTTAAATGCAGAGTACATCATGCAAAATGCCAGGCTGGATGACTCACAAGCTGGAATCAAGATTGCTGGGAGAAATATCAACAACTTCAGATATGCAGATGATACCACTGTAATGGCAGAAAGTGAAGAGAAACTAAAGACCCTCTTGATGGAGGTGGAGAAAGAGGTGAATGAAAAGCTGGCTTAAAACTCAACTTAAAAAAAACTAAGATTATGGCATCTGGTCCCATCACTTCATGGCAAATAGAAGGGCAAAAAGTAGAAACAGTGACAGATTTTACTTTCTTGGGCTCCAAAATCACTGCAGACAGTGACTGCAGCCATGAAATTAAAAGACACTTGCTCCTTGGAAGAAAAAGTATGACAAACCTAGACGGCATATTAAAAAGCAGAGTGAAAAGCTGGCTTAAAACTCAACTTAAAAAAAACTAAGATTATGGCATCTGGTCCCATCACTTCATGGCAAATAGAAGGGCAAAAAGTAGAAACAGTGACAGATTTTACTTTCTTGGGCTCCAAAATCACTGCAGACAGTGACTGCAGCCATGAAATTAAAAGACACTTGCTCCTTGGAAGAAAAAGTATGACAAACCTAGACGGCATATTAAAAAGCAGAGACATCACTCTGCAGTCTGTATAGTCAAAGTTATAGTTTTTCCAGTAGTCATGTACGGGTGTGAGAGTTGGCTGAAAGTGTCCAGTTCTTTGGGATTCCACAGACTGTAGCCCGCCAGGCTCCTTTGTCCATGGAATTCTCCAGGCAAGAACACTGGAGTGGGTTGCCATTTCCTTCTCCAGAGGATCTTCCCAACTCAGGGACTGAACCTGGTCTCCTGCATTGCAGGCAGATTCTTTACCATATGAGACACCAAGGAAGCTGGTGGTTACCAAAGAATTGCTGCTTTTCAACTGTGGTAATGGAGAAGACAATTGAGAGTCCCTTGGACCTCAAGGAGATCAAACTAGTCAATCCTAAAGGAGATCAACCCTGAATCTCTGGAAGGACTGATGCTGAAGCTGAAGCTCCAATACTTTGGCCACCTGATGGGAAGAGCTGATCATTGGAAAAGACCCTGATGCTGGGAAAGAGTGAAGGCAGGAGGAGAAGGGGATGACTGTGGATGAGATAGTTGGATGGCAACACTGACTCAATGGACATGAGTTTGAGTAAACTCTGGGAGATAGGGAAGGACAGAGAAGCCTGGTGTGCTGTAGTTCTTGGGATCACAGAATCAGACATGACTGAACAGAACAATAATATCCCCTGAGGTGTACTCTGTGTTGAGAATGGTTGTGGGAACACAGAAATGAATGAAACATTCACAATCTGATAGGGAAAACATACAAGCAAACAAATATTGACAGGGTAGTAATGAGTACTTGACTTCCCTGGTGGCTCAGACAGTAAAGCGTCTGTCTACAATGCAGGAGACCTGGGTTCTTATAAAAACATGGAAGAGATTTTGCGCTGAGCAGTCTGTGAACCGTGAACTTCCAGATGTTCAAGCTGGTTTTAGAAAAGGCAGAGGAACCAGAGATCAAATTTCCCCGCGGCTGGGGCGGGGGGTGGGGGGTGGCTCAGACCTTCCTCCTCGCGTCCCCCGAGAAGCTGGAAGCGCGTGGGGGGCGACTAGGCCCCGCGACGCCGGGAAGCCCTCGCTCCGGCCTGGGCAGCGGGGCGGCCGGGTGTGTGAAGCCGGGGGCTGGCAGGGTCGCTGGCAGCCTTTGGATTGGCCGCGGGCCTGGGAAAGCGCAGCCTCTTCAGGGCCCCGCACTTACATCCCGGAGGGAGGCAGAGGACGCCTGTTTGCGAACTGCCTGGGCTTTTCCGCGCCCGGTGCTGAGTCCCGCAGAGTCCCGGGGGGAGGGGCGGGAGGGCAGGGTGAGAGAACCGGCGCCGAAAGTGCGGGGCCCCGAAAGCCCTTGGAACTCCTGGAGTGTCATTCCCCTACCTGACTGGGCTGAGAACAACCGTTTGCGTCTTATTTGAGGTGAAATTTCATGGGAGCTCATCTCTGCCTTCTTCTGTTACATTTTGCTGCTAAGCGTGGTCTGTCTTGGAGAAAGCCCCATTCCAGCTTTGCGATGTTAAGTTTCCTAGATAAATACTCACAATTAAAAAATATCGTGTTTTTTTTTTTTTTTTAACGAAGGTCTGGTCCCCCATCCCCACCCCTGCCATAAGAGTGTAAATATTTTAATGCCTCAGTCCTCGTTACAAAATTGTCTCCCTAAATAGATCCATAGGATGAATAAGAGGGTTTTTAAGTCGTGCTAACTATCCTAATAACAGATACCTGATAGAAATAGGACATATTTAGTAGGTAAGTGATTTGTCCTAGTATTAATGTAAAAAGAAAAGTTAGTGATCATGATTTGATACCTTAGTCAGATATTTGAGTATTTATAGTTAATGAGGAACGTGGTTCGGATTATTGTTTTCCATTATGCATGTGAAGGTTGTAAAATTAATGGCTTATAAAACTTATAATCCTGAAAAAAATATGCTTATTGTAGAAAATTCAGAAAGTACACAGAGGTGCGTGCCAACCCTCAGTAAATATTTAATAATGGGGGAAAATTCACCCATAGTCTGACAGAACATTTTGATGGTCATTTAAAGTTTAAAAATGGGCTTGTATTATTGGTGATTTTTAAGTGATAATTTCTGTGTTAGGTTCAGAGTTAACCGTTCCATTTTATTGTTGAACAGCCAGTCATTTATATTAGACCTATAAAAATGTTTTACTAAATTACATTGCAGTCATAGTCGATTTCCTCAATTAAAACAGAATTTAACATAGGTAACTACCTAAAAGACCCCTAATTTACCTCCTGTGCAGTGTGTGAAGCTCCAGGTGGTAGGAGGTTTTGTGTGTTAAATGCTTTTGGGGGACCTATCCTATTAGATGCCATAGTCTAGTATTGTTTTTGGAAGATTTTTGCTTAACTATAACTGTAAAAAAAAATAGCCTTCATTAAAACATTTTGGGGAGGTAGATTAAGTTTAAACAAATCTAATTCAGTTCTTAATGTGTCTCTAAAGACTACCAACATTAGAATCAGCTAAGAGTGCTTATTAAAATATGCAGATTGTGGGCCCCTTGAATCAGAATTTTTAGAGATGGTGATGATTCAAGAGCTTCATTTTTATCAAGCTAGTCAGTTCTTAGTCCTTCTAAAGTTTAAGTATCACTGGTAAAATTTTTTAATTAACCTTGTCAAGCTGAATGAAGGTATCTGTTTTCTAGCAAATCTTTAAGTCTTAAGTGGCAGTACAATCATTTCTCATAGCAACAGATCATTCATTATCTCATACATGATGTGGTGTTATACTCTTAGAAAAATAATATTTTGAGGGACAGCTGATTCAATCAAACACATTTTTGAGAGCCTTTTCTGGTAGCTGTGTTGTTACAGTAGGATACCTGCCTACTTACCTTGGCTCTTAATCTTGGATTTCAATGTCATTGTCTGTAAAATACAGATAGTTATTATACTTATGCAAGGCTTTTAGGGTAAATGCATTTGGAAAAGTTTTGTAATCTGTAAAGATCTTTATAAAATTTTAGCTACCAATATTAAGTGTGAGGTCCTGTCTTTGGTGTTCTAAGAACCAGGAAATGACCAGGTCTCTGTGAGCAACGAGGTAATTGTGGAAGCAGGACATGTTTAATTAAATCTTATAAGGCAGAACCGGACAAGTGTAATCGAGGGGAACATGCTGGATCTCTCTTTAAAGCTTCTATGTTTAATCCAGTAGCTTGCCCTTTACAGATATTAATAATTTTTATATATGTTCATTCCTTCTTCTGTTTCCTGATTCATTGTTTTATTTTTTAAGGAAAAAAATCATATATGTTACTTGTGAGGAATAATTTTACATTAGCTCCTTTAGAAAGATGGTATGTTTGTGTGGGAGGCTTAAGAGGCAGGGAATATATATTACATGATTCTTTGGTGTGTTTATGAGTGAGTGAGTGATAGTCACTCAGTCGTGTCTGACTCTTTGCAACCCCATGGACTGTAGCCTGCCAGGCTCCTTGGTCCATGGAGTTCTCCAGGCAACAGTATTCAAGTGGGTTGCCATTTCCTTCTTCAAACAGAAAAATTAAAAATTAAAAAGATGTGAGTGGAGTTGATCCCATTTCTTCCTCTGTTACATTCCATTCAATAAACTTTTATTTAGCACTTTTTTTTGTACTGGCCACAGACTAGTAGCACAGGTACAAAGCTTATTTAAAAGATAACTGCTTGAATTTTCACTTAAATTCTCATGTTCCTAAGTGGTGTGTTTTCTGGTTGTTAATTGCATGATGTGGTGCAGAGCATGGAGTCAGATGTGAGTACGAATCCTTTCTGCAGTGTTACCTACACCCTAGAGCAATGTGACATTTAGATCTGAGTTTTTTCTTAGGTGCTGTTGGAGTAATAGTACCCCTTACTACTCAGGCATTCCATGAGATAAAAGTAATCAAAAGCAGTTAGTTCAGTGTCTGTCACGTAGAAGGTGCTCAATAAATATTTAATTCCATTCCTTATTTTGGGGAAAGCAAGAACAAAACCAGGCATTGGAATTTCTGTGTGACTTAAAACTTGGTAGCTTTAATTTTTTTGAGAATGAGTTTACTTTTGGACTTTAAAAACAAATTTTTTTTGATGGAAAACTATTTTGACCTTAACTGTTACACATATTTTCCATTTCATTTTTAGCTAACAAATTAACTATTCCCAGTGTTTAGCTAAAAATTAACCATTTTCTGTGAAAATATATACATGTTACATTTTCAGAATTTTATTGATTGTCAGTTATTCATTTTCAGAGTTTTGCATGATCTTTGGTTTTACTTGCATTTTATAGAACAATATTCTTAGTATATAATGATCAGTGAGAGGTACATAGTTGTAGTTACTGAATAGAAATAGTTCTTATACTTAGTTTTCAAAAAGCAGTATCAGTTTATTGACGAATCTTCAAAACACAGACTTTTCCTTACATACTGCTGTAGATTAGAACTAGATTTTTATAACATGTCAGATACGGGGTCCAGTCTTTTCTTATAACCCATTAACCCTAGATAGGTTTCTTACCCTTTATAAGCCTCAATTTATTCTCCTATAAAATGAAGCTGATAATGCCCACCTTATAGGATTATAGCAAGGATTAAATGATATAATGTGTAAGTCAGAGCTGTAATTCAACTCCATGAGTCCTGCTAAATCAGTGTTACCCTGGAAGTGGGAAATATACTTCTTGTTTACTTCTGTTTGAAAGAGCTTGAAAGGTGATTATTTATAGAGTTTACTATAAGAAAATAAAATCAATATAATCAGTATGTAACTATTAGATATTGCTAAATTAGGGAGAAGCTAAAGTATCAGAATTAGTATTTTAATTGTGTAGTTAGTGGAATGTCTTATACTTTATAATACTCTCACGGTCTTATTTAATAAAATAATTTAAATGTTGTGCGTGCATGTGTGTGTGTGCTCAGTCACTAAGTCGTGTCCAAGTTTGTCACTAAGTTTGTGACCCAGTGGACTGTAGCCCGCCAAGCTCTTCTGTCTATGGGATATCCCAGGCAAGAATAATGGAGTGGGTTGCCATTTCCTTCTTCACGGGATCTTCCTGACCCAAGGATTGAACCCGTGTCTCCTGCTTGGGCGGGTGGATTCTGAGCCACGTTTTGTTGCTAAGTTGTGTCCGACTCTGCTATCCCATGAACTTCAGCATGTCAGGCCTCCCTGTCTATCACTGTTTCCTGGGGTTTGCTCAAACTCCTGTCCATTGAGTCAGTGATGCCATCCAGCCATCTCATGCTCTGTCATCCCCCTCTCCTCTTGCCCTCAATCTTTCCCAGCATTAGGGTCTTTTCCAGTGAGTCAGCTCTTGGCATCAGGTGGCCAGAGTATTGGAGCTTCAGCTTTAGCATCAGTCCTGTGGACTTCCCTGGTGGCTCAGAGGTTGAAGTGTCTGCCTGGAATGCAGGAGACCAGCATTTGATCCCTGAGTCAGGAAGATCCCCTGGAGAAGGAAATGGCAACCCACTCTAGTACTCTTGCCTGGAGAATCCCATGGAAGGAGGAGCCTGGTAGGTAGGCTACAGTCCATGGGGTCACAAAGAATCAGACGTGACTGAGCGACTTCACTTTCACTTTTTACTTTCCTATGAATATTTAGGGTTGATTTCCTTTAGGATTAACTGGTTTGATCGCCTTGCTGTCCAAGGGACTCGCAGGAGTCTTCTCCAGCACTGCAGTTAGAAAGCACCAATTCTTTGGCGCTCAGTCTTCTTTATGGTCCAACTGTCACATCTGTACATGACTACTGGAATACCATAGTTTTGATTATCTGGACCTTTGTCAGCAAAGTGATGCCTCTGCTTTTTAATATGATATCTAGGTTTGTGATAGCTTTTCTTCCAAGGAGCAAGTGTCTTTTAATTTTATGGCTGCAGTCACTGTCTGCAGTGATTTTGAAGCCCAAGAAAATGAAATCTGTCACTGCTTGCATTTTTTCCCCCTTTTATTTGCGAGTAGAGTGGTATCATCTGCATATCTGAAGTTGTTGCTATTTCTCCTGGCATTTTTGATTCCAGCTTGTAATTTATCCAGTTCAGCATTTCACATGATGTACTCTGCATATGAGTTAAATAAACAGAATGACAATATACAGCTTGATGTACTCTTTTCCCAGTTTTGAAAAGAGTTGTTCCATGTAAGGTTCTAATTCTATCACTGTTTCCACTGGAAGAAAAGCCACGACAAACCTAGACAGCATATTAAAAAACAGAGACATTACTTCATTGACAAAGGTCCATATAATCAAAGCTATGGTTTTTCCAATAGTCATATTTGGATGTGAGTTGGACCATAAAGAAAGCTAAATGCTGAAGAATTGATGCTTTTAAACTGTGGTGTTGGAAAAGACTCTTGAGAGTCCCTTGGACTGCAAGGGGTCCAACCAGTCAATCCTAAAGGAAATCAGTCCTGAAAATTCATTGGAAGGACTGATGCTGAAGCTGAAGCTCCAATACTTTGGCCACCTGATGCGAAGAAATGACTCATTGGAAAAAACCCTGATGTTGGGAAAGATTGAAGGCAGGAGGAGAAAGGGACAACAGAGGATGAGATGGCTGGATAGCATCACCGACTCGATGAACATGAGTTTGAGCAAGCTCCGGTAGTTGGTGATGGACAGGGAAGCCTGCCGTGCTGCAGTCCATGGGGTTGCAAAGAATCGAACATAACTGAGTGACTGAACTGAACTGAAGGTTCTAATTGTTGCTTCTTGACATGAAGATGGGTTTCTCAGAAGACAGGTCAAGTGGTCTGGTATTTGCATCGCTGGCACCCCACTCCAGCACTCTTGCCTGGAAAATCCCATGGACGGAGGAGCCTGGAGGGCCGCAGTCCATGGGGTCACTAAGAGTCGGACACAACTGAGTGACTTCACTTTCACTTTTCACTTTCACGCGTTGGAGAAGGAAATGGCAACCCACTCCAGTGTTCTTGCCTGGAGAATCCCAGGGACGGGGGAGCCTCATGGGCTCCCGTCTATGGGGTCGCACAGAGTCGGACACCACTGAAGCGACTTAGCAGCAGCAAGAATATTCCACAGTTTGTTGTGATCCACACAGTGAAGGATCCACACTATGCTAAAGTCATAGTCAATGAAGCAGTAGATGTTTTTCTGGAATTTCCTTGCTTTCTTTAGCAAGGAATTTGATCTCTGGTTAGCAATTTGATCTCTGGTTCCTCTGCCTTTTTTAAACCCAGCTTGTATATCTGGAAGTTCTCAGTTAACGTACTGATGAAGCCTAGCTTGAAGGATTTTGAGCATAATTTTACTGGCATGTGAAATGAACACAATTATTCGGTAGTTTGAACATTCTTTGGTATTGCCCTTCTTTGGGATTGGAATGAAAACTGACCTTTTCCAGTCCTGTGGCCACTGCTGAGTTTTCCAAATTTGCTGGCATATTGAGTGCAGCACTTTCACAGCATCATCTTCTAGGATTTGAAATAGCTCAACTGGAATTCCATCACCTCCACTAGCTTTGTTCATAGTGATGCTTTCTAAGACCCACTTGACTTCACATTCCAGGATGTCAGGCTCTAGGTGAGTGATCACACCATCGTGATTATCTGGGTCGTGAAGATCTTTCTTGCACAGTTCTTGACCACACCCATCGTGGTTATCCTGGTCATTAAGACTTTTCTGTATAGTTCTTCTATATATATTCTTGCCACATCTTCTTAATATCTTCTGCTTCTATTAGGTCCTTGCCACTTCTGTCCTTTATTGTGTCCTTCCTTGAGTGAAATAGTCCCTTGATATTTCAGATTTTCTTGAAGAGATCTCTAGTCTTTCCCATTCTATTATTTTCCTTTATTTCTTTGCATTGTTCAGTTAAGACCATCTTATCTCCTTCCTATTCTCTGGAACTCTGCATTCACTTGGGTATATCTTTTCCTTTCTCCCTTTCTTTTCCCTTCTCTTCTTTCCTCAGCATATTTGTAAAGCCTCTTCAAGCAATCACTTTGCTTTCTTGGATTTTTTTTTCCTTTGGGATTTTTGTGGTCTTTGCCTCTTGTCCAGTGTTACGAACTTCTGTCCATAATTCTTCAGGTACTCTGCCTGCCGGATCTAATCCCTTGAATCTATTAGTCACCTTCACTGTATGTTCATAAGGGATTTGATTTAGGTATACCTGAATGACCTTGTGGTTTTCCCTACGTGATTCAATTTAAACCTGAATTTTGCAATAAGGACTCATGATCTGAGCCACAATCAGCTCCAGGTTGTTTTTGATGACTGTGTAGAGCTTCACCATCTTCGGCTGCAGAGGGTATAGTCAATCTGATTTCGGTATTGACTATCTGATGATGTCCATGTGTAAAGTTGTCTCTTGCCTTCCCTATGACCAATGTGTTTTCTTGGCAAAACTCTGTTAGCTTTTGCCCTGCTTCATTTTGTACTCCAAGGCCAAATTTGCCTTGGTATCTCTTGACTTCCTGCTTTTGCATTCCAATCCCCTGTGATGAAAAGGACACCTTTTTTTTTTCTTTTGGTGTTATTGGTAGAAGGTCTTGTAAGTCTTCATAGAAGTGGTCAACTTCAGCTTCTTCAGCATCAGTGTTTAGGACATAGACTTGGGTTACTGGGATGTTGAATGATCTGCCTTGGAAACAAACTGAGATCATTCTGTTGTTTTGAGATTATACCCAAGTACTGCCATTTCGGACTCTTTTGTTGACTATCAAGTCTACTCCATTTCTTGTAAGAGATTCTTGCCACAACAGTAGACATAATGGTCATCTGAATTAAATTTTCCCATTCCCGTTCATTTAGGTTCACTGATTCCTAGGATGTCAGTGTTTACTCTTGCCATTTCCTGCTTGATCACGTCCAATTTACCTTGATTCATGGACCTAACATTCCAGGTTCCTGTGCAGTATTGTTACTTACAGCATTGAACTTTACTTTCACCACCAGACACGTCCACAACTGTGCGTTGTTTCTTCTTTGGCCCAGCCTCGTCTTTCTTTCTGGAGCTATTAGTAGTTGCTCTCTGCTCTTCCCAAGTAGCTTATTGGACACCTTCCAACCTGGGGGAGCTCCTCTTCTGGTGTCATATCTTTTTGCCTTTTTCTATTGTTTATGGGGTTCTTGGGGCAAGAATACTGGAGTGGTTTGCCATTTCCTTCTCCGGTGGACCATGTTTTGTCAGAACTCTTCTCTGTAACCCATCCATCTTGAGTGGCTCTGCAAGGCATGGCTCATAGCTTCATTGAGTTACACAAGCCCCTTTGCCACAATAAGGCTATGATCCATGCAGGGGTTTTATGGATAACACCAGTTTAATTTATCCATTCAATTTGGGTTATTTCAACTTTTTCACTATCATGAATTATGTTGCTTTGGATATTTTATGTGGTTTCATTTCTCTTGGGCGTATACTTAGGAGTGAAATTGCCAGGGTTAAATGATAACCATTTAAACCTTTTTAAGGAACTGCACTGTTTTACATTACCACAGATTCTTCACATCCTCAAAACACTTGTTATCTGTCTTTTAAATTACTGTATAGCCATCCTAGTGGGTGTGAAGTGGTAAGATAAGGCTTTATTTGAGATTTGTAACTTTTATTTACAGTCATTAGGTAAGTTGTTGAAACTTTTACTTGCAGATAAATTGCCAGATTCTTCGATGAGAAGGGGTTTATGGCTTGAGGATGAATGCCGTGAACTTTTTAGTTTCATGTTTAGTAAACAGTGAGCTGGTTAACCACATTGGGTGGTGATGAAGAAAGTGGTATGGGGACTTCAACTAGAAGATTGGATTCTAAGAATTTTTGTCAATAAAATGCAGTTGTAAACCTTAGGTTTATTTTTCTGTTAACTGCTAAAATATTTCTTAAGAGTGCAGTTGCAAATTTACCTATTAACGTTCCTAATCACTCAGTTCTGACAGGTTTTAAGGAGTGTTATTACTTCCCCATGAGATGTAATTCTGTATAAATACAGATTAGTCAAAAATACAAATTATTTATAGCAAAGTTCTTTATACTTGTATGTAGGATGGTCCCCTATTGTTTGTTCCCATTCAGATTATTAACCTTTTCTGTGAGGTTTTGTTTGACACAGTTCAAAGTCAGCAGTAATGACTTGCTTATGTTTCTAAAGTTTTTTCAAACTAGTTAGGAAATTCTCCAGGGAACTATTGTTTGAGTAAACAGAATGCGTTTTGGGGCTTCATTCTACATTAGGTAGATCACCTTCAGGATTTTCCCATTTGATTATGATCACTGTTAGATCTTTTAATGCTAATTTCGAACTGAGTGAGCTGAAAGTTATACAAGATTGTATAACTAGTTTTTACACAGTGTTATAGTTGCTTTGGATGCCATAATTTCTATATAGTTATTAAAAAAAAATAGTTCTGGAGTCTTTTGCTGGGATTAATGAAAAGGTAAACATTTCTGTTTGTAATATGGTTCTTTAACCTCTCATGGTAAGGTTTGGGAGCTTATCTGCCAGAATTCATTTTATTTAAATGAAGAAAGATAAATGATAAATGTTTTTATTATTATTTTAAACCTCAGCAGAGCCTATCTCAGAATTCCCTTTAATAAAATAAAGAGCAAGCAGTATCAAAATTTTGTGAAAATATTCCCTCAAGGTTTATGTAAACGTTAGTCTCTATTTCTCATTTTAAAGAGAAACAGTCTAAAAAGTAATTGAAGTAAAACACTGCCACTTTAAGAAAAAATTTTTAAACTTCAGAATTTCATCATTTAGACCTTCTTGTGATTCTGGTGATGTAATAGCTGTCCATAGTTTTTTGTTTGCTTGTTTGTCTTTAAATTAGTAGCTAAAGTTAATTATCTTTTAGATTATTGTGAGGTCACTCTTAGAATCCGAGGTTAAAAAGAAAGATTGAAATTCTTTATTCTGGCACAGCCCTTCATGGCCTGCTTCCAGCCTGGTCATTTCTCACTCTTATTTCTGCTTACCCCATTATCCAATGCTCCCAGGTTAACAAAATTTTCTTTGATTTCTTTTGCCTTTTATTACTTATTTGTGTAATGTACAAAAGTTTTGTCAACAGTGTGCCATCTTTCTTATAAGTGTTTCATGTCTGTTATTTACAATTCTTTTTTTTTTTTTTTAGAATTCTTAAAATGATCCTGTAATATCCATGGTGTCATGGATGTTCTACAACTGAAGAAACTAGGCTTAGAGAGTTTTATTGACTCTCCTAAGCCCACATCCATGATTCAAACCATGGAACTGACTGCAAAGCCCAGTCTTTTTCATCAAGTGAACTTCCACATGTGTTCTGCATTTGTTTTATCCTAAGATTTTCCATACTGCTTTAGGAAGTATTCAAATTAGGAGAGCACAACTTTAGTTGATTGATTTTGGTGGATGTTTGCCTTTGAAGTGTGCTACTGGCACGTAGCTATTTGTATTCATTTTATAAAATATATATATGCATGTATTTTGGGAATTTCAGCTTTCATACACTTATTTTTGAAGTAGATAAAGTGCCTGCTTTGTGATTAGTAGATAAGTATAATAACTGACCTCTGGACCTCATTTCTTTGATCTGGAATTGAGTGCTGGGCTAGATGTTAAGGCTCTTTCCACACTTAATAGTCTGTTCAATATTTCTAAAGAAGTGCTCAATAGTTGAGTTGGTATGTGAACAGCTCTAGGCAATGTGACTAAATGTCATTAATGAAGTAACAGAATGGGTGGCAGTGGTCTATTGGTAGTGGCTGAGGAAGATAGGAGAATCAAGGTCAAGGGATTGTGATTTATAAAAATGTATTCCCTGAATGATTAAAGAGAATGTAGTTCTGAATAAAAACACAGAAACTCTGGAAATTAGCTGGATGAATAATTTGTGGCTAAGATCTCGTCCCTCTCTGCCTATTATTCCTCTTCTTTTGCCCTTTTTGTTGTTGTTGTTTTTGTTTTTTATTCTTTTTTGGCTGTGCCCTGCAGCTGGTGGGATCTTAGTTCCCCGAATAGGGATCAAACCCGCACCCTTGGCAGTGAAAGCACTGAGTCCTAACCACAGGACTGCCAGGGAATTCCCTCTTCTGCCCTTTCTTGTGATGTTTATATTTGTGGAAAATGCATGTAAAACTGTGTTTGTGAAAATAACCAGGTCATCACTAGCACACTTGAAATAATTAAAGCTTTCATATTGCTCATAAAGTGGGAATTCAGTAATTAAAATGTGGACCTATTGTTGTGGATCTTAAGAGAATTTGTTTATAAAGCAAAGTAGGGTGTGTTTTGCCTTCAAAAAGGATGAAATGCATTTTAGTGACAACTTGTATATAGCCTACCCACCCTGAAGGTATTAAATATGCTAATATTGACATGTAGGTAATCAGGTGATATTTTGGCTGGCTGGAGAATTGTTACCCAGCTAGAAAACGATCATGCTTTTCCTTGTTAGCTTCTGGAGTCTCTGAATCAGTGACTCTTGACTTAGCAAAGAAATAATCCTTGACCAGGAGCAAGGAAGTGTTCTTTAGTCAAATAAATTTGTTTTTGTTTTTGTTTTCCCCAGCATACTAGATCCCTCAGAGATTTGTAACTGCACATTAGTATTTTAAAAACTGAAGAGTAAAAGTAAATAATTTGTTTCACTTTATTTAGCGGTCTGTTATTCAGAGAAGGAAACGGCAACCCACTCCAGTACTCTTGCCTAGAAAATCCCCTGGACGGAGGAGCCTGGTGTCCATGGGGTCGCAAAGAGTTGGACACGACTGAGCGACTTCACTTACTTAGACTAATTGACTGTGGAACCATTTTTTTCCACATGATGCTTAGTAGTACAGCTTTTACTGATCTAGATCAACTTTTATCTGTTTTATAAAGCCTCACTCTTCACAATATCCATGGTGATTTCAACCCTCCGGTGATTGGCCCTGATTATTTCTAAAGGACTTCATTTTGTTGTTAGTTACTGCTGATTATTAGAAAATTTCTTTTATAATTAAGATCTGGTTTTCTTTAGTATCTGTCCTTTTGTTGTTTACCTCTAAAATTATACAGAATAAACATTTGCTCTCCTTTTAATATCTGAAGATGACAAGATAATTTCTTGTCTTCCTGGTGTAGTGGCTCAGAGCTCACACTGCCTGCGTTCATACTGTAGTTTCACTGCTTTTGCCTTGTGATCTTGCACAAGTCATCATCTCTGTGCCTCAGTTTCCTCGTCCATAAAGAGGGAATAACAGTAATACTTTAGTAGGCTAAATGGGATGATCCATATAAAGAACTAATTACATAGTGTGTTGGTTTGGTCCCCTGGGAATCACTGAGCTGGATGCCCATGAAGGGACAGGGAGAGGAAACTGAATTGACCAAGGAGAGCCTTAGTCTATGATGCAGATCTGGGGGTGGGGGGAATCTCAGTCAACTCAATAAGAAACTCAAGAGCAAAAACTTCTCATTAGAAGAAATGGCTAGGTTCTAGAACACCCACTGAGTTTAGTCACTGGCTAGGAGCTGCCCAGGCTTTCCTGGTGGCTTAGCGGTAAAGAATCTGCCTGACAATGCAGGAAATGCGAGTTCGATCCCTGGGTGGGGAAGATCCCCTAGGAAAGGAAATGGCAGCCTACTCCAGTGCTCTTGCCTGGGAAATCCCATGGACTCCATGGGGTTGCAAAGAATCAGACTAAACAACAAAGAACTGCCCAAGAAGAGTATGGCCTCCACTGGAAAGCTAAGATGAATTCTGATATGCTGCAGCTGGAGTCTGTTAGCTAATTATACCCTTTGCACGTGAATGCAAGTTCTTTTTTGAAGGGAGAGGCAAGTGAATGCTATAGTCCTTTTTTTATGCTGTATGGATCTATGTCTCTAGACATTTTCTGAGAGCAACTCCTCCCTTTTCCCTGGCCTTCTCTTCCTGATGGGAAAGTTAGAAGAAGTAGGACAGTGAGACAGGCTTCAGCCTTCATCTCTGTAGCTAGTCTTAGGGTCACAGTGGTTCTCATTGTCTCCTCCACTATCCAGTCTGAATTCTTGCCATCAGCTATCATTTCTGAAGGTCTTGGTGGTTTATCTAGTGATACGACCCAAACCTTTTTGAAGGGTCTGAAAAGCGTACTCTTCTAAGGGTGAAGTGGTTGTGTTTCCATTCATAGTCACAATTAGGCAGGGGAGTATCAAGTGGTACCCAGTAGATCATCTGAATTCCACACATACTCCTTGATCCCATTATGTAACAGCAGCCCTACTTCTCCTGAGGATGAGGTTTAATTAGCTCTGCCATGGTAGTGATTCTTCTTGTCTCCTGGTCCCTGGACACACAGAGTCTCAAATGCTCAGGTATGATCCTTGATATATCTCCTGGCAAGTGTGCTCAGGACCTTTAACTCTGTAGAGCCCAGTGTTTGGGAATCCACTGGAGGCTTCCAGTGGCTTACTGGGGATGATGGTAAGTGGGGGATCATTTCGGCTTTTACCTTTTAGTTCTTGAACCCATGGGTTCTTAGACCCAATTGGAAACATAGCTTTGAATCAGTACATATACTACATCCTAGAGGATAGCACACCATTCTTGCCTCTGAGCTGGTACATTAGTTGTGTCCTTAGTAGGTCATTTAAATAATCTGTAAGCCTGGCTGCCTTTTTGTGGTGCTGTTATGTGATAAGACCACTTGATCCCATGGATATGGGCCCACTGCCATATTTCCTTCATGATGAAGTGGTTCCCTTGGTTGGATGCTCCCTTATGTGGGATTCCATGTTTGTGGGTCAAGTACTCTCTAAGCCCTTTTTTAGTCATGTGGCTGGAGCTCTATTGGCAGGAAACATAAACCCATACCTGGAGTAAGTCTCTTTTGAATACTCGTGAGGATCAGTCACTGGCCCTTTCAAGAGGAAGTAACACAAGTGGTCAGCTTGTCATCTAGAGCCAGTTGGTCAGCTTGAGGTATAGTGCTGCACTGGGGGCTCAGTGTTGGTCTCTGCTGCTCAGAGGCTGAATATTCAGAGTGGGCAGTAGCCTGATTAAGCCTTGGTGAGTGGGAGTCCATGCCTCCTCCTTTGCGTCCATCTTCACTCTGTTAGAGTGGCTTCCCTGTTCATGTCTCCATATGCCAGTTCTGGGGTGGCTACTGTCAGCTGTCTGAGTCATTTTGTCTACTTGGTTATCTGCCTCTTCTGCATTGGATGCTTTCTGGTGGACATTAACACCTGGAAAAGATTTTCACACTTTATGTTCACTCCTGTATGTTAATTCATTTGTCTCCACTCACATCTTTTTGCATCCATTGTACAGTTTTTCTTTAAAGACCCCTAACCAGGCACTCAATCCATTTGCATTGCCCATAAGTCTCTATATTCATGTCTCAGGCCACTTTTCTTTCTGCACAAAGTGTATCAAAGGTCCATCTTTAGGGAGACTTTCCCTTTCCACTGTCAAGGTCACCCCTAAGTGTAGCTGTAATGAAGCTGTTGGATTTTTGTTTTTAAATTTTTATTTATTTATTTGGCCACACGGGGTCTTATTTGTGGCATGTGATCTTTAGTTGTGGCATGTGGGATCTAATTGCCTGACCAGGAATCAAACCTGGGCCCCCTGCATTGGGAGCATGAAGTCTTAGCCACTGGACCAGCAGGGAAGTCCCTGCAGCCTTTCCCCGCCCCCGCCCCGTCCCCACCCAGTGTGCATTCACATACTGACTTGGCTTGTTGTAAGCCAGATTTGGTTATGTCCTCCTTAAGTTGGTTTCATGCTGGTGCTGCTTAGTCTCTTCAGTCCTGTCTGACTCTGTGCGACCCTCTGGACCGTAGCCCACCAGACTTCTCTGTCCATGGAATTCTCCAGGTAAGAGTACTGGAGTGGTTGCCATGCCCTCCTCCAGGGGATCTTTGCAACCCAGGGATCGACGAACCGGGGTCTCCTGCATTGCAGTTAGATTCTTTACCACTGAGCCACCAGGGAAGCCCCAGGTTGGTTTCATAGGATCCCCAAACAGTTACAGATGTGAGCTGAGGAAGGGTGCTGGCACAGTTGTGGTAGATGTCAGGGAAGTCTTGCCTGCCTACTTACAGAGCTTACTTGTGCCCTGTGGTTCTACTTGGGTTTGATTTTTGTTATACTATTTCTGTCTCATAATGGATTGGTGCTGAGCTCACTTGACTTTACGACTTGGAGAGCTTCCTGTTGAACCCTGCTCATGGGCAGTTCTGGACATACGATGCCCAGTAGTCAAGTGTTCTATCTCTTTCAGAGCCCAGTAGCACACCAGGAACTGTTTTACTAATAGCATGACTTTTCTGCAGAACTCCAGAGGCATGCATTGTAACTCTCCCACTGGGGCTTGCTATAAATGCTATACTGCAACTTTTCCCACCATTTATACCTCCAGTGGCATAGGAACTGCTTACTGTACAGCCTGAATCTACTGCAAAGTTGTTTATGCCACTCAAAGCTGACAGCCTTTCATACTACTCAGTACATGGGCCAGAGCAGTGTATAGAATGTGTTCTATCTAGAATCTGAAGAAATCTACCAGACCTTGTGTTTCCCCCCACCCTTTTTTTTTTTTTTAAAGTAGTGGAGATACAAGGTGTAGCAATTTGTCTTTTGCTTTGGGGAAGGGGGTGTTGGCATAACCTTAACCACTGGATTCCCAAAACTTCATTGCAATGGCAGACCCCTGAATATTTGTAGTTTTTCTCTCATCCTTTGGATATATATCCTTTGACATGCTAGCCATCTCTTGTTCATTTTGCACAAACAGCATCATGTCGTTGATTTAAAAGGTAAGTGTTCTGTTCTGAGTTCAGGTCTCTGCAGACTATATTATGACAAGATATGACAGTTAATAAAGCCCTGAGGCAAATCTGAGTGTATACTGTTGTTCACTCCACATGAAAGGAGCTGTTTCTAATTGGGATAGAGAAGAGCTCATTAGCCAGATCAGTGGCTGCATGCCATGTTGTTGTTGTTCAGTCACTAAGTTCTATCCAGCTCTTTTGTGACCCCATGGACTAATGTCTGCCAGGTTCCTCTGTCCATGGGATTTCCCAGGCAAGAATACTGGAGTGGGTTGCCATTTCCCTCTCCAGGTGTGAATGCAAGTTCTTTTTTGAAGGGAGAGGCAAGTGAATGCTATAGTCCTTTTTTTATGCTGTATGGATCTATGTCTCTAGACATTTTCTGAGAGCAACTCCTCCCTTTTCCCTGGCCTTCTCTTCCTGATGGGAAAGTTAGAAGAAGTAGGACAGTGAGACAGGCTTCAGCCTTCATCTCTGTAGCTAGTCTTAGGGTCACAGTGGTTCTCATTGTCTCCTCCACTATCCAGTCTGAATTCTTGCCATCAGCTATCATTTCTGAAGGTCTTGGTGGTTTATCTAGTGATACGACCCAAACCTTTTTGAAGGGTCTGAAAAGCGTACTCTTCTAAGGGTGAAGTGGTTGTGTTTCCATTCATAGTCACAATTAGGCAGGGGAGTATCAAGTGGTACCCAGTAGATCATCTGAATTCCACACATACTCCTTGATCCCATTATGTAACAGCAGCCCTACTTCTCCTGAGGATGAGGTTTAATTAGCTCTGCCATGGTAGTGATTCTTCTTGTCTCCTGGTCCCTGGACACACAGAGTCTCAAATGCTCAGGTATGATCCTTGATATATCTCCTGGCAAGTGTGCTCAGGACCTTTAACTCTGTAGAGCCCAGTGTTTGGGAATCCACTGGAGGCTTCCAGTGGCTTACTGGGGATGATGGTAAGTGGGGGATCATTTCGGCTTTTACCTTTTAGTTCTTGAACCCATGGGTTCTTAGACCCAATTGGAAACATAGCTTTGAATCAGTACATATACTACATCCTAGAGGATAGCACACCATTCTTGCCTCTGAGCTGGTACATTAGTTGTGTCCTTAGTAGGTCATTTAAATAATCTGTAAGCCTGGCTGCCTTTTTGTGGTGCTGTTATGTGATAAGACCACTTGATCCCATGGATATGGGCCCACTGCCATATTTCCTTCATGATGAAGTGGTTCCCTTGGTTGGATGCTCCCTTATGTGGGATTCCATGTTTGTGGGTCAAGTACTCTCTAAGCCCTTTTTTAGTCATGTGGCTGGAGCTCTATTGGCAGGAAACATAAACCCATACCTGGAGTAAGTCTCTTTTGAATACTCGTGAGGATCAGTCACTGGCCCTTTCAAGAGGAAGTAACACAAGTGGTCAGCTTGTCATCTAGAGCCAGTTGGTCAGCTTGAGGTATAGTGCTGCACTGGGGGCTCAGTGTTGGTCTCTGCTGCTCAGAGGCTGAATATTCAGAGTGGGCAGTAGCCTGATTAAGCCTTGGTGAGTGGGAGTCCATGCCTCCTCCTTTGCGTCCATCTTCACTCTGTTAGAGTGGCTTCCCTGTTCATGTCTCCATATGCCAGTTCTGGGGTGGCTACTGTCAGCTGTCTGAGTCATTTTGTCTACTTGGTTATCTGCCTCTTCTGCATTGGATGCTTTCTGGTGGACATTAACACCTGGAAAAGATTTTCACACTTTATGTTCACTCCTGTATGTTAATTCATTTGTCTCCACTCACATCTTTTTGCATCCATTGTACAGTTTTTCTTTAAAGACCCCTAACCAGGCACTCAATCCATTTGCATTGCCCATAAGTCTCTATATTCATGTCTCAGGCCACTTTTCTTTCTGCACAAAGTGTATCAAAGGTCCATCTTTAGGGAGACTTTCCCTTTGCACTGTCAAGGTCACCCCTAAGTGTAGCTGTAATGAAGCTGTTGGATTTTTGTTTTTAAATTTTTATTTATTTATTTGGCCACACGGGGTCTTATTTGTGGCATGTGATCTTTAGTTGTGGCATGTGGGATCTAATTGCCTGACCAGGAATCAAACCTGGGCCCCCTGCATTGGGAGCATGAAGTCTTAGCCACTGGACCAGCAGGGAAGTCCCTGCAGCCTTTCCCCGCCCCCGCCCCGTCCCCACCCAGTGTGCATTCACATACTGACTTGGCTTGTTGTAAGCCAGATTTGGTTATGTCCTCCTTAAGTTGATTTCATGCTGGTGCTGCTTAGTCTCTTCAGTCCTGTCTGACTCTGTGCGACCCTCTGGACCGTAGCCCACCAGACTTCTCTGTCCATGGAATTCTCCAGGTAAGAGTACTGGAGTGGTTGCCATGCCCTCCTCCAGGGGATCTTTGCAACCCAGGGATCGACGAACTGGGGTCTCCTGCATTGCAGTTAGATTCTTTACCACTGAGCCACCAGGGAAGCCCCAGGTTGGTTTCATAGGATCCCCAAACAGTTACAGATGTGAGCTGAGGAAGGGTGCTGGCACAGTTGTGGTAGATGTCAGGGAAGTCTTGCCTGCCTACTTACAGAGCTTACTTGTGCCCTGTGGTTCTACTTGGGTTTGATTTTTGTTATACTATTTCTGTCTCATAATGGATTGGTGCTGAGCTCACTTGACTTTACGACTTGGAGAGCTTCCTGTTGAACCCTGCTCATGGGCAGTTCTGGACATACGATGCCCAGTAGTCAAGTGTTCTATCTCTTTCAGAGCCCAGTAGCACACCAGGAACTGTTTTACTAATAGCATGACTTTTCTGCAGAACTCCAGAGGCATGCATTGTAACTCTCCCACTGGGGCTTGCTATAAATGCTATACTGCAACTTTTCCCACCATTTATACCTCCAGTGGCATAGGAACTGCTTACTGTACAGCCTGAATCTACTGCAAAGTTGTTTATGCCACTCAAAGCTGACAGCCTTTCATACTACTCAGTACATGGGCCAGAGCAGTGTATAGAATGTGTTCTATCTAGAATCTGAAGAAATCTACCAGACCTTGTGTTTCCCCCCACCCTTTTTTTTTTTTTTTTAAAGTAGTGGAGATACAAGGTGTAGCAATTTGTCTTTTGCTTTGGGGAAGGGGGTGTTGGCATAACCTTAACCACTGGATTCCCAAAACTTCATTGAAATGGCAGACCCCTGAATATTTGTAGTTTTTCTCTCATCCTTTGGATATATATCCTTTGACATGCTAGCCATCTCTTGTTCATTTTGCACAAACAGCATCATGTCGTTGATTTAAAAGGTAAGTGTTCTGTTCTGAGTTCAGGTCTCTGCAGACTATATTATGACAAGATATGACAGTTAATAAAGCCCTGAGGCAAATCTGAGTGTATACTGTTGTTCACTCCACATGAAAGGAGCTGTTTCTAATTGGGATAGAGAAGAGCTCATTAGCCAGATCAGTGGCTGCATGCCATGTTGTTGTTGTTCAGTCACTAAGTTCTATCCAGCTCTTTTGTGACCCCATGGACTAATGTCTGCCAGGTTCCTCTGTCCATGGGATTTCCCAGGCAAGAATACTGGAGTGGGTTGCCATTTCCCTCTCCAGGGGATTTTCCCAACCCAGGGATGGAACCTCCGTCTCCTGCATTGGCAGGTGGATTCTTTACCACTGAACCATGAGGGAAGCATTAATATCTGCCATTCCTCTTACCTCCACCCCAACACAATATTTTTTTGATTTACTCTTTTGGCCAAGAAGTGGGGAGACATTTTAAAGTCTCATTTGGCTTTAAACTGCTAAGTATGCCAATCCCATTTATATATTCAGGGCCTGGGAAAATAACTGCTGGGTGGGTCAGTGGACAGTGGACCCACTGTAAACTAGACTTTGGCCAGGATTCTATTTATTACTTAGTTCCTATATTCCTTCCCCTGTAGTAGAGCCATAATGATGTTCCAGGTTTCCAGATATCAGCACTAACTTAGACTCTGTGGCCCGTAGTTCTTCAAATGCCTAGGTATTTTCCTTTCCCCACTATAGCTATATCAGTTCAGTTCAGTTCAGTCGCTCAGTTGTGTTTGACTCTTTGTGACCCCATGAACCACAGCACACCAGGCCTCCCTGTCCATCACCAGCTCCTGGAGTCCACCCAAACCCATGTCTATTGAGTCGATGATGCCATCCAACCATCTCATCCTCTGTCATCCCTTTCTCCTCCTGCCCTCAATCTTTCCCAGCATCAGGGTCTTTTCAAATGAGTCAGCTCTTCGCATCACATGGCCAAAGTATTGGAGTTTCAGCCTCAACATCAGTCCTTCTAGTGAACACCCAGGACTGATCTCCTTTAGGATGGACTGGTTGGATCTCCTTGCAGTCCAAGCGCCTCTCAAGAGTCTTATCCAACACCACAGTTCAAAAACATGAATTCTTCAGCACTCAGCATTCTTTATAGTCCAACTCTCACATCCATACATGACCACTGGAAAAACCATAGTCTTGACTAGATGGACCTTTGTTGGCAAAGTAATGTCTCTGCTTTTTAATATGCTGTCTAGGTTGGTCATAACTTTCCTTCCAAAGAGTAAGTGTCTTTTAACTTCATGGCTGCAGTCACAAAATTTCATGGCTAGCAGTGATTTTGGAGCCCAGAAAAATAAAATCAGCCATTGTTTCCACTGTTTCCCCCTCTATTTCCCATGAAGTGATGGGAACAGATGCCATGATCTTAATTTTCTGGATGTTGAGCTTTAAGCCAACTTTTTCACTCTCCTCTTTCACTTTCATCAAGAGGCTCTTTAGTCCTTCTTAACTTTCTGCCATAAGGGTGGTATCATCTCCATATCTGAGGTTATTGATATTTCTCCTGGCAATCTTGATTCCAGCTTGTGTTTCTTCCAGTCCAGCGTTTCTCATGATGTACTCTGCATAGAAGTTAAATAAGCAGGGTGACAATATACAGCCTTGACGTACTCCTTTTCCTATTTGGAACCAGTCTGTTGTTCCATGTGCAGTTCTAACTGTTGCTTCCTGACCTGCATACAGATTTCTCAAGAGGCAGGTTAGGTGGTCTGGTATTCCCATCTCTTTCAGACTTTTCCACAGTTTATTGTGATCCACGCAGTCAAAGGCTTTGGCATAGTCAATAAAGCAGAAATAGATATTTTTCTGGAACTCTCTTGCTCTTTCGATAATCCAACAGATATTGGCAATTTGATCTTTAGTTCCTCTGCCTTTTCTAAAACTAGCTTGAATATCTGGAAGTTCACGGTTCACATATTGCTGAAGCTCACCTGAATAAATAGTCCTAGATCCCTTTGGGGAAATATATATATAATATTTGTTGCAGTCAAATACTCTTCCACTGAGCTATACCCAGAGAGATGGTATGGGGAGGGAGGAGGGCGAGGGGTTCAGGATGGGGAACACGTGTATACCTGTGGCAGATTCATGTTGATGTATGGCAAAACCAATACAGTACTGTAAAGTAAAATAAAGTAAAATTAAAAAAAAAAATTGTTTCAAGGTCTTATTCTTGGGGACCTAGCCGTCTCTTTAAATCCGTGGGTCTGGATCAGAAAACTGACTCAGATCCAGGAATTCGGCAAGGGATAGTAGCTGTTTATTGAGGCAGGCACTGTCAGTTTTGTTTTTATCTGTTCTTGGTTGCTTTGATTGCGAATGTAGTAGTAAGCAGTTGTTGATTGACTGTTTTGCTTTTATGACACCAAGTTCTTTAACTATCTCCACAGATCCCTGTGGTTCAGGCTTTATTGGCTATCTCCGACCTTGCAAGTTATGATGATGGTGTGGTCCACTAGCTTCTGGTTTTTAGTGCCACCACCTGGCTGCTGTTGCTTCCGAGCCCCATCATTGCCTTCATCAATGAACCAGTTTCTATGGCAGCCTCTACTGTAGAGGAGAGCCACCCCTTCTTGGTTATGCTAATGCCTGTCTCACTGTGTGTTCTAGTGGCCTTGGTGAGTGGTGTGTCTAATGGACCGTCTTATGGAACATAACTGTCTGGTGATTCTTCTTACCTCACATAATATATCCACTCCAGCATTCCCCCCCACCCCACCTTTCTGGAGCCTTTTAATCCCATCATCCATTCTCTGCCATGTTAATTCAGGCATCTGAACTTCATTTAGTGTGGGCTATTTTTTCCAGGCTTCTAGGAGTCACTCTGGCAGTGAGTTACCACATGCTAAATCCTTGTCACAGTGGTAGTCCTCATATTCTGGGACAATGGCCCTCCTCCTAACCAGACTTTATCTTATTCAGTCCTGTTTGATCTCCTTGATTAAACACTCTCAAAATCCATCACCATGGGTATCTCCATTGATCCACCTGGTATATGCTGGCTAATTCTTGGAGCACCTTTGGGATGCTGTCTCTTTTCTCTCTTATCAAGCCCAAGGTGTCCTTAACAGGATTAACATTAATTATTATCATGGCAACCAGGAGTGGAGGTGGGCGGCAGATTTTGAGGGGAGCTCTTGTTGCCTTGCAGGAGAGAGACCTCTGAACTGTGTTCCTGTAGAGGGGGAAGTGCCAAAGTCAGAGTCTTTGGAGGCAACCATCCTCCGTGGTTTTATCCCTTTACCATCTATGGGATGGTGTTTATCCCTTCACCATCTGTCAGGCCTCCATGTTTTCCAAACCAGGACCCTGACCTTAAGAATAGCAAACTTGCCCTGACTGAGGATTCAGTCATCTTTGAAGCCTTGCAGTCTTTAATTATCTCTTTCTGCTCTTTTACTATAGATGATAAGGACTTCTTTGTGAGCTACCAGAGAGCCACACTTAATTTCCAATAGTCAGTTGCCCCTGCTAGCGAGTCAGTGCCACGTAACAGCCAGCCAATTCCATTGTTCTTATTTGTATTGTGCCCCTTACACTTTTCAGTCATCACAGTTATTACACCAGATGGAATATTCCTCTTTGGAAACATTTTCCCAAGAAAGTTTTATTATTTTCTCAGGAAGGTTTTAGCATTTGGGCCACCAGTTTGTTCCAGGGACTGCCCATGCCTCACACATCAACTGGATGAGATCCTTATTGCCAGCAGGACAGTAAATGATCTAGTTTCCAAACCCCATTTCTTACCTTCTGCTTTCTCAGTCCGTTTCTGGTACCAGCTGTGCCAGCTGGAGTTCTGGAAGTGAACGTCAGGACAGAGTTAGGAATGCAAGAGGTATAAGGGAGAGAGGGTTCCCTGGTGGCTCAGTTGGTAAAGAATCCGCCTGCAATGCAGGGGACGTGGGTTTGATCCCTGGGTTGGGAAGATCCCCAGGAAAAGGGAACAGCTACCCACTCTAGTAATTTGGCCTGGAAAATTCCATGGACTGTATAGTCCATGTGATTGCAAAGAATTGGACACGACTGAGTTACTTTCACAAGGCGGTGGGGGAGGACTTGTATGAAAGGAAAGAAGGAGGAAACAGAATCGGCAGGAAGAGCCTCAGTGTGATTCTGATCTGACAGTCTCAGACCCAGTGAGGGCTCCATCAAATATTCTTCATTAGAGTATCCTGTATTAGGCAGAAATGTCCAGGCTTTAGTGCTGTGCTATGATAAGCTATCCAGGAAGAGAGTGGTCTTAGCTTGAAAGCTAGGGATCCTCAAGGGACTGTAGCTGGAAACTGCCATCTGACTTCTGGGCTATGCTATCAGTTACTGGAGGGCTGGAAGCATATCTTGTAGTATTTAACCTATCTCCTCTGAATCTCCTTCTGCTATTCACACTCTTTGTTATTCCCTCTTTTCTTTGAAGTATATTCCATGGAAAAAGGGGCTAGCTGAGTTTGCATGTCAGATGATTGTGCAGATGCTTTCATAAGACAACCATTACACTTTGGTATGCAGCACAAGTGCCTTATTCATATTTACCATTTTTTCACACAACATTAAAAAGACATTTACTCAAGAGTTGATTTAACAAAATAATTTTTATTGCTTCATCAATCATGTGAAACTGGCACTTTTATTTATTTATTTTTAAACTTTATTTTTTTTAACTTTATTTTACTTTACAGTACTGTATTGGTTTTGGCATACATTGACATGAATCCTGTACCACAGCTTTCTTATCCATTCATCTGCTGATGGACATCTAGGTTGTTTCCATGTCCTGGCTATTTTTATTTTTATTTTTTTAATTGAGAGTACATGGCCTGAAGAATATGACTACTAATACAATTCGGTGTTGTTGCCTAGATTCACGCCCAAGTGCAGACAGCTCTTCCCACTTCTGCTTTTGCTCCTCACAAATATGTCCACCAGTGCAAATGTCAGTACAGTGAAAAAGGCACACTAAGCTGTTATATCTTAGTGTTATTATGAAAATGTGTGTGTGCTTAGTCGCTCAGTCATGTCCGACTCTTTGCCACCCCATGGACTGTAGCCCTCCAGGCTCTTCTATTCATGGAATTCTTCAGGCAAGAATACTAGAGCGGGTAGCCATTCACTTCTCCAGAGGATCTTCCCGAGCCAGGGATTGAACCTGGGTCTCATGTATTACATGCAAATTCTTTACCGTCTGAGCACAAGGAAGCCCATTATGAATTTTTTTTTAATTGAGAGATGTAACTCACGTTTAACATTATATTAGTTTCAGGTGTACAACAGAATGATTCAATATATGTATGAAAATCATTTTGACCTCATATACTTTCTGGAAGATCTCCTGGAGTCTATGGACTGTGCTTTAAGAACTTACTCAACTCATCCCGTATTGTGCTTAGATGCCTTCAGGCAGCCTGAACTTTGCTTATAAGATTTCCTAGCTTGTTTTTAAACTTCCATAAATTCAACAGCATTGTTAGATAAACTCCATTGAGTGTTTGACTGACTTAATCAGTCCAGTCAATTTTAGAAGTCATAGTACTTAAGAGATTTTCTAGGCTAGTTTCTTCTTTTGATAGATGAGTGAACTGAGATCTAGGTTAGTACTTTTGTATTTTAAGCTATTAATTTTATTTATCTAAATTGATTAAATTAAGAAACTTATGTTCTTGAATATCCTTTTTCAGGACCAATTTTGTTACACGTTTGTCTAGATAAAGTACTTTCAGTTTTTAAGATATTCTAATTATACATGAAACTTTAAAAAATAACAAAAAAAGACAAGCCTAGACAAGTCAATATGCATACCTTGAAAAGAAAAATTTATGCAGCAGACTCGTTCCTCAGATTCCACATTTATCTCAAATATCTCTTTTGATCTTTCTTACTTTCTCCCTGATGAACTAAGTGCTGTGTCTCTGTATACTCGTCTCTCATGGAAAATATTGTTTTTAGTCCCCTGACTCCCATTGGGCTGGAAATTTCTTATTTGCAGATAACTCTTGAGCATACATAATAAGTGATCTGTAAATGTGTGTTTTTTTTTTTTTTTTTTGCTGCACCATGTCGCTTGTATGACCTTAGTTCCCTGACCAAGGATTGAACCTGGCACTTGGCAGTGAAAACATGGAGTCCTAACCACTGGAGGAGAACCTAAATATATTATTTAAAAAAATTATTTACTTGGCTGTGCTGGGTCTTCATTGCTGTGCGTGGGGTTTCTCTAGTTGGGGAAACACGGGCTTTAGTTGCAGAACACGGACTTCTCGTTGCAGTGGCTTCTCTTGATGCAGAACACAGGCTCTGAAGTAGTTGCAGCTTGCGGACTCTAGAGTGCAGGCTCAATAGTTGGGGCATACAAGCTGAGTTACTCTGCAGCATGTGAAATCTTCCCGAATCAGGAATCAAACCTGTGTCCGCTGCACTAGCAGGCAGAATCCTAACGACTGGACCACCAGGGAAGACCGAAATATATTCTTGAATAGATAGATGCTTAGATGAATTCACAGACTGGCCAAAAGATAGATTTTCCTTTTTATTCATGCATAAATTTACCAGTGTCCAAGGGACCTGTATGCAGATCAGAAAGCAACAGTTAGAACTGGACATGGAACAACGGACTGGTTCCAAATAGAAAAAGGAGTACGTCAAGGCTGTATATTGTCACCCTGCTTATTTAACTTGTGTGCAGAGTACATCCTGAGAAAGCTGGGCTGGAAGAAGCGCAAGCTGGAGTCAAGATTGCTGGGAGAAATATCAATAACCTCAGATATGCAGATGACACCACCCTTATGGCAGAAAGTGAAAAGAAACTAAAAAGCCTCTTGATGAAAATGAGAGAGGAGAATGAAAAAGTTGGCTTAAAGCTCAACATCCAGAAAACTAAGATCATGGCATCTGGTCCCATCACTTCATGGCAAATAGATGGGGAAACAGTGGAAACAGTGTCAGACTTTACTTTTGGGGCTCCAAAATCACTGCAGATGGTGACTGCAGCCATGAAATTAAAAGAAGTTTACTCCTTGGAAGGAAAGTTTTGACCAACCTAGACAGCATATTGAAAAGCAGAGACATTACTTTGCCAACAAAGGTCCATCTAGTCAAGGCTATGGTTTTTCCAGTGGTCATGTATGGATATGACAGTTGGACTGTGAAGAAAGCTGGGTGCCAAAGAATTGATGGTTTTGAACTGTGGAGCTGGAGAAGATCTTGGACTGCAAGGAGATCCAACCAGTCCATTTGAAAGGAGATCAGTCCTGGGTGTTCTTTGGAAGGACTGATGCTAAAGCTGAAACTCCAGCACTTTGGCCACCTCATGTGAAGAGTTGACTCACCGGAAAAGACCCTGATGCTGGGAGGGATTGAGGGCAGGAGAAAAAGGGGACGACAGAGGATGAGATGGCTGTATGGCATCACTGACTCGATGGACATGAGTTTGAGTGAACCGAGAGTTGGTGATGGACAAGGAGGCCTGGGGTGCTGTGGTTCATGGGGTCACAAAGAGTCGGACACAACTGAGCGACTGAACTGAACTGAAGGGAAAGAAATACCTTAAACCTGCAAATACACCACTCTTACTGTGGATGAGTTTCAGCAATCTTTGAATTTATGAGCTTTATTTTTAGTATTTAGGTGCAGTAGTAGTCCCCCCCTCCACTTTGAAGCTTCATAATCATGTGTATTTGTTGAGGTGTCTGCCCTCAACCTCCATATTTATTACACTGGGTGTTTCAAAGATAGAATTGATGCACACCAGTGTCTTCCTTACCAGTTATGAGTTGTCTTTTATTGTGAAGGGTAACCAGAAGATGTGTTTTAAGTTTTTGAAAATTGTGAACATGCTTTCAAAATTCCTTTATTGTTATGTGCTTTCCCTCTTCTGTTGCTTTTTCAGCTTTGTCTTTAATACAAGTTCATCAGAGCTTTTCCTTTTTAAAAAATTCTTAAAAGACAGTTAAAGTATGGGTGGATGGGGCTGCAGATAGGACATCATGAAGTTTTGTGAACTCATGCAACTCTCGGCTAATTTAATACAGTTTTTATCCTTGGGAGAATACCTTTCTAGCTGCCAACTTTAAATTAGGTTACTTTATTTTTCTGGTTGTCCTTTTGGTATTTCTTTAATGACAAATGTGGATACTTCCTAGCATGGGGTTCCTATTTTAGATTGCTTAGGGTGGTGTTGGAGAGAGTGTTACTTTTGCTTAAATATTTTTTGTAGTATTTTAAAAGCAACATGTTAAACAGGTCAACATGACATTTTTGTGACTTGACTTTAAAAGCTTTAAGGAAAATACTTTTGAAGTCAGCTTTAAAAAACATTTCTTTTTGTCCTGCTCAAAAATAAATTCTTTCTTGACTAGGAAGACTATCACTGATAATGACCCTTTAAATTTAAGTAATTACTAATGTTCAGTATAAAATAATTGATAAAAAAGCTTTATAAGTCAATTGATATACTGTGTTTTTGTTTTGAGCAACTAGAAGCTTTTAGGTCTGTTTTCTTCTAGTATAACACCACATGTCCGTCCCCAGATTTATGCTTCTCCTAAGAAGTGTTTGATTATTTTAATCATCTGCTTGTCCGTTTAGGAGATAATAATGTACTTTACAGAATGCTTTCTTTTTTTATTTTCATAGCAGTCAAATGGTTAGGGCAGATAATTTTATTATAAGGAATTAGAAAACAGGTAAAAAGAGGTCAAGCAACTTTTGTAAGGTCACACCATGCTAAAAGATTGTAAACTCATGCATAGAGCTTTTGAAAATTGTGAACATACTTGCAGAATTCCTTTATTGTTAGGAGCTTTCCCTCTTCTGTTATTCTTTCAACTTTGTCTTACAGGTTTATCAGAGTTTTTCCTTTTTAAGTAATTCTTAAGAGACAGTTAAAGTATGGGGCTGCAGATAGGACATCATGGAGTTTTATGAACTCATGCAACTCAGAATAAGGTTGGAAATTTATTCTGACAGAATTATCAATGCTTAGTGGAAGTTGTTATTGTTATTTAGTTGCTAAGTCATGTCTGACTCTTTGTAATCCCATGGACTGTAGTCCACCAGACATCTCTGTCCATGGGATTTCCCAGGCAAGAATACTGGAGTGGGTTTCTTTTCCAGGAGATCTTCTCAACCAGGGATTAAACCCACATCTCCTGTATGGCAGGCAGTTTCTTAACCACTGACCCACCTGGGAAGCCCTTAGTGTAGGTACTTTTCATGAAATTACAAGCTGGGAAATGTTGTTCAAGAATGTCAAAAATTCCTTTGCTTAGCTCTGTTAGACAATTGGTACTAGTACTTGATAAATCAAACAAAATATGCCATTTTTGAGTTGGAGATTTTAATATATTATAGAGGTTTGCTAAATACTTTAAAATCTTTTGTTAAAAATAAATTGTTTAATTTCTTCAGCATTTATCATAGTTGGCATTTGATGAATATTTTAAAGAATATAATTTCATTAAAAATAATAGTTTTATCTTAAAAAAATGGGCATAGAAGGAACCTTCTTCAACATAATAAAAGCCATATATGATAAACCCACAATAAATGTTATTCTCAATGGTGAAAAACTGAAAGCATTTCCTTGAAGATCAAGAACAAGACAAAGGTGCTCAGTCTCACCACTATTATTAAACATAGTTTTGGAAGTCCTAGCTACGGCAATCAGAGAAAAAAAGAAATGAATCCAGACCGAAAAAGTATAAGTAAAACTCTCACTGTTTGCAGGTGATATGGTACTATATACAGAAAACCCTAAAGATACTATCAGAAAATTACTAGAACTAATCATTCACAGAACAAAATCAATACACAGAAATCACTTGTATTCCTATGCACTAACAATGAAAAATCAGAAAGAAAAATTAAGGAATCAGTCTCATTTACCACTGCAACAAAAAGAATAAAATATGTAAGAATAAACCTACCTAAGGAGACAAAAGGGCTGTATACAGATAAGACACCTGAAAGACAGATGAAAGAAATCAAAGACAGCATAAACAGAGAGATATTCCATGCTCCTGGGTTGGAAGAATCAAATATTGTGAAAATGACTATACTGCCAGAAATAATCCACAGATTCAGTGCAATCCCTATCAAATTACCAACGGTATTTTTTCACAGAACTAGATATGCAGATGACACTACCCTTATGGCAGAAAGTGAAGAAGAACTAAAGAGCCTCTTGATGAAAGTGAAAGAGGAGAGTGAAAAAGTTGGCTTAAAGCTCAACATCCAGAAAACTAAGATCATGGCATCCGGTCCCATCACTTCATGGGAAATAGATGGGGAAAACAGTGGAAACAGTGGCTAACTTTATTTTTCTGGGCTCCAAAATCACTGCAGATGGTGACTGCAGCCATGAAATTAAAAGACGCTTACTCCTTGGAGGAAAGTTATGACCAACCTAGATAGCATATTGAAAAGCAGAGACATTACTTTGCCAACAAAGGTCCGTCTAGTCAAGGCTATGGTTTTTCCAGTGGTGATGTATGAATGTGAGAGTTGGACTGGGAAGAAAGCTGAGTGCCAAAGAATTGATGCTTTTGAACTGTGGTGTTGGAGAAGACTCTTGAGAGTCCCTTGGACTGCAAGGATATCCAACCAGTCCATCCTAAAGGAGATCAGAATTGAGTGTTCATTGGTAGGACTGATGTTGAGGCTGAAACTCCAATACTTTGGTCACCTGATGCAAAGAGCTGACTCACTGGATAAGACCCTGATGCTGGTTTAGATTGAGGGCAGGAGGAGAAGGGGACAATGGAGGATGAGATGGTTGGATGGCATGACCAACTTGATGGACATGGATTTGGGAGGACTCTGCAAGTTGGTGATGGACAAGGAGGCCTGGTGTGTTGTGGTTCATGGGGGGTGCAAAGAGTCGGCCATGACTGAGCTACTGAACTGAACTGAGAACAAAGAATTTCACAATTTGTATAGAAACACAAAAGACCCCAAATAGCCAAATAATCTTTAGAATGAAGAATGGAGCTGGAGGAATCAACTTTTCTGACTTTAGACTATACTAAAAAGCTACAATCATCAAGACAATATGGTATGGGCACAAAAAGTGGAACTAGATAGAAAACCAAGAGATAAACACACATCTGTGGGCACCTTGTGTTTGACAAAAGAGGCAAGAATATACAGTGGAGAAAAGATAGTCTCTTCAATAAGTGATGCTGGGAAAACTGGACAGTGTAAAAGAATGAAATTAGAACACTTTCTAACACCATACACAAAGATACTGGACAGTGTAAAAGAATGAAATTAGAACACTTTCTAACACCATACACAAAGATAATCTCAAAATAGATTAAGGACCTAAATGTAAGATCAGAAACTATAAAGTTCCTAGAGGAAAACATAGGCAGAATACTCCATGACATAAATCACAGCAAGTTCCTCTGTGACCCACCTCCTCCTGCTGCTGCTGCTAAGTCACTTCAGTTGTGTCCGACTCTGTGTGACCCCATAGACGGCAGCCCACCAGGCTCTGCTGTCCCAGGGATTCTCCAGGCAAGAACACTGGAGTGGGTTGCCATTTCCTTCTCCAATGCGTGAAAGTGAAAAGTGAAAGTGAAGTCACTCAGTTGTGTCCGACTCTTAGCAACCCAGTGGACTGCAGCCTACCAGGCTCCTCTGCCCATGGGATTTTCCAGGCAAGAGTACTGGATTGGGGTGCCATTGCCTTCTCCGACCCACCTCCTAGAGTAATGGAAATAAAAATAAACAAACGGGACCAAATTAAACTTAAAAGCTTTTGCACAACAAAGGAAACTGTAAACACCATGAAACAACCCTTAGAGTGGGAGAAAGTAATAGCAAATGAAACAACTGATAAAGGATTAATCTCCAAAATATACAAGTAGCTGGTACAACTCAATACCAGAAAAGCAAACACCCCTGTCAAAAAGTGGGCTGAAGATCTAAACAGACATTTCTCCAAAGAAGACATACACATGGCTAATAGATGAAAAAAATGGTCAACATCGCTCATTATTAGAGAAATGCAAATCAAAACTACAATGAGATATCACCTCACATCGGTCAGAATGGCCATTATCAAAAAAATTTACAAAATAAAGGCTGGAGTGTGGTGCTGGAGAAGACTCTTGAGAGTCCCTTGGACTACAAGGAGATCAAACCAGTCAATCCTAAAAGAAATCAGTCCTGAATATTCATTGGAAGGACTGATTCTTAAGCTAAAGCTCCAGTACTTTGGCCACCTGATGTGAAAAGCCAACTCACTGGAAAAGACCCTGATGCTGGAAAAGATGTAGGACTGTCTCTTATACACATCTAGATGTGTATAAGAGACAGGCTTAAAGCTCAACATCCAGAAAACGAAGATCATGGCATCTGGTCCCATCACTTCATGGCAAATGGATGGGGAAAGAGTGGAAACAGTGACAGACTTTATTTTGGGGGGCTCCAAAATCACTGAAGACTTTGACTACAGCCATGAAATTAAAAGACGCTTACTCCTTGGAAGAAAAGTTATGACTAACCTAGATAGCATATTAAAAAGCAGAGACATTACTTTGCCAACAAAAGTCTGTCTCATCAAGGCTATGGTTTTTCCAGTGGTCATGTATGGAAGTGAGAGTTGGACTGTGAAGAAAGCTGAGCACCGAAGAATTGATGCTTTTGAACTGTGGTGTTGGAGAAGACTCTTGAGAGTCCCTTGGACTGCAAGGAGATCAACAAGTCCATCCTAAAGGAAATCTGTCCTGACTATTCATTGGAAGGACTGATTTTGAAGCTGAAATTCCAAAACTTTGGCCATCGGATGTGAAGAACTGACTCATTTGAAAAGACCTTGATGCTGGGAAAGATTGAAGGCGGGAGGAGAAGGGGACAACAGAGGATGAGATGGCTGGATGGCATCACCAACTCAAAGGACGTGAGTTTGAGTAAACTCCAGGAGTTGGCGATGGACAGGGAGGCCTGGAGTGCTGTAGTCCATGGGGTCACAAAGACTTGGTCACGAACGAGCGACTGAATTGAATAGGCACTACCAACCGCTCTGCACGGAGTCCAGTCCCTCTTTTTGGACTTTCCCCATGCAGTGTCAGGGATCTTCTGTCAGTTATGGGCTGATGGAACTCATTCCTGTCAACATGTTTTCTCTCCTATTCTTTTGTTTTCTTGTAGAAGAAATTCAAACACCCAAAAAGAATGGTATAATAAATGCCCATGTGCCCACCACTCAGTTTCAACAATTAATATTTTGCCAATCCTATATCATCTATTCCTACCTCCCAACTGTTCCTTTTAGGGAATATTATTAAGCAAACACAGGATACTGTCCCATTTCACCACAGTTCTTGGCATCTTTGTCTTTTTTTCCCTTTGTTTAGTGGCGCAGTGACTCCAAGAAGTCCAGTGGGATTTCCTGCTGTGGATGGAGGTGTACAGAGGAAGACAGTCTGCGCTGCTCCTATATTAATTATCCAAACTTAAGCCAGCAGTCTACTCATTTGTTCCTTTTTTGTATTGTGTTATGGTGAGGATGGTTCAAGTTGCCTCATTATTAATTCTTTGAAGCAAGGGATAGAAACAAGATTTATATAGAAGCCTGGGGCTGATATAGAAAGACTGGGTTAGATATGTAAGTAACAAGGCTGTCTCTGAGGGGGATAGGTGGTTGGAAGGGACCCTAGAGTCCCTGGTCAGGGAACCCAACTACAGGAAGAACAGGACGCATCCCCTTCTGTGATGCTTACAGGGTGGTTTGAGGGGGCTTCAGTCACTGGGTCACAGTGCTGTGCATGCTGGTGCTGAACCCAGGAACTGGGAATGGACTCAGGAGGAGAGCTAAAAATGTGGACCTACACCGCTATTTATTCACAGGGCTGCTCACGGTGTAAGCTCAGTCATCCTCCAGCACAATCATGAACAGGGCTGTCATTAAAATCCCCCTGAATTCCAGAGAGTAAAACTCTCTGTGGCCTCTCTTGGCCTTCCTCTGCAGCAGGCAAAGTTACTGGCTCAGAATCCAAACATGAGCGGTCGTGTTCTGACCAGGTCTTTGGTCTTTGAGCACAGGACACATGAAGCTCTGTGGAAGCCCCTGGGCTCTGAAGGGAGGCTTGGTATGTCTGTAGCCATTGGCTGCTTGGTGTAGCTCTGGTCACATGAAAGGATGGCTGGGGAGTCTCTCCTGGAACTGCAGCTCGACTCAGCTGGTTTAAGATCCATAAACCAGGCTTGTACACTTAATGGGATTTTCAGTTTTCTTAAGCAGTGGCTCTGGGAAGCTGGAAAATGTTTCCACGGCCTGGCCCTTCCCCAGACTAATAAGGTCAGGATCTCAGGAGTGGGGCCCAGGGAGGCTGCTCAGGTGATGCTTCCATGCCTCCAGGTACAGATCTACTGCCCAAGCGAGGGCATGTCACGCACACCAAATCTTGCTTTCTTCCCTGTCTTTCTTTGTTAGGGTCATCTTTTACCTCAAAGCTTTTGAGATAGAAGAGATCTATGCTTTTTAGGCTTGAATATTCAGGTCATGCTGGCTTCGTAAAACGAATCAAGGGAAATTTTCATCTTATTCTAGGGGCAGAAATAGTTTGAATAAGAAAGGCAATACCTGGTTTTTGAAGACCAGACAGTATCCAGTCATAAGAGCAGGAAGGCTTTTTAAAAAGGGCATCTCTTTAATGAACTCTATCTAAAGTGTTCTATGGTTATTGGTCTATTCAGATGTTCTGCCTCTTTGGGGGCAATTTTGATAATTTTTATTTTGCTAGGAAATTCCCCATTTCCTCTTGATTTTCAAATTTATTGTCACAGATTTTCACATAAAATGCCTTTTATAATCCTTTTACTCCTTTCTAAATTGGTAATTGTATTTTCTTTCTCATTGTAATGTGGCAGACCATGAGCCCTTCCAATTTCCTCCATTATAATAATAATGGCTAATGCTTGTTGATCATTGACCCTGTGCTAAGACACACAGTTCTGCTTTGCTTGTACTAATTCATTTAACCTTCATGACAACTCAGTGTAATTGGACTCCTATGACCTTCATGTTGCTGATAAACTCCTCACTTTTGGGCATACAGAGAAGTTAGGCAACTTGCAGCTGTATCATAGAGTAGCAGGCAGCTCTCTCTGCTGCCTATCCACGTGTGTGTGTGTGTGTGAGAGAGAGAGAGAGAGAGAGAGCCTACCATTTGAGTGTAACATCCTTGGGTTAAGAGTTAAAGGGGGAGGAGGAAGGAGAAGGAAAATGACCTTCTGAGAGCTGCAGGTTCCTGCTCAAAGCTCTTAAGGAGGGAATGTGGTCTTTTACGAGTTCTGTGGCTGGGAGGTGACAAGATCCCACTGGCAAAGCGGTCCAGAAGTTTTGGGCTGTGAGCCCCAATGATTATATGTGTTCTTGGCTATATGACCCTTATGGTGACCTGGCTGAAGGTCTTTTAATTGTCCTAAATGCTCACTCAGACAATGAGAAAAGCCTGGATCAACACTGTGAGGTAGACAAGAGGAGGTATGAAGAAAATTAACTGCAATACCTGAAAGAGGGGAGTGGTTGTGACATTCTGCTCAGAACTGAGGCACACTCTGTGATTTTTATAGAAAAAAATTATATTAAAAGATCTTCCAGGGCTGGCTCTCTATTGCTTCCAGAATAAAATCTTAACTCTCCAGTGTAGCCTTCAAGGGTTTCCACCACCTGGCCTCAACTGACATTCTAAGCCCATCAGCTACTGCTCCCTACAGGCACCCCTGTAGTGTGAGTCAGAACAAACTCCTGGTTCTTGATGTCCTTGTATGTCTGCCTCTGGGCCTTTGCCCATGCTGTTCCCACCACCAGGAATGGACTATCTCCATCTCTGGAGGATCCACATTTGACGAATACTTCAGGCTCTAGCATGTCATGATACTATTCTCTGTTCTCTCGTCCTACAACTAAATTATACCAGCACTGACATACAGCTTACCACGAGGGCCAGCACTTTATATTTGTTAACTCATTTAATCTTCAAAAACAACTGTACCGATTATGTGCTATTCTTGTCCCTATTTTATACCTAGGAAAACCGAGGCTTAGTAAACTGTCCAAGTCTGCACAATTAGCAGCAGAGTTGGGATTGGAACCCCAGTCATCTGGCTGCGTGCTTGTAACCCCACTGCGCAGTACCCATACCTCTCAATAGGCTTAAGTCGCAGCAACGTAGGCACATGCTTTCCCTTCCTTGCAGGATGGCAAGCCCTCCCAGGATAGGCTGTGGGTGTGGGCTTATTGTTCCTTTAGATGCACCCTCACTAGTTGCTGATGGATGGAGTTAAGCCAGAGCTGGTGATGACAAGGCTACCTTTTTCAGGAATCTGCAGAGAAGAGTGCAGGCCTAGGTGGATGGGCTGGGGAAGGCAAGGGGAAAGAATTTAAAAACATGGTCCTTGCTGTTGAGATACTTAAAAGTGTGGGTAGGGAGGCCAACTTTTCATAAATGACACAGTGGAAAATCACTGCTGAAGAGAAAGAAAGTGAAAGTCACCCAGCCATGTCCAGCTCTTTGTGACCCCATGGACTGCAGCATGCCAAGCTTCCCAGTCCATCACCAACTCCTGGAGTTCACTCAAACTCATGCCCATTGAGTCGGTGATACCATCCAACCATCTCATCCACTGTCGTCTCCTTCTCCTCCCGCCTTCAGTTTTTCTCAGCACTGGGGTCTTTTCCAGTGAGTCAGTTCTTTGCATCAGGTGGCCAAAGTACTGGAGCTTCAGCTTCAGCATCAGTCCTTCCAATGGACTGACTATACAGGCCATGGAATTTTCCAGGCCAGAATACTGGAGTGGGTAACCATTCACTTCTCTAGAGGATCTTCCCAACCCAGGGATTGAACCCAGGTCTCTCACATTGCAAGTGGATTCTTTACCAGCTAAGCCACAGAGGAAAGCCTGCTGAAGGGAAAGCAAATACAAACTCACAGAGTATAAAGTGAGGCAGGCAAGGGAGATGCTGGCAGAGGTGAGGAAGTCTGCAGGTTCTTGGGGACCTGGGACCATACCTTAAGGTCCTGCTACACAAAGCTTGGTTCCCACACCAGCAACAGGGGAACCTGTTTTGAAATACAGAATCTCAAAGCCTCACACAGACCTTAAGCAGAGTCTGCATTGTAGCAAGGCCCTGGGGGCAGGGGGTTGGGGCAGGGGTGGGAGAAGGCATATGCAGATTAAAGTTTGAGAGGCACTCTCAGAAGGCTAGATGCTCAAGCCCATCCCCAGAGGTTGTCATTTAATTGGTTTGGGTGGGCTAGGGCATCCACATTTTTAAAAACCTTTGCAGGTAATTCTACTGCAAGCATTCCATGTTAGGACCTCTGTTTAGGCCTTCCCTTGAGACCTGTGGAAAGGAAAGATGGAGGAGGGCAAGGGGTGGAGAATCCCAGCTCTGCCATTAATGAGCTACATGACCTTGGGCACACCACTCAATGTCAAATCAAGAAAAAGTAGATTAGATTAGTGGTTCTCAAAACTCAGAATCAGAAAATACACATTCTTGGGTCAACTGAACTTTACTTTGTAGGGCTGGGCCTGAGGATTTGGCACTTTTAACAAATTTCCCAGGGGATCCTTGTGCAGCTGCAGGGCACCAGTTTTGGAGATCCGTGGACCAGATGACCTCTCGGTCTCTTGCTCTAACATTCCATGCCCTTAGAGGAGCAGCATTTTACTTCATGTTCTGGAGCAATGATAAGTATATGCCAATATAGGGCAGTTGAAACATTTTTAGTCTGCACTATACTTTCTAACTCACAGTAAGAAGGGCTTTTCATGGAGATCCCATATCTATATCTATATCTATATATATCTTCTAGGAGGAGCCTGGTGGGCTACAGTCCAGAAGGTCACAAAGAGTTGGACATGACTGAGCATGCATGCATGCATATATATACAGACATATATGTGTATACATATATAAAATATATATTTAGACTATGTCTGTGTGTGTGTGTTGTGTGTGTTGTGTGTGTACGTGCTCAGTCACCTCAGTCGTGTCCGACTCTTTGTGACCCCATGGACTGTAGCACGCCAGGCCTCCCTGTCCCTCACCATCTCCTGGAGTTTGCCCAAGTTCATGCTCATTGCATCAGTGATGCCGTCCAGCCATCTCATCCTCTGACACCCCCTAGTCCTTCTGCCCTCAATCTTTCCCAGCATCAAGGACTTTTCCAATGAGTTGTCTGTTCACATCCAATGGCCAAAATACTGGAGCTTCAGCATCAGTCCTTCCAGTGAATATGTAGGGCTGATCTCCCTTAAGACTGGCTGGTTTGATCTGCTTGCTATACAAGGGACTCTCAGGAGTCTTCTCCGGCACCACAGCTCAAAGGCATCAATTGAGTGGTGTTATGTCTTCTTTATGGTCCAGTTCTCACAACTGTTCATGACCACTGGGAAGGCCATAGCCTTGACTATACAGATCTTTGATGACAAAGTAATGTCTCTGCTTTTCAACACACTGTCTAGGTTTGTCATCACTTTCCTGCCAAGAAGCTGTCGTCTTCCGATTTCATGGTTGCAATCACCATCCGCAGTGACTCTGGAGCCCAAGAAGAGGAAATCTGTCACTCCTTCCACATTTTCGCCTTCTATTTGCCATGCTGTGTAATGGGACTGGATGCCACGATCTTAGATTTTTAACATTTAGCCTTAAGCTGGCTCTTTCACTCTCCTCCTTCACCCTCATCAAGAAGCTCTCTAGCTCCTCTTTGCTCTCCCATTAGAGTGATTCAAAACCGAAATTTCACAGGACATTGCTTTTCTTTACTATGTAACCTACCCTATGTTCTCTTCCCTATTTTATTTTTAAATGCATCGCTCTGCTGATTTTATGATCCACTACTGGGTTTCAATGACAATTTGAAAAATACAGTGTAGACAATCTGTGAATGAAGGGTGATGGCTCTGTCAGGATCAGAAAGCCAGAACCTGTAAGCCATCTGGTAGAAGGCATCTAGCTCCACGATGACCAGTCTAGCCCATGAGGGCCACAAAGACAACTGACCACAAAGTGCGACGCTACAAGAAAGGGGCATTGGTTGGGGAAGTCATAAGGGAGAAAAGGAGTTAGTGACGGCCCAAGGAGCTTAGCAATAAGCACAGAGGCAATATGCATCACTCCAGCTTTTAGACCAGAAAGGACCACAGGACGTTTACAGTAGTGCTCTCAATGCTGGAACTGTATCAGAATTACCTGAAGAGCTCTTGCAAAATAGGGTTCCTCAGTCCTGACTCCCAGAGACATCAAACCCAAAGTCCTGCCAAGTGATTATACTCTGCAGCCAAGATGAAAAACCACTCGAATTTATGAATTAGTTAAAGAGGCAAGGTCACGCCAACAAGGGCTTAATTTCCAAAATATGCAAACAGCTCATACAATAACAGAAAAACAAACAACCCAATTAAAGGATGGGCAGAAAAACCAAATAGACATTTCTCCATAGAAGACATACAGATGGCTAAGAGGCACATGAAAAGATGTTCAACATCGCTAATTATTAGAGAAATGCAAATCAAATCTATAATGAGGTACCCCCTCACAATTAGAATGGCCATCATTAAACAGTCTACAAATAACAAATGGTGGAGAGGGTATGGAGAAAAGGGACCATTCTCACACTGTTAGTGGGAATGTAAATTGGTGCAGCCACTATGGAAAACAGTATGGAGGTTCCTCAAAAAGCTAAAAACAGAACCGCCATATGGTCCAGTCATCCCATTCTTGGGCATATATCTGGACAAAACTGTAGTTTAAAAAGGAACATGTACCCCTGTATTCACAGCAGCAGTATTTACAATAGCTAAGACATGGAAGCAACCATAATGTCCGTAGACAGATGAATGGATAAAGAAGGTATGGTACATATATACAATGGAGTAATACTCAATCATAAAAAAGAATGAAATAATGCTATTTGCAGCAACATGGATGGACTAGAGATTACTGTACTATGCAAAGTAAGCCAAAAAGAGATAAACACATATCACTTATGTGGAATTTAAAATACGACATAAATGAAACTGATTCATGACACAGAAACAGACTTACAGACACAGAGAACAAGCTTCTGGTTGCTGAGGGGAAGGGAGGGTGGGGGAGGCAGGAATTGGGAATTTGGGATTAGCAGATGCAAACTAAGACATATAGAATGGATTAACAACAAGGACCCTTCATATAGCACAGGGAACTATATTCAATCCTGTGATAAACTATGATAGAAAAGAAAAAAAAGAGGCAGGGTCATTTAATAACATAAAAATGTGGGTCCTTTGATTTCTTAATTAAGAGGTTTCCTATCTGTGAAATAAGTGAAGAGGAACTAAAAAGCCACTTGATGAAAGTGAAAGAAAGTGAAAAAGTTGCCTTAAAGCTCAACACTCAGAAAACTAAGATCATGGCATCCGGTCCCATCACTTCATGGCAAATAGATGGGGAAACAGTGGAAACAGTGTTAGACTTTATTTTTGGGGGCTCCAGAATCACTGCAGATGGTGATTGCAGCCATGAAATTAAAAGATGCTTACTCCTTGGAAAGAAAGTTATGACCAACCTAGAAAGCATATTCAAAAGCAGAGACATTACTTTGCCAACAAAGGTCTGTCTAGTCAAGGCTATGGTTTTTTCAGTAGTCATGTATGGATGTGAGAGTTGGACTGTGAAGAAAGCTGAGCACCGAAGAATTGATGCTTTTGAACTGTGGTGTTGGAGAAGACTCTTGAGAGTCCCTTGGACTGCAAGGAGATCCAACCAGTCCATCCTGAAGGAGATCAACCCTGGGATTTCTTTGGAAGGAATGATGCTAAAGCTGAAACTCCAGTACTCTGGCCACCTCATGCGAAGAGTTGACTCACTGGAAAGACCCCGATGCTGGGAGGGATTGGGGGCAGGAGGAGAAGGGGACGACAGAGGATGAGACGGCTAGATGGCATCACTGACTCGATGGACGTGAATCTGAGTGAATTCTGGGAGTTGGTGATGGACAGGGAGGCCTGGCGTGCTGGGATTCATGGGGTCGCAAAGAGTAGGACACGACTGAGCAACTGAACTGACTATCTGTGAAATGGGGATACCAACACCTGCTTTAGCAGTTTGCTGTGAGGATTAAATAAGATAAAGTGAGCTTTATTGTGAATCCAACCTCCCCAGTGGACTTCGGAGAACACTAATCTCCAGAGAGGCAGGTCCAAGTTCACACAGCTGGGCAGCAGCAGATCAGAAATGATACTCATTTCCCAAAGCTAATACAATTGCACTGTGAGACGGCCTCTGGGTACCGGAATAGAGCCTAGAGAAAACTCAAAAGATCCCTGATGGCCCCTCTCATCATTCCCACACTGAACTTTAGCCAGAGAGCCCTGGGCCAATGTAGAGTCCCTTACACAAAAGGAAGTCTTTACCCAGAACCAGGTCATACCCCAGCCTGCAACATGGTACAGGCTGGGCTTTCAACATGGTGCTGATGGTGTTTGATTTTGATCCATTTGAGCTCGATGTTGTTTTTGGATCACAGTATTAGGGATGCAACAGATGCCTTGTGGTGAAAATGGAGTTTTCCCTCCCTTTGTGGAAAGTGAGCCAGGATGAGAGGTGAGGGATAATGGATCAGCCAGCTGGAAAGCAGTTTCCGCAATTCAGACCTGAGAGCTTAATGGATTGTGAATGTGAGGGGTTGAATTGTATCCCTTTAAATGTTGAAGTCTCAACCCCCAGTACTTATGAAGTGAAGTGAAGTGAAAGTCACTCAGTCGTGTCCAACTCTTTGCAACCTCATGGACTACACAGGCCATGAAATTCTCTAAGTCAGAATACTGGAGTGGGTAGCCTTTCTCTTCTCCAGGGAATCTTCCCAAGCCAGGAATCGAACCCAGGTCTCCCTCATTGCAGGCAGATTCTTTACCAGTTGAGGCACAAGAGAAGCCCAAGAATACTGGAGTGGGTAGCCTATCCCTTCTCCAGCGGATCTTCCCAACCCAGGAATCAAACCAGAGTCTCCTACACTGCAGGCGGATTCTTTACCAACTGAGCTATCAGGGAAGCCCCAGTACTTATGAATATAACCTTATTTGGAAATAGGTTCTTTGCAGATGATCAAATTAAGACAAGGTCATTAGGGTGGGACCCAATCTAACACAACAGTGTCCTGCGGAAGGGAAATTTGATCACAGAGACAGATACACACAGGAGAACACAATGGGAAGATGAAGGAAAGACTGGGGTGATGCACCCACATGCAGAGAAAGGTCAACGGCTGTTCACAAACCACCAAGAGGTGGGAAGAGCCTTGGAACAGAATCAGCCCATAGCAGGAACCAAGCCTGCTGACACCTTATCTCAGACATCTGGCTTCCAGAATTGCGAGACAATCAATTTCTTTCGTGGTACTTTGTTATAGCTGCCCTAAGAAACTAACACAGTGAATGTTAAGATCCTTGTTCAAAGAACACATCACCATGTATGGCAGCAAAGAGATCCAAATGTCTGTCCTGGAGATCCGAGGCTTTAGAAGAGGAAGCCTGCACTGTCCCATGTGTGCCTGTGTCTGGTGTACAAAGCTAGCCTTGAGATACAGCTTGTGTTCTAGATTCAGGATTACCAACCTCTTCATTGGTGTTCTCAAAATATGCCTGCATACGAGCAAAATCCAATTTTCTCACTGATTTTCTCATCAGTACAACAGATAATAACTCTCACATAGTAGATAATATCTGCCAGGCACTTTTCTAAGTGTCTTATGTAAATGAATTCATTTAACTGACACAACAATCCTACCATGTAGGTACTATGATTATGCCCATTTTATAGACAAAGAAACCGAGTCACAGAGAGGTGAAGTAACTTCCCCAAGGCTGTACAACTAGAAATGCTGGAGCTGGGATGTAAACCTAGGATTTTTGCTCCAGAATCCATGCCCTTAAACACCACAAAAAATGATTACCACTTGCTAAGGGTTCATTCTGTTACTATTCTAAATACCTATATTTGTAACCTAGTTCATATTCATAACCATTCATGCAAATGTTCAGACTGTTTATTTTTTCCATATTCTTACTTCCAGGAAAGTTATCTTCATTTTGAATCAAAATAGATACCCCACATCCCATACACATACTTACAATCTGGTCCCTCCAGCGAAACAGGTCACCGGCTGGTGATCCCACAGCTACCCCTAGTGGATGCCTTCCAGAGTCCACTGTTCACCCCTCCCCATCTTGACACACCCACACCCAGTCCAGCATCTAGTCCTGATCCTCCAGCTAAAATGATGAAGTGCCAGTCTCCTAAGGCCAAGCTCATTGCTTTGCAAACCAGGATTTGTTGGGTTTTTTTACTTTCCTAGTCAGAGATGAAGGGACTCAACTTCCCAACCATTGTATGTTTGTGCGTGCACGCTCAGTTGCTTTAGTCATGTCCGACTCTGTGTACCCAGACAAGACTACTGGAGCGGGTTGCCATGCCCTCCTCCAGGGGCTCTTCATGACCTAGGGACTGCACCTGCCTCTCCTACACTGCAGGTGGATTCTCTACCACGAGCCACCAGGGAAGCCATGTGATTCATATTCTGGCACAGAACAGAAACTCTTCCTTTGACGGAGGGAGCCTGAGAGGGGAACGGAGGAGCAGGAGCACAGTGTGTGGAGGAGACGGACAGCAAGCACAGGACAGAGAAGAGGAAGAACCAACACGACCGTGCATCTGTGCCAGGATCTGGGGCCAGGAGCCCAGCGCACTGAGCCTGCTGCCAGACACTGGGAGTGGTCAGGCGGTCTGCTGCAGAGCTGGCCTTAAACCCAGCGCTCCAGTTGCTGCATCGAGGGTGGGCGGGGCAGCCTCGCTCAGCGGTTCAGACTGGAAGGAAGTCTTCTCTTCAGGAATCCTCGGCTGGGTAAGGAGGCTGTGATCACCATGGCACTGGCCACACCTACAAGGTGATCTCTACAAGGTCCCACGTGCCCCTCGGGGCAACGCTGAGAAGGCAGCGATGGTGGTGGAGGTTTCTTTATTCTGGAGGCTGACCGCCGTGCCGTGTCACGTGGCTGTGCTGGGTAGCCAGGCGGTGCACGTACACATGCACTTGGGCCTTCCAACTCCCAGCCTCCTGGCTCATCACCATAAAAGCTCACGATGCCAGAGGCAACAAAGCTTCCTTTCAGAATCAGCCAGCGAGACACCCCGGTGATTACTGGTTCCCTCTAACTCTGATAACTTCTGAGGAAATCGATCTTTCCGCCTCAGTAACAACAAAATTGGTCTTTGCATCTGTGCAAATTATGCCGATGACAGCAATCCTGAACGCTAATCAAGTATCAGTCATTGACATGAGTGGAAAAATGGAGCTAAAGTCTTTACTGAATCCTTGTTTTGAGCAAAGCCAAGCAAGGGTTGTTGGAGAAAACACTCTTTTGAAATAGCACAGCTGAGTAGAAAGGGCATGAGTGTGGAGGCCCCTAAATGCACGTGCTCCCTGGGCCTCAGGTCTCCCATTTGTAAAACATGAGAACCATCACCAGCCCTCAGGTCACTGCTCATGCAGGCCTTATATAGAAACAATGATTCATCAGACATTCAGAATAACAGGGGAGGATAAGTCTATGGGGGAGAGGGCTCCCTTTCTTGCCAAAATGTTAGCTCAGAATGTATTTCACACACACCATGTCCACACCAGGTGAATCTTCTTTTTCAAATCCCATTCAGGCTTCTGAGAGATCAGGTACCTAGTCAAACGGCTGTTCTGATTTCTGTTCATCCTTGGCCCAACTCAGATCTCACTCCCTTTAAGGACTCAGATTTCAACCCTTTAAAGAGCCTTCCACTCTCAAATGTAAAACCTGAGGAAGCATCAAGCAAACCAAATCAAAAGACATTTTACAAAACACATGACTTTGAGTCTTCACAAGGGTCAAGGCTGTGGATGGCAGACTGAAGTATGGTTCATGAGTTAGGCATGCTAACTAAAGGCACAGGTCATCCTGGATTTCCAACTTTTTTTCTTTTTTTGCTATACAGTGTAACTGGAAAAATTTAAATTACATCCAGACGGAGGAGCCTGGTAGGCTGCAGTCCATGGGGTCGCAATGAGTCGGACATGACCGAGCAGCTTCACTTTCACTTTTCACTTTCATGCATTGGAGAAGGAAATGGCAACCCACTCCAGTGTTCTTGCCTGGAGAATCCCAGGGACGGGGGAGCCTGGTGGGCTGCCATCTATGGGGTTGCACAGAGTCGGACATGACTGAAGCGACTTAGCAGCAGCAGCAGCAGCAAGTATATTAGCTTCCTGATTTTGATAACTTACTACTGTTACCTAAGAGAATATCTTTGTTTCTAGGAAGTACACATTGAAATATTTAGGGGTAAAGGGATATGATATTTGCAACTTTCAAACTATTAAAAAATGTATAATAAATTAAAAATGTAAAAATGAATACACACACACATATGAGGAGGAGTGTTTGAACTATTTTTGCAAGTTTTCTCTAAGTTTGAAATCGCCTTCCTTGCCCCAAACAGCAGCATTCCACAATCGATTGCATGGTTTCCCTTTCACTGTACAAATGTCCTTATAATGTGTTGTGTTGTGTTTTTTTTTTTAATGTGAGTGGTGTATGGGAAATTTTTACTCTTCATACGGGTTGACTTACAGGAAAACCATGTAATAGCTGGATAGATCCCGAGATCACCTGGTTCAGTCCCTCTAGGTGATGAGCACAGGACCCAGGAGGGCCTTAGGCTGGTCGTCACGCAGCTGACAGTGCCTGAGCTGACCCCAGAACCCAGGTCCTGACCCCAGCCCAGAGTTCTTTCTTCTCCTTCACACTGTGTGACCACACTATGCATTCGGCTGCAAAGGAGTGACAGCTGTGACAGGACATTGATCCCCTCGGCCTTTGGGGCAATGGCTGGGGCCCCATCAGGACAGGGGTCCAGGTCCATCTCTGTTTATTGCAGAGGAACCATGGAATGAAAAATGTTGGGCAGCTGCTCTAATCTCATCTGTCCCCAGGGCTCTAAGGACCACCTATATGCTAATAAGCCTCAGACTCTTCTCTCTGACCCTGACCTCTGTCTGAAGTCCACATCCTATATCCAGCCATCTGCCAACTCCTGCCGTTGAAATGGCACATCTAATGTAACAAATGCACCCATAACCAGGTGCTAGATTGTCTCCTCCAACTCCTTGCTTTTCCTTATCTCCATCCAGTACCACCATTCACCCACTGTCCAGACCCAAACCCAGGGGCCACCCTAGCCTCCTGTAGCTCTCTGACACTTCAAAGAGGATCCACCCACATGTGTGCATGTTCAGTGGCTATCATGTTCAACTTTTTTCGACTTTATGGGCTCTAGCCCCGGGATTTTTTAGCAAGAATATTGGAAAGGGTTGCCATTCCCTTCTCCAGGGGAATCTTCCTGATCCAGAGATCGAACCTGAGTCTCCTGTGTCTCCTGTACTGGAAAGAGGATTCTTTACCACTGAACCACCTGGGAAGCACGCCTTCCAAAGACCTCCAGAACACACTTTTCCCCAGTGACACCATCACCAGTCCAACCCAGGCCACCATGATTTCTCGCCTGAATTTCCCCAGGCATCTTCTGATGGAATCTGACCCCACCCTTCCCCTTTCTACTGGGTGTTCCCTACCCAGCAACCACAGTAAGCCTGTCTCTTCCCATCTAAAAGCTGTCCAATAACTTCCATCTCAGCATCAAACCCACGGACTTACAAGAGTTTAGCTGACTGAGCCTCCATATGTGGTCTGGTTCCTCTCTCAGGATGCTTCATCCCCAGCAGCTCAGGCACCCAGCCCTTTGTTGTCCAAGAGCATGACCAGCTCAGGGTGCTCCAGCTTCAGGGTCTCCCCCACTGCCCGCTTTGCCCAGAGTCCTTCTGCCAAGTGTCCACAACGCTCTGACTTCACACTGGGCCTGGCCTCAAGCCTCTTCAGACAGGCCTTCCCTGACTTCACACTGGGCCTGGCCTCAAGCCTCTTCAGACAGGCCTTCCCTGACGAGCTCGTGTACAAGAGCACCCCCTTCCCTTTTCCACACTGACTTTTCTTCTCCTGCCATCATATGCTTATTTGTTTACTGTTTCTATGCCCTAAAAAGTTCCTAGAGGCTGTGAATCTACTTGGTTCCCCTGGATTCCAGCCACTGCTTGGCATATAACAGGAGCTCAATATATATGTATTAAAGTAATGAACGAACCCATTACGTTGAAAAGGTAAGGAGCAGAATGATGCATATAATATACAGTCATTCATTACACAAGAAAAAGAAATAAACACATCTATGCTTGCCCATCTTTGGGAGAATTTAACAGCTGTGGCTTCCAGGAGGGTGAATGGGTGACCTCAGTGGGGGGCCTTTAGGTGCAGCCTGAATTTTTCAGTAGGTACGTGCACTACTGATTGGATGAATTAAAAAAATTTACATACATAGATCTAATCATTATATTATATACCTGAAGCAAATACAATGTTATAACAATTATATATTTTTTAAAAAGTCCCCCTGTAATTAAATCCGCATTTCCTCCCCCAAAGTGTAAAGGATACTTCTATCATTATGTAAAAACATATATGCATTACAAATATAAAATCATGGTACATAAATTCCATACATACGATACATAACTTAAGATATGACTTTTTTTCACTGTAACACAATGCATGCAGTATAGCTTATCAAAACCCAGGTTAAGAGATATTACATCCTATACCTTACAGTCAGAGTTCTCAGAAAAATTCTACATATGCAAAAGCCCCTTCGCGACCTGAACAAAAAGTAACTGAGAAGAGGATTAAGAAAGAAGAAACAAAGGCAAATATAAGACAAGGGCTTCCCAGGTGGCACTAGTGATAAAGAACTTGCCTGCCAGTGCCGGAGACATAGCAGATGTGGGTTTGATCCCTGGGTTCGTAAGACCCCCTGGAGGAGGTCATGGCAACCCACTCCAGTATTCTTGCCTGGACAGTCCCACCGACAGAGGAACCTGGCAGGCTGCAGTCCATTGGGTTGCAGAATCTGACACGACTGAAGCGACTTAGCACAGTGCATATGCATATATATAAAACACATCAATACCTCCCAAACCCAAAGCCCAGCCTGGGTGGGTCCATGACTTTTCCAGGTCTGAGGATCTCGTGACTCTCTGCTGGACCTGTTAATGTCTTCACCCACCATCGTGATCATAAAATAATTATGAGAAGACACAGTCACAGCAGACTTAGCTTCCATTTGTGAGAAGCAGCAATGGGCAGCTGTGGAATGGGCAGTTGTGGAATGCTGGACTTGGACTTGGGAATACCTGTGAGAGTGGCCAGTCCTCTTCCTACCTGATGGACTCTAGGCAAATCATCTGCATGGCCTCAGTGAGTCGGGGTGTGACAAGAGGATGTGGAGGCCTGATCTGTCACCTTGGGGGTCTCTCCAGCTTCAGCAATCTGGTTCTGCTCTGATAAGATGGTGCCAGTTGGACCACATAAACAGACAGACAGATGCAATGCTTCTGAGATCCATGGAGACATAATACTGATGTCTCAGGAATCCTCCAGCCAGACAATGACCCAGCGGCGTATCCTTCAGGCTATCTGAGCCTGGCGATGACTGGGCCGGAGAGCTGAGGCTCACCTTCCTGCCTTCAGAGGCTTCCTCCTCCAGTCTGGGGCTTGCAGCTTTTGCACCGTGTGCCTCTGCCAGTTTTGACTAGCCAAGCGAAGCAATCTGGGTGCTGCCACACATGAGTAAAAGCAAGACAACCTGGAGCCGGGTGTGGGCAGAGCTGCCTCTGTGTCCCCAGAGCCGGGCCCACCCTGGGAGACCAAGGGGAATGTGGGGCAGGCCAATTAACGTGAGCTTCCCTTTCCTGAAACACGCTGGAAAGAAAAGATGGCGGTGAAGAGTTCTCAGCAAGTCTGGGGAAAGGCCCTGAGGTGGGGATGGGAGCGGAAGAGGCAACTTGTGGACACTGGACAGGGCTTCTCAAATATGCCGCAGGAGAGGAAGGAAGGAAACAATGTGGATGCCCAGGAAACAGCCTCTCACTTGGGAATGCCCCATGTTACTGTTCTCCTTATTAGATCTGTCTTGCTAACTATCTTAGCAGAAACTAATGTGAAGGTAGGTCTGTGCACACCCTTCGCACATGCCAGGGAGTTGGTAGAGGGGTGTTTAGGAATATGTTGGGTTTCAGAGGGGATTCCCTGTGGAATCAAAGAGTTCTCTAGACAGTCCTCCAAATAGAGTTTAGGGTATGGTTACTTCTCTGAATTCTGCTAAGAAGGATATAGAGTTTAGAGGAAGAAAAGATAAAATGAAAATACTGTAAATGAAAATGAGAAAGAAAATGTGTCTTTCAAGAGGAGTCTGGTGCTGTGTCTATGGTTTGATTTTCTCAACCGGTACTGGCTTTTAAGGTCTAATTCTGCCCTTATTTTGAAAACTCAGGAGTTTAAGACTTTGAGGCTGTCTTTTTCTGGGTGGGAGGCGGGTGAAAATTAAAGGTATACAAAGTTGTCACACTCAGAAAAGGGTGACAAAAAGAGGTTGTCTAACCTCCATCCCTGGATATTACAGAAGACATAAGACAGCATTTAGGCTGGTGGACTCAGACTGAGGGAGTGGCTGTCCCATTCACGGAGGTGTAGGTAGGGCCTACACTCCTTTATTTCAAAACGCCCCAGAGATCATCGTAATTCAACCCAGTTCTCTGCTGTCGCCTCTGAATCCCCCTCTCCCAAGTCCAAACTCCCTGCTGAGAACCACTGTTGGACATATTGCCTAAAAAATGAATCAGCCGGTGAGGTTTCTCCCTGCACTATTATAAAATCTTACTGTACCTATAACAGCCACGCTCCATAGGAACCTCCTAGGCCTTCAAATAGGGCTTCCTTGGTGGCTCAGAGGTTATCTCTAAAAAAAAATTTTTCTATTTAATTGCAGGCCAGAACAGTGTATAGATTACGGACACTTCAGAAAGAAGCTAAGATGGAAAAGTCTGTCTTCACACCAAAGGAAGATAAAGTCCCAATTCCCAGCTCCAGGGCCTGCTCTGTCATCTACCAGTTTGCGTTTTGAACAATGTCTTTGTGAGCAGTTAAATATGACGGATGATTTAATTTTATATTTACAATTGTATTTTCAAAAATGCCACCTTTATCAATCATCATCCTCAAAATCCGTAAGAGGCCCCTCACTGCTCCTTAAAATAAAGCACTCACTCTGAAAGTGGGTCTTCCTTTTTTCTCAGTTGGTGTCCAAAGCGGTCTGGCTCCAAGGTGATGATCCTAACTGCCCTCTCTCACGCGCCCTGCCACGCAGTCCTATCACTGCCAGCTGGCCTGTTGCCCCACTGTTTCATATCCCTCTTCAGGGCTGCAATAACTGCAGGGAACTGTATCATTAGGGTTATAGATGCATCTTGGCTATTCCCCAACTGCTGGATTTTTTAAAAATGTTTCTCTTCTCTGAATACTGCTATGAAGGATATAAGGAATCAGCTAGTCCAGTGGTTCCGAATTTTGGCCAGTCACTGGAATATGGAATTATGAGGGAGGGGAAGGTGGGACTTATTTTATTTGATCGAGGTATAACATGCATAAAAGAGAAGCTACAAATCACAGATGTGTCCCCTGTGATTCGTACTTGGGATGTACAAAACACCCGCATGTAACCAGCACTCAGATCAAGAAACAGAAGCTACCAGCACCCCAGAAAAGCTTGGGTAAAGGGAGCTTTTTAAATCTGACACATTTAAAACAACTATGCTGATGCTGACAAGTGCTCATTCCGACTCTTGCGACCCCATGGACTATAGCTCACCGGGTTCCTCTGTCCATGGGATTTTCCAGGCAAGAATACTGGAGTGGGTCGCCATTTCCTCCTTTAGGGGATATTCCTGACCCAGGGATCGAACCCGCATCCCTTGTGTCTCCTGCATTGGCAGGTGGATTCTTTACCACTAGCACAACCTGGGAAGCCTCCAAGAGCAACTACACTCTAACAACAACAACAACTTCTCATTTTCAGCCCCAATCCTTCAAGATTCTGATTCCTAAATGTGAACTGAAGCCCAAGAATTTGCACGTTTAAGATCTCCCCAGGGGTTTCCCACATACCACCAGGCCTGGATACTACCAATCTACTGAAGGTTTCCAAATCACCCCTGAGATGTCACCCAGGGCTTGGCGGTGGAGTCAGGGAGCTGTCAAACCTGGCTTCTTCAGTCAGAGCCACAGGCATCTCCTTCTTAAACAGGATCCTTCTCTGTGGATACAGACAATCCCTTAATCCTCAAATTCTGAAAGCCACCTGTATTAGTCAGCATTTGATCCAAGAAGCGAACCTACTAGAATGGATCTGAACATACAGGTATATGTACCTGTATATCTATGGGTCTGTTCCAAGTAGTTGACCTTCTGCAAGAGCAATTGCTATTTAAAAGGCCTCTATAAGGGGTTGCTTTTGCATCTGATGATGGAGCGTGAAGCCCACAGGGCAGGCATTGTGAGGAAAAGAGGACAGAAAGTGGCAGAGACCAAGAACTATTCGGAACTCAAGCTTTAACTGGAACCCCGTGAGGATGAACTGAAACTTCTGTCCGTTCCTTATACCTCTGACTTCCATGCATCTTTCCACAGAAGCCAGAACCCTTCAAGAAACTAAACACACAGGCTTGGCCCAGGAGTCAGACAGGCTGAATGAGGATCCGGGGAAGGTGGAGCAACTGCAGGTCTAGCCTCTGCCCACCAGCCAGGTGAGCACCCAGCTGGCAACAGCGCATGTGGCACAAAATGACTGCTGCTGTGCCTTCCTGCTCCAGACCTCCAGGGCCCAGTCAATGAGCAACCCATGGGACAGGGGCTTCTGGGAAATGTAGTTTAATCCAGCCAGGTCTGTATAGGCAAAGCTATGGTTTTTCCTGTAGTCATGTATAGATACGAGAGTCGGACCACAAAAAAGGCTGAGCGCCTAAGAATTGATGCTTTTGAACTGTGGTGTTGGAAAAGACTCTTGAGAGTCCCTTGGCCTGCCAGGAGACCAAACCAGTTAATCCTAAAGGAAATCAACCCTGAACCTTCATTGGAAGGACTGATGCTAAAGCTGAAGCTGCAATACTTTGGCCACCTGTTGTGAAGAGCTGACTCACCAGAAAAGACCCTGATGCTGGGAAAGATTGAAAGCAGGAGAAGGGGACGACAGGGGACGAGATGGTTGGATGGCACCACCAACTCGGCGCACATAGTTTGAGCAAGCTCTGGGAGATCGGAAGGACAGGGAAGCCTGGCGTGCTGCAGTCCATGGGGTTGCAAAGAGTCGGGCATGGCTGAGCGACTGAACAAGAGTGAACTCCAGCCAGGTCAGCACCTGTAAAGCCACTAGCGCCCATCTGATCACTGGTTCTCAAGCTTGGTTGCACACTGAAACCAAGGTGGAGTGTTTAAAAGCTGATGCCAGTTTTTTAAACCTGCCAATAGGATATGTGAAAGCTGCCCAGGTTGCCCTAATGCAGTCAAGGCTGACAGACTGATGTGAACCTCAGTACTATCCCCAACCCGGAATAACAGAGGATAAATTTTACTCTCGTTTTGCCCTAAGAGGAGCATTAAAAGACCTGGTTATTTTTCTGAAGGTCCTAAAATGTTTTTCTCCTTATCCTGCCTTCTGGCATCTGTTTGCCTTCCCTTCTTGAACCTAGCCACAGTCGTCCTCAGTACATTGGCTGCGTGTGTCTTGGACCAAGCCCTTCTTAGTTATCTGCCCGGTCTAAGTGGATCAGGAGCGTGGTGGGCAGATCCTGAATCATCCCAAAGTAACCATAGTGAACTGGAGTCTCAGAGGTTTTCACTGTTAAGCTTCTAAATAAAGTATCTGTTCCTCCTAGGCATAGACTAATTAAATGATTATAACACTGCAAAGTGGCCAGTGAACGCTTAAGCACTGTAACATGAGCCAGTGTTGGCAAGAGCCAGTGCCGTGAGCACGTGAGTCATTGAGCTGCCACTGCGAGACCAGGGACTGAACCTGGGCCACGGCAAAGAAAGCCTGGAGTCCTAACACTAGGCCACCAGGGAATTCCTGCTGGGTCCTTCTTAAGGATGGCTGAGAAAGGAGCCCAAGAGGGGTCACTGCAGGAAAGGAAGGAGGAAAAGAGGTGGGGGCTGAGAAGAGCGTGGGTTCAAGTTCCTCCCATACCACTAACTAGTGGAGGAGCCCTGGGCCAGTCACTGGCTTAGAAGCCAATGCTTCTCAGCCCCAGTACCAGCCCTGCCTCCCTCATGCAGTCACAGAGAGAGTCTCAGAAGAGATATAAGAGAAGTCAGAGGGAAGAAAGCCCCAAAACACGGACATTTGTCTGCAAGGCAGTAGTGTTACCTCTGTTACGATACTGTGTCGTGGAACAGTTCTCTAGATTATGGATTATTTAGATCCTTGTTTTCCTTCTTCTATCTACGATGTGGTTATTTCTAACGAGAGCCACTGAAGTGTGAGAATGACACCATTGGCTAAATAAGGTCTTTGGGATTTCCTTTGGGTTTCTATTATTTATGCTCTCCCCCTCCTTCCCATAGCAGACAGTGAAGACTGCTGGGCCAGCCCAGTCTATACTCAGTAAGTTTACACAGAGAGAACTTTTCTAAGACACAACAGTGAAATGACCTTTCAGAGCATCTGTGTGAAGTGAAACTGCAGAAGATCAAGCAGTGCCACATATTTTTACTGAACCATGTTTATTATTTAAGGTAGATATTTCTGTGCTGGAAGTAGGCTTTAAGCTCCCTGAGGGCAAGGGCTGACTCCAGACCCCACGTCATGTGGATCTGCACCAGGGCCAAGGGCAGGGCAGCAGAAAGGACACTGGGAGTGGGGAGCCAACGCTCCAGGTTCTGGGCGTAGCCCTGCCCCTCAAAAGTCATCAGGCACCCTCTCAGCCTCAGTTTCCCCCTCCATAAAGTGGAAGTTACCTACTTCAGGGGGTTTTAGACAACGTGAATTTAGACAATGTGTGGGAAAATACTTCTGTGATCCCAATGCGGAGCCAGTGGGAGAAATGTGCTAGGAGCTGTCACTTCTCAGAAATGAGATACTGGCCGATTTTCTTGTTGAAGACAGGGAGGCACAAAGCGGAGGGGGTCAACCTTAGGCTGCAGAAGAAGAGATGCTCAGGGGTGGAGGCGACCAGGAAAACGATGTCCCCAGAAGCCTGCAGTGATCAGAGTGACAGCAGTGGCTTTCTCGTTGCCCCCCTGGGCTCTCCCGCTGCTGCAAGCTGTTTGTTGGCCTGGTCCCTCGTTTATTCATTCGCTCATCAAGTGCGTTTTGTTTTTTAATTTTTAAAACATTTGTTCGAATCTTTTAACACATGCATTTATTTTGGGCTGTGCTGGGTGGTCGCTGCTCCGTGGACTCTCTCTAGTGGTGGTGAGCAGGGCTACTCTTGCAGCGCGCTGGCTTCTCGTTGCAGTGGCTCTCGGGCCGCAGAGCACGGGCTCAAGGCGCCAGGCTTCAGCAGTTGTGGCTCTCGGGCCGCAGAGCACAGGCTCGAGGCGCCAGGCTTCAGCAGTTGTGGCTCTCGGGCCGCAGAGCACAGGCTCGATGGCGGTAGCGCACGGGCTGGGCTCCACCTCACACCTCACGGAGGTGGTGGATTCCACCTCACGTGGAATCTTCTGGAGTTGAGTATCGAGCCCATGTCTCCTGCACTGGCAGGTGGATTCTTTACCACTGAGCCGCCAGGGAAGCCCAGCTCATCAGGTTTCTATTGAGCATCTGCTCTGTGCCATGCCCTGTGCTGGAGGCTGAGAACTGAATGGTGAGCAGCCCTCAGGGAGCTGACCTACCCTACTGACCCCCAGCGGGTTGGACTCAGGCTTCCGCACTGACAGAGTTGGACGACTAGCTTCACGAAGCTGCCCCAGAGACAGGTGTAAATGTGTTTTGGTGAGATTCTAGATTGAAGCTAAAAAATCAACATGTTGAGGTAGGATATGCTGAGAAGAGAATGAAGAAAAGGTAAACTCCCAACTCCCTCTCAGGTCTTCCCTTACTGGGCTCCCACCTCAGGTTTCCAGAGTCCTGTTCTTTATGACTTCACCCGCCATTGAAATGAACTCTCATCTAAAGCATTCAAACTAAGATGGCAAACGCCTTGGTGAAAGCCTTGAGGTAAAGGAATGACATCCTAACTGGAGGAACAGGTCTGTCAGAGGTCACTCTAAAATCACATTAGGGTGGCCACTTCAGACTGGCATCTGCAAGGACCACAGAGAGGGAGAAAGTGGGGGACTAACAGCCGGGGTGAGTAAAGTAAGAAAACCCCCATGATCTTTATTTATTGGCTACTGTGGTGAGGCTGGTGGGATCTTAGTTCCCCGACCAAGGACTGAAGCCAGACCCTGAGCAGTGAAAGTCCAGAGTCCTTACCACTCTGGACCACCAGGGAATTCCCCGCTGTGGTCTTTAAAGGTGACCCCAGATCACCGAGGAGTGAGGGCAGGAGCAACGTGGCTGTTGTCAGGGTTCTAGGTTTTGTTTTAGGTGAGGAAGGTTTTTGGGTGTGTAACCCATGACAGCGTAGACGGTAAAGCACCCGCCTGCAATGTGGGAGACCTGGCTTCAATTCCTCGTTTGGGAAGATCCCCTGGAGGAGGGGATGGCAACCAACTCCAGTATACTTGCCTGGAGAATCCCCATGGACAGAGGAGCCTAGTGGGCTACAGTCCATGGGGTCACAAAGAGTCGGAAAAAAAAAACAACTGGTACACAAGCCATGTTTTTAAGGAGGGTACAAACCACCATGATCGCTTTCTCAGGAGTATGAGGGCAAAGGGAGCTCTCACAATAGAGGTAATGAGGCAGGGAGAAAAAAAAATGTGATCTGGGGGGAGCTCTCTGTGGAACTAGTGATTTATGAAGTTTTTTTTGCAATTGGAAGTGACTGGGGAATGTTTCTCTTTAATGTTTTCCACTATAGTTTGCTTTAGTAGGAAACATATTTGCAGTGGGGTCTGGCATCACGTTATGCTCCAGGGTCCAGGGTTGTATCCCATTAGGTTTTATCAGAGATGACTGCATAATAGGAATCTGGATGTAGTAAAAACCTAAGGAATCTAAACCACTAACCAGACTCACCAAATGTAATAAATATAAATGATAGATGAAAGGAAGATAGATCTGGCCATTTACTTACGGTTTGGAGCAATAAAAGCAAGCTTTAAATTTTTTTCTTTTCTCTCATCTTAGCAGGCAGTCCCACGAACATACTTATTAACATTTTCAAAAGGCTTTATCAAGTATTGACTTAATAAAGAAGTGCATCCACTTAACGGTGACCTCCAGACACCCCCATTAAGTTCAGGACCCTAAATTATATGCTCCAGGGCTATGGCACCCACACAATCGAGAAAAGAAATGAATGGGGTCATACATGGAGACGGGAGGATTTTTAACGCTTAAAATTAAATATGTACGGGGATTGTTTTGATTTGCACAGGGGAAAAAAGCTCCCAAACTGATGGATATAATAAAAAATTAAAAAGTCAAGGCACTCTTAAAACACACACACTACTATAGATAAAACAGATAACCAACAAGGACCCACAGTAAAGCAGAGGAAATTAAACTCACTGTCTTATACTAATCTATAACAGAAGAGAATGTAAAAGTAAAAAGAACATATTTACATATATGTGTGTATAACTGAATCACTCTGCTGTATACCTGAAACTAACACAACACTGTAAATTGACTACACTTCAACAATTTTTTTTTAAAGACAAGAAATAACAATAACAACAAAAAAAGTCAAAGTACTCTTCAAACCCAGCTGGCCTTTGACACTTCACTACAGCGTTGGTTGTAAAGCCACAAAAGGGGCCTAAATAACAGGGGGCGGGGGTGGGGGGTGGTTGACAAAAGAAATTAGGCGGAGGACTTAACTGATCCCATTCTGGTTCTATATTCTCCATGCTTCCTCTGGTTCTTTCAGGGACTGCATTTGTGAAAGAAATCAGGAATGTGTATCCTTCTTCCTGCCAACAGTGCAGAGGAGCCAGAGGGTGGCGGGGGATGGGAGGAGATAATCAGGAGCAGGACTTAGTGTAGATTTGACAGCCAGGTTGATTTCTTTCCCGGGCTCAGGAGTTTTTAAAATCTGCTTGCAAGATTGATTTCTACTCTTAGCATACAGAGGGTAAAGTGATTTCCAACCCTGGTTTTTACAACGCTCTAGGGTATTTCCAATGATTACAATGTGTGTCTTTAAAATTCCCCAAACTAAATTAATATGAATTCACTGAAAAGGCAAATATGATTCAAAAAATTTTTCTGCTTAGTTATTGTCTAGTTTACCTTCCTAAAGTGTTTGATACTCCTTGGAATTCTTTCCTGGTTGGGCTCTGTGACAGTGTTACTCAGATGTTTCAGGTCTAACTGCTTGCCTTCCTGGCTGGCTTCTGCTTCTCTTCCAGGCCTCATCTCTGGATCACTAGGAATTCCACAGAGCTCTTTCCTGGACCCTTTTCTTGGCCCTGCCCCATTCCCACCCCAGCACCACCCCAAAAGTCCTTCATGAACTCCTCAAGATTTTCAATTCCAGCCTCTAAGAGCTAGTTGCTGTATGAAATACCCACCATGGGAAATTCCTCAAGAGCAGCCAGGCTGGGGCTCAGCAGCGATGATCAAAGATAGAGGAGATCTTGGAAAAGGGGTTAAATCTATCATGACTTCTGGGTTTCTATTAACTCACTTCTAAGGCTGGGTTGGGCTCAACCTAAGCATGTTACATGCATTATGGCATTTTATCTTCACACCACCTCTCCGAGGAAGCATGATTATAGCCATCTTCTACACTTGAGATCTAAGCTAGGCAACAGCGGGCCCTAGATGAAGCAGCTGGGTTGTGAGCCATCACACTCTTCTGTCTGAAGCACTGGCGATCTTATCCTTTATTTCTGGACAAACAGACTGGCTGGATCAGGGCCAGGTGAGCCCAAGCCCTACCACGATGCAGAAGCAGCCAATCAAAAGGACAGGAACTCAGCTAGGGGGTGTGTGTGTGTGTTTTACAGTGACTTACTCTGCATGGATGGTTGTGGTAGGAAGTGAGGTGTCATCACAGGGACACAAAAATGCACATAGAAATGAGCAGTTGCCGTCAGAGCTCACACCACTGGTCCCTGCCTACACATACAGCCCTATTCTGACCAGAAGGCAGGGAGTAAAAAGTGAAGCAACCCTTGAAACTGAAACCAGATTATCCATGGCAATTTATTAAATACCAATGTTTTCTAGGCCTTATTAAAGTAAGTGTTCAGCGTATTTTCTTATCCTCTGACGTTCACTTCTTCACTTGTCAGCCCCTGCTGGTAGCAGCTGGAGTACTCCGGCCAGCTCTGCTGTATATGCGAATCAATTTGACTTCTCCCCAAAAGATCAAAAATCAGTAGAGTGATTTGCAAATAAGGCATGTCACTGGAAGCACCCACAATAAGAAAGGGTTGAGGAGGACACACCCTCAGGTTATCACTGACTTCCTTCTACTCAAAGTAAATGATTTCCCCCCTCGTTCTTCTTGCCTGCTCTACTGTATGTGATATTCTGGGCGATCAAAAGACTCCTCCTACTTTTTGAAAAATTCTCTCCTCTTCTGGCTGCCAGCATGCTGTCCTTCCGCCAGGTTCCCTTCTTGGCTCGTGTGCTGATTCTATAACTGATAATCTGTTCACCCATCCATCCATCCATCCATCCATCTTACAGATGTTTAATGACCCAATACACCACCCATGAGCAAAATGACAGGGCATCTTTATGCCTGGTTTTACAGTTGAAAATGTTTTTATATTATTTTATTAATGTCTTGCTACAACCATGTGAGGTGGCTGTTAGTACCTCCACTTTAGAGGAAGAAACAGGCTCTGAAAGGATCTGGGATTTATTCATACCAGCATAGCCAGCAGGTGGCAGAGTCTGGACAGGAATTCAGGTTTTTCTTGCCAGTAATTCACAATGGTACTCTTACATAGTGACTGGTCAAGTAGGATTTCTAAACTAGTCTCATTATTCCTAATGAAATGTCATGATACTTATTCAATGCCTTGTTATTAACACTGTGATTGGCTCTGGGGAATTCAAAGTTTGGGTTCCTACACTCACAGAGTTTGTGGCCCACTTGTTATTACTTAGTTGCTAAGTCATGTCCAGCTCTTTTGCAGCTCCATGGACTGCAGCCTGCCAGGCTCCCCTGTCCATGGGATTTCCCGGGCAAGAATGCTGGAGTGGGGGATCATACCAGTCTCTCCTGCATTGGCAGGTGGATTCTTTACCACTGAGCCACCAGGGAAGCCCATCGTGGCCTAGCAGGGGAGACATGAATTATAAGTTCACACCACAAACATTTGTTTTTAAGGTATGAGGGAGAGTGGACCAAGTTACGACAATCAGGAAGTCTTCTAAGAGGAGGTAATCATTAAAATGCATTCTGAAGGATGAGTCAGTTTCAGGAAGAGGGGATGAAAAAAAATCATACACAGAGAAGGAAAAGCATGTGCAAGGGCCCCCTGGCCAGAATCCCCAGTGTGCTGAGATTTTTGAAGGCCAGTTGGACTGGCACAAAGAGACTGAAAGGAAGCCCGGCACAGGATGTAGTTCAGACTACACAAGACTTTGTAGCCATGATAATGATTTTACTTTTAGCTTCAGAGCAATGGGAAGACACAAGGCAGGAGAATGATATGATTAACTTTTCTGGTTCTCACTTGTGTGCAGAGTGAATTGCAGAGGAACAAGAGTGGGAGCAGGGAAAAACAGCTGGCGGGCCTTTGCAGTTGTCCAGGCGAGAGGTGATGGTAGCTTGGACCAGGGTGGTGGTGGTGGTGGACATGGAGACAGGAATCCCATGGGTGCCCCCTGTTCTGCTCCAGCCCATTTTCTCCCTAAACCCTGCCACCAGAATGTGCTCACGAATTTGCAGTACATGGAAGCTTGTCCACACTTTGGGGCTCGGTGGGAGTCTCCTCTTCCAGGAAGCCTTCTCCAGACAATGCCAGTTCTCTGAAATCTTTCAGAAGTTGAGTCTATCTTCTGTATCATTCATTTCACATCTGCTTCTTCTCTATGGCTTGGATGTCCTCTGGTCCGTTCCTGAAGATGCCTTCATTTCTCTTGTCTTGCTTTCTCCCTTTAGAAAGTAAATGCTTTGTTGGCATTTGCTGAATGGTATCAACAGGGCTCCTTTGGAAATTACATTTGTAAATGATTATTCATGCCAATTGCCTTTTTTCCCCCCTAAATTAAACACTGGTTACTTTAAATCTGTCTTCGTGATCTCGTTCTATCAAAACGTATGTCCCCATTTTTCTATTCTTTCCTTTCAACTCTTTTCCATATATCTCTTAGTAGAAAGCAGCTTCGGGGGAATAAAGCAGGGGCGGGGGGGCAGGAGTGTAATTAAACAGGGGCTATCTGACCAGAATTCCTATACCTTTTAATGGGGTATTTGATTAATTCTTTCCACAGGCACCATTATTCATGCCTTGATGGAATCTCATTTTATAGCCCTTAATACACGGACCCAATTTATCCACATCACATTGTATTCTAATACTTGTCATCCAAGTTATTAGCTATCTCCTTCTCAGTGTAAAATCATCAGCAAGTTTGATTAGCTTATTCCCTGGGGATGATGGGGGAGATAAGAAGAGACATAGTACAATATGACCACCAACGGTTCAGCATCCTCAAGAGCAGACAGCTAAGCGGAAAACACTTCCGGAGCTGGGGTGGCTACGCAAGCATCTGTCCTCGCCCCCGTGGGAGGCTATCTGTGTGGAACCCAGGAGCCACAGCCACAAGGGGCTGGCCGCTGTCATGCCTGGTGGTACTGAGCCATTATCCTTAGTGGGATCACTTCAATAAAAAGGAACAAGGTTTTTCCCCCTCCTGCTACATAACACTCCCTGCCCCCCAAATAGCATTCCTGAGAGGCACAGCTCGGAAGCTCCTCTTTATTCCAGAACACCACTGCAGCCTGAGACACCTGTTCTTCCCCTTCTGGGGCCCTGGTGGGCAGACAGTCTACAAGGAGACACACCATGCTGTGTATCGCATTCTCTCATCAGTGCAGAGTTGGTTCTAAGCAGCCAGCCCCTCCTAACTCTTCTCTGGAACCAAGCCTGAGCCTTGGGACTCAGAGGTGGCTTTACTCCTTTCTAAGCGAGAGAGAAGGGGCCTGCATGGCACCTACAGGACAGTGCGATCAAAGCCCACAGAGTTTTGAATGCCTCTCCCCCCCACCCCCAACCTGTCCTCAACTCAGTCAGGTAAAACCCCCAGAGTCCTTTGAAAAGCTCCCACCGCCTTTCAGCAAAGGCCCTTTAGCAATCGCCCTGGTGTTCTCCCGATCCAGCAAGAGGAGGATGAATGGGGCTTTCTCTTTGTGGTGGCACTTCTTCAGGAGGTGGGGCCTCACCACCCTCCTTTCACCCTCCTTCCTAAAGGACAGATTCAAGCAGGGGTGACTGACAGTGACTCACTTCTGAGATTAGCTCATCAATGGCATTTTGACTCCCCTTCCTGGTCCTCAGGTTGTTGGTTCTGAGGGCAGTGAGCCTCTGCACTGTCAGCAGCCCGAGGGGGAGGCCTAAGGTACTGAGAGCGAGGCACCAAGGCCTCTGGCCAACAGCCAGGTGACTGAACCACCTGGGAAGTGGGTCTGCTCACACCCCCAAGCCTTCAGACGACAGCAGTTCTGAACGACAGCTTGGTGGCAACCTCATGAGAGACTCTGAGCCACAACCACCCAATTAAGCCATTTCCATATCTTGACCATAAATATTGTTTGTTTTAAGATGCTAAGTGTTGGGGTTATTTGTTATGTAGCAATAGGCCACTAAACGCTCTCACTCCCTCAAGCTCAAGGGAGGCCTTGGTCCCCTCCCTTCCTTCAATTGCCCTCTCAGGTTCCATCTCGATGTTCTCTGAATTCAGGGAGTCTGGTATCCCTCTGGTACCTCTGCAGGCCCACCCCTGGCTTTTACTGTGTGTCCTCACGGTCTCGAAGGCTCTTTCCCCACAAAAGGGGGATGCAAGGGAGGAGCCCCCCCAAGCCTGGGTTTGGAATTCTAGCTCCTGGCCTGCCATCCAAAGTGACATCTGGAACTAGAAGAATGACTCTCTGCAGACAGCAGCCTTCCTCAGGCCATGAAACTCCCTCTTGTTTGTGAACCCGGTGGGGCTTAATGACTTCACTCAGGCTGACAGGCATCAGGAAAAGACTTTGGAAAATAACGTGTTCCCTTTTGTATCATAGGCACCTCTCCTGTATCCTTTCTGCTCAACTGCAGCTTCTGCAAAAGGTCACATCGCGTTTCAACTTTACAGTTAAGCGCATCTGACACTAAGTGTGGATTCCAGAACTGGATGGAGATGCAATGTGGCTTAAACGTTGCAAGGTGTGCCTCTCTACCCCCACGCTGGCTGGCTGTGTCCTGTTACGGCCATGAAGGAGGAGGCAATTCAATTCTTGCTTCTCTCATAATTGTACAAGGGACAGAATGTAGTTTTTTACTAAAAAAAAAAAAATTCAGGCAGCTCTTCTATCTGATCAAATCCTATCAATTTTATATCTCAGTTCTACAGGGCAAGGTCAAACAGTTATAAATATCAGTCTTTTGGAAGACTTGGAAAAGTGGTGTATGCATGCTAAGTCGCTTCAGTTGTGTCCGACTCTTTGCGACTCCATGGACTGTAGCCTGCCAAGCTCCTCTGTCCATGGGATTCTCTAGGCAAGAATACTGGAGTGGGTTGCCGTGCCCTCCTCCATGGGATCTTCCCAACCCAAGGATCAAACCCACGTGTCTTATGTCTCCTCATTNCATGGACTGTAGCCTGCCAAGCTCCTCTGTCCATGGGATTCTCTAGGCAAGAATACTGGAGTGGGTTGCCGTGCCCTCCTCCATGGGATCTTCCCAACCCAAGGATCAAACCCACGTGTCTTATGTCTCCTCATTGGCAGGAGCACCACCGGAAAAGTAGGATGGCCCTCAAAGCAGTGGTTCTCAAAGTATAGCCCCTTGGGCAACAGCATTAGCATCCCCTGCAGGCTTGGTGGAAATACAAGATCCACTGAGTCAAAAAGCTCTGGGGGTGGAGCCCAGGCACCTGCATTTTAACAACCCCCTCTCACCCCCCGAGCGTGCAATTCTGATGGCTAAAGGCTAAATATCAATGATTTAAAGGATTAAATATCTCAATCATTCATTCATTCATAAGAGACTGATTTAGTGCCTACTATTTGCCAGATACTCTGAGCCATGAAAGTAAAAGACGCTTACTCCTTGGAAGAAAAGTTATGACCAACCTAGACAGCATGTGCAAAAGCAGAGACATTACTTTGCCAACAAAGGTCCGTCTAGTCAAGGCTATGGCTTTTCCAGTGGTCATACACCCAGTACTGGGATGTCCCAGCGGTCCTAAGTGGCATTTACTTACGAAGACAATGGTGGGTACTGCAGATCTAAAACGACCTCTGTCTAGAGACCTGGTCCTTGGACTCTTTAATCAAGAGAAATTGGTAAGGCGCTACATGAGAATTTCAGGCAAGGCTTTATGGCGGCTCGTGATGCAGCTGGCGGGGGGAAGGAGAACCAGAAACGGGCACCCTTGCTCGCTCCCCAAAGTGGCACGCTGGTCCTTAAAGGGGTCACAGGAGGGCGGGCCCGTGGGTTGGGCAGGAGGCATGGGTGGTCTGCCCACTCCCTCGGTGTGCTGTGTGCAGGGACTGTGTACAGCACCCTGCTTTTGCTCCCAGGACCTCAGAAGTGGCCGCTGGCTTGTGGCCTTTTTGTATCTTATTGCTCATAATTTGCCCCAGTTGCACGTGTGCATAGCGATTTTTAGCCCCTTAAGCACCGAAGAATTGATGCTTTTGAACTGTGGTGTTGGAGAAGACTCCTGAGAGTCCCTTGGACTGCAAGGAGATCCAAACAGTCCATTCTGAAGGAGATCAACCCTGGGATTTCTTTGGAAGGAATGATGCTAAAGCTGAAACTCCAGTACTTTGGCCACCTCATGTGAAGAGTTGACTCATCGGAAAAGACTCTGATGCTGGGAGGGATTGGGGGCAGGAGGAGAAGGGGACGACAGAGGATGAGATGGCTGGATGGCATCACAGACTTGATGGATGTGAGTCTGAGTGAACTCCGAGAGATGGTGTGAACAGGGAGGCCTGGCGTGCTGAGATTCATGGGGTCGCAAACAGTTGGACACGACTGAACGACTGAACTGAACTGAACTGAACTGATAGTCTCTTTACAGTCTGTTGCTCTAGGTCCAAGTGCTCTGGTAAAGGGTTCCAGTTTCTGGCCGATTTCAAGCACACTACCAAATTAGATCACCTCTTGATCATCTTTCAGGTCTAAAATTGATGAACCTAAAAATTCACAAATTTTACACTGCTTAGCCAGGCTCAACCATAACCTATAACACAATAACACTGTGACCTCCAGGCTAGTAATCTGCTTTCCAAGGGACTGAGCTTGAGATATGTAGAGAAATCCCTAAAGATGACTTACCAAAGACATTCTTCACTCCCTGTTCCTCTACAAGATAGTCCACATACCGACCAATGACTGAAAAGTTGATTTCTCTGAAAAACACGAAAAATTGGAAAAGAATGCGCATTTATTCCTTTCTAGATTATTCAATCCATGTTATTTTTTAGTCACTAAGTGGTGCTCGACTCTTTTGCAACCCCATGGACTGTAGCCCATCGGGCTCCTCTGTCCATGGAATTTCCCAGGAATACTGGCATGGGTTGCCGTTTCCTCCTCCAGGGGGTCTTCCTGACACAAGGATCCAACCTGCATCTCCGGCACTGGCAGACAGATTCTTAGCCGCTTGAACCACTGCTCTCTCTTGTTAATCGTTATTCAAATCCACCCAACCAGACTGTGAAATTCCTAGCCTGCTCTGAATAATGCTGGATTTTTTCTTCTCTACTCAGCCACATGTGCCTCAATTATGTGAGCAAAACCTTATTAGCTATCCACAAAGGTTTTACATTTAAACTTCATTACAAGTAATATTTAAAAAATAATTACTTAATTATCTTTTGCCCTTTGGGGGAAGAGTGATGGGCTGGGGTGTGGTTAAATGAGAACTTAACATGTTCTGTGTGGCCAGAAGCAATCATTTCTTAGGAAGTAAGAAAATCCAATCTTAGTAATTGAAGAATTTTAGCACTTAATATTTATGACAATAGAGGAAGGCGTAAAGCCATTTATATGTGTTAGTGTTAAACTAAAGGGGATTAACAGTTGGAAAGGAACTTTGCCATCAGTTTGTCTTTCAAAGTGCCATTTGTGGGACAGCAGTATCAGTGCCTGGGGATATTAGCTGGAAAGGATGAGTCCCAGGCCACACACAGTTCTCCTGGTCAGAATCTGCACTGTAACAAGACCTCCAGATGAGCTGGATGCGCTTTCCAGTTTGAAAAGTACTGACCTTGTAAAGATCTGATACTTCAGAAAATAAGGACTCTTTTCCTTAAAATCATATTGAGTTTAAAAATCTAGAAACTGACAGATCAGATAAAGTGACGTGTTCTCAATCAAAATATAGGTGGGGAGGATGGAGAATGAAAACACAAAGGAAAACAGTGGGGCAAGGGTGTGTTAAACGTTGCAGAATGCATGGTTGACAAGAAAACTAAGTATTGATATGAGTTGGCTAGTACTTTTGCATTTTTGTCAGTGGGGCCAGAGAATACTAATTTAACTTTAACCTTATTAACATTCTTTTCATCTTATTAGTCCTTAAAAAAAAAAAAAGAAACCAAAATATCTGAGGCATATAGAAAACATAGACATCAAAGGGTATTTGAACAATAGAGATGAAAACAAAGGATGCCTAGGCAACCACTGCCCACATGTGCAAGAGACAACCAGTCCAAGCTGCCACTTGGGCAAAGGTACGCTTTAATGTAGTAGAAAGGCCTGCAAAGGGAGCAGGCGCTTTCCATAATGGCTCATGTCCCAGCATCGTTAACACTGCCCCTCCCTGCCCCACTTGCTCAAATGTCAAATCCTGGCCTCTCAGTCTCACTGAGCAAGACTCTAAGATGGGGGAGTGGGCTGCCTAGACAATTCATCTCAGGACCCTCGTTTAGGTCAGCTTGACCTGCTCAACTTCTCGAAGTCTCTCTGCTTTAGACATTGTGACCACTCGGAACCACACCTTTACAACACACTTGCCCCTTGCTGCTTCCGTTGGCTCTTCCCCACCTGGAACAAGCCCTGAGATGCAGGAACCATCAGCAGGGGCTTTGTCTGTGTGACAGTAGCCCTAGTTTTGACCAGTGATGTCCACCTACTCATGCAAGCAACCAGGAGACACCTCTGGCAGGCTCCAGGGACTTTCCAATCACAGACTGGAAACCGGAAATAAAGTCACTGGGCAATAGCTTATGCTGGAGTCATGGATTCAGACACAGTGGCTCCTCCAGACTTTCACTGAAGTCTCAACATCTCCCCAGTTCCACCCTGGCCACATACTCACACACCGAGAGCAGGACTGGCCTTTCCACCAAGGAGGAGCCTCTAGAGCGCCAGGTGACCGAGGCCTAGTAGACACTGTACTCACTTTAATATGCTTTCTTTTGGTTTAAATCTAACGTTTTCCTGGGCTTCCTTGGTGGCTCAGATGGTAAAGAATCTGTCTTCAATGCAGGATACCCAGGTTCGATCCCTGGGTCTGGAAGATCCCTTGGAGAAGGGAATGGCAAACCACTCCAGTATTCTCTCCTGAAGAATCCCATGAACACAGGAGCCTGGTGGGCTACAGTCCATGGGGTCGCAAAGAGTCAGAGTGACTAAGACTGTCACTCTAACACTATTTCATGTATACTTCAGCTTTCAAAACCAGATGGAAGCTACTCATCCTTTTTGGCAAAATAACTACTCGGTTACAATCCCTGGGTCTGGAAGATCCCTTGGAGAAGGGAATGGCAAACCACTCCAGTATTCTCTCCTGAAGAATCCCATGAACACAGGAGCCTGGTGGGCTACAGTCCATGGGGTCGCAAAGAGTCAGAGTGACTAAGACTGTCACTCTAACACTATTTCATGTATACTTCAGCTTTCAAAACCAGATGGAAGCTACTCATCCTTTTTGGCAAAATAACTACTCGGTTACTTAAAAACTCCTTTGGGAGACCAGCATGCAGGGGCTATAACGACCCCACCCTGCCAGAGGTGGAAAGCGTCCTATTCTGGAAATCTAGGTCGCTTCAGTCTCCCGCAACAGTTAGAAAGATGACAGTCTACACAAATCCATCTCCAGCAGGCCGGGCCCTTTGACTGGCTGGGTAACAGGTTTGTTGTTACAACACCGTGTTGTAAAAATCCTCATGAGGAAGTCCAGGGCCTTCGAGGGAGAAAACACAACTTTTTTCCAGACATTTTGGCCAATCTGAAATGGACTCTCTGTTCTAATGACTGTGAACTTGCCCAATGGAAAAAGCGACTTCTTGAAACAACTAAGGAAAACAAAAGTCTTTCACTCTAATGTAGAAAAAGACACGAATTGGGCTGGGTAGAGATTGACCTTCCTTTCCAGTTAGGCATTAGTCTGTAGGATCTTGGTTTCATCAACTGCACAAATAGATGCAACAGCTCTGAGTTGCTAGGAAGATTTAAGTGGAATATGTCCCTTAAAATGCCCCACGTGAAGACTAACACATAGTGTTCAGCCAATCAATGTTAGCTTCCTCTCCTCATGAAGTTACAGCTAACTAAATTCACCATATGCTGTGTGAAATGCTGAAGATTCAAAGATAAATAAGTTATCTGCTCAGTCCCTATGCAGTGTCTGGTACCCAATAACTATATATAAGGGTAGGCAATTCAAAGCCTGTTGGGTGACTACCCTTGTTAGTCCAATGGCTAAGACTCAAGGCTCCAAATGAAGGGGGTCCAGGTTTGATCCCTGGTCAGGGGACTAGATCAACACATGCTGCAACTAAGAGTTCCTACGCCACGATTAAACATCCCACATGTTGAAACAAAGACAGAAGATCCCACGTGCTACAACTAAGACCTGGCTCAGCCAGACTGAAGAAAAAAAATCTGTTGGTAGAAACACACGTGTAATAAAGTTATTATAATAGTTATCATAAACAAATAATTGTGATATAATATGAAAAGGTAGGCACAAGGTGCTATGAGACCACAGAGGAAGGACTCTATAACTCTTTTTAGGGAAACTGGGGAAGAATAACCAGGGGATGGTTTTGTTGGATGAATCAGTTCAGTTAAAAAAAAAAAAAAAAGACTCTGTGATTTCACCATGAATGAAATGCAGAATTACTTTAAAGATTCACTTAGTTTTGTGCCTGTCTTTTAATGAGAAAGCTATTCTGTTCTATCATCTTCCATGAAATCACACTTCCTTCCCTTTTTCTGTAAGTGTAAGTAAGATGCCTTACTCAGCCTTAGAGCTAAGATGTACCTATTGTGCTTCCAACATTTGTTACTTCATTTGTTCCTCCCCAACCTTATCAAGTAGATTCAGCAAACACACAGTCTGTAGATGAAGACCAGAAGCTGGAAGAGGCAGGGAACAGGAACCCAGACCCATCTTTGAACCCCATGAGAATCACAGTGTGCTCTAGTCTAAGCCCCACGGGGTTCTAGAAGACAGCTAGTATGAACCACTGGCTAAAACTCATTGGCTGGTCCAGGGCAGGCCTTGTGCTTATACCAAGGGGCTGACTGTGTTGCTGGTCTGCCAAACAGCTTTGATTTCTTCTGTGGAAGAAAGTTTAAATGTTACAGTTCTTGCTAGTTTCTCCTTCAGAACCCTGGATACTGAGAAGCTGGCCATAAACTCCTTCTGGTCACCAGCATCAGTGGCCTGTGTGAGAATCTGTTCCACACTGAGCAGATCCAGCTTTGAGAAGATGCTCCACATCTGCTCCTGTCTCAGGCTGCTTCAGTGATGCTCAAGGATTCCGTGAAACACTATTGGGGCAGGTATCCTCCCTGTAATTAGGGATGATCTTAAGTTAATCCAGCCAAGCCTGGGCTCAGATACTCTGGCTCCTGTAGGGATGAAAGGTGTGGCCACAGAAGAAATCAAAGCTGTCTGGCAGGACCAGCAACACAGTCAGCCCCTAGATACAAGCACAAGGCCTTCCCTGGCCAGCCAAGTTCACTCACCACACTGGCCCAGCCTTCATCTATTGGGTGTCACAGCCTACCCATGAGGCACCCAGAGGCATCAAGAGACCTTTTCTGCCTGCTATATTCTTGGGAATAATCTGGTGACTTTAGTTTCATGCAACTGAGAAAATTTAAAGTCCAAGTGGGCTGTGTAGAAAACTATGTGGGTATCTTTCAAGTCACATACAGAGCATGCATCTCAAGGTGAACCCCGATGCATCCTCCACTCCCACTGGCTTTCTTTAATCAAGGCTTTTTAGAACGTCAAGCCCAACCCTCAGTTCTAATGCAGCGGTGCCTGTTGGCTTCTGCTGAGGCACTGATTTGATTAGTGGCATTCAGTGGAACTACAGACATGAGATGTTGAGCTTACAAATGTGTGATTTATTTCAGGATTCTGAAATGAGGAACGCATCTATCGATGGCACACTGGAGGCTGAGAGATTCTGAGAAAGCACTTCAGGCATGTAAACGGCGCATGCAGGGGAAAAACAGTGAGCCTATGGTCACAACCCGGAAGCTGGGGACCGTCCCACTGTGTTCTCCACCCTCACGGAGTGCTGGCTCCGCAGGAAACCGCTGGGGTGAGATGACCCTGCGTTTGGACACCCATATGCCACCTCATTTATCTACCTGTGACAGGGACAGTGCTGGAAGAGAATCAAAAGATGACAAATTGCTTCTGGTTTTAAAGGAGCTGTTCAGGCTGGGTGTACGCCCCGGGGGAACCAGGTTTCATGCCAGCAGCCATCACTTCAACCCGTTATGAGGCCACATCTTGGCAAACACCAACCGGCAGATGATTGCTGTCTCCTTTCACCAGTGGATTTAAAGACACTTGCTCTGAACACCTGAAATCTAGTCATTCTGAAGATCTGTGCGGCACAGAACAGACCTGCCCACACGCTGCTGGGAGGCAGGATGGCAGACATTAGACAAGAGTTCCAGATGAGAGGGTTTTTTTCCCTCATGTTGAGGCAGACAGATAACAGGGGAATGATTTTGCAGGATTCCAGAGCAGAGATACAGTATCAGCAAATGACTGGGAAAGACTGACATGTATAAGATAAGGAGATAAAAATTTCTGGGATAGTGGCCACTGGAATTTGCTTTTGTGGATACAGGCTTCTCCTACCCCCACCCCTACCAAGCTTCCAACTTCCCTGGGAGCAGGGAAGAGGTGCACTGGGGTTTCAAGACCTGAGCAAAATGAGTCCTCCACCACCCGCTCAGCAGATAGGCAGTGGTCCAGCCAAGGTGGGACATCGTTCTGGCTGTGACCTTTCTTCCTCTGTTCTAGCAGATGCTTCCTCTCTGAGAATAACCACATAATTCATGGTTGACATACTCAGTTCTCTGGAGGTGAACATTCTTCAACCCATCTAGTTTGTGTTTCTTCTCTGCCATTCGCAAGGCTGGAGAAGTGCCTTGCTATGCTTATGTATTCAGACCTTAGGTGCCCTGACAGTCCTCCTGGCAATCTTTGAGACAGGTACTAATGTTACTTGCATTCTGTAGATGGGGAAACTAAGATACAGGGAGACTGAGGCGTCAGCTGAAGGTCACCTAGCTGGTCAGTGGCACAGCCACAGTCATGCCCATACAGCTTGGCTGCAAGGTCTGGCTGTTTCTAACCCCTCCCTGCATCTCCAACACAACCAGCCTTCAAATACAGCAGCTGAACCCCACATGGGGACTGTTTAGATAAGGCCTCTGGAGTTCAGTGTGTGCCAGAAGCAGGCGCACAGAGCCTGCAATGTGAAAAGATAGAGGCTCATCTCCAACCCCCTGACTGCTTTCAAAATCCAGGCCAGACGTCCAAACACCTCTTTTGTGTTTGTTTGTTTTGAACATTCCACCACACTGCCCCAGATGCTTCACGCTTCTCTATGTTCTCCTTCTTTAGGCAAGCATCCACCTCATTCCCGCACACCTCCTGCCTCTGGCAATCCTCCTACCAGTGACTGATATCCTCTGCCTCACCCACATTATAGATTTCAGCTAAAAACCCCTATTTTCTATATGGCAGCGAGGTGTATTTATAGCATGAGTCACATGCCAAGATGTTCTCAAGATTATCATCTTGGATGATAATCCTGGTGCACAGTCACCATGCCCATTTCACAGATGGGCAAGGAGAGGTGGGAGGTCACAGCAAGGTTGCCAAGGAGTCCTAAACTGCCAGGTCTCTTAAGCCACTTACGTATCATCCTCTCTCCAGACTGCTTCCTCCCATCTTCCTGTTTAACAAACTTATCGAAGGCCAGGAGATGAGAGAGGCCCTCGGGATCAAGTTGTACTGTATCTGTGTCTGCACTCCAGTTCCCAGAATACTAACAAGCAATTCTGAGGTCCAGTGGCAGGAACATCAATGCTCAGATTTTTACCAAAACCCATTCTCATTAGTAGGTTTACATGCATGAAACACGTATGTGGAGTTCTTGGTTTGTACAATTCTCTCATTACCCGATACAACTAATCAGAATGCTGAGTGAATTTATTCGCATGCAGATCACAACTAACTAACTGCCTTCAATGTCTGCTGAAATGACCGTGACTTTGTTCTGAAGGAATCATCAGGCCAAGAAATGAAAAGGCATATCATAACCTATAGGCAGGCTGAGTAACATTTCTTCAGAGTCAACACTATTAAGATTGTTTTTCAAATAGTTATTAGAGAAAGCTCAGATCTCAAGTGAAAGAGATATAAGAGAGTCAGAAGACATGTTCATTGCCTGGAGCTGGGAATTAGAAATACAAAGACTGTCAGGTTCATAAAAGGCGGATTTGTCTCCAATTGTGGACATACTATTTGGTGGCCTCTGTGTATTTTTCTCACCAGGGTCTCTGTTCATGGCAAATGCACTGAGGTGAGATATGTGATGTTAGGAAAGTGGCTAAACTTCTTTGAGCTTCCAAACCTGGGAAGCCAGCCCCCACCAGTCCACCTTACTGAGCTGTTACTCAAATCAAAATGAACACGCTAGGAGAGGGTGCTTCATAAATGGCAAGATGCTGTAGCTGTTTCTAAAGATACATGATCACCCTCAAAAGGCGGTAGTGAGAACAGAAGCCTCTCATCTCTGTTTTCAAAGGAATCACCTTCTAGAGATACTGCTGAGAAGTGGCATTTGGGAATGTGACTGCAGAAGACAGCCTCCGTCAGAGGATTCAGAAGCAGGCAAGAGCACACCATTTCACTCGTTCACCATCTCTGCTCACGTTCGCCCTTGAGTCCTTATCTCACCATCCACTGCAATACTTGGAGTACTTATAAGGACCCAGTAGAGACTCATACACATGAGACACACCAAAGAATGCCAATCTAAAGATTTCAGTTCCTCCAATGCAGAAATTTTGTCCACAGGAAAGAAACTGGGATTTCTGGGAGCCCAAGTCTACGGTAACCAGCTGACTTGCACTTGAACTTCTGGGTCAAGCTGGTCAGTGGACCTGAGCATCGTATTTGAAAATACATTTTGCCTCCTCCTAGCTGGCAGGGAACACAGCATCGGAACTAAGGGAGGTCTGGAGGAAGGCATATGTGTCTCTGTGTTCCTAAAGAGTTTATCACTAGAGATTTATAACCCGTGCATTCCCCTGTCTCCTTTTGCTCCTATTAGTTTCAATTTCCCTAGCTGACACCATCTTCTCACCATCAGGAATCCAACAGAATCACACCCCTTCTATTTTCCCTGCGTCAGATTATCGCCTCTAAGATATCTCCCTGATCCCTGTTGGTGGCTTTCCGCCACTAGCTAAATCTTCTACCTAACAGCTCGAGGCATTCAGTGCAAAACTGCAGCCTTCAGCAGGACTGGGGCCTGGAGCTGCTGGGCGTGCCCTGTGTGACATTCACCAGGAACACACGTGTGCCGCAGAACTGCGGTCCGACCCGAGCACTGACCGGTGCACACAGCAGGGAAACGGCATTTGGGGCCCCTGAGGAGATGTGATCGGTGGGGATTTCCCCTTTAAAAACTTATAGCAAAAGCCTGCCTGAGACCATTCAATATTCATAAGTGGAAAGCAGAGATGGCGTTTCTGTTCCGCCAAGAGCAATAGCTATTTATCACAGCAAATGACTGAAATAGTTGTACGTACAATGCTTTACTCAGTGCTGTAAATTACGGTATACAGAAGATTAAACTTAAGCCTAATGCTACCCTTGAGCTTCAACAGCTGAGTCCTATAAATGGATACCCGTTAAAAAGAGAGAATCTTTTTCCTGGTTACTGTTTAAAAGTGTATCTCTATTAAAAGCTTGTCTTAGACATAAATTACCAGGAAGCCTGCCCCTGGCCCCAGGCAGGCTCTTCCTCAGGGCACTGACTCACAGAGTCACACCTAAATGACACAAGGACAAGCCTGAGAGGATGTGCTGTGCTGACCTCCAGAGGGATGGAGTTAAGAGGGACTTTACACGGGCCTGAAAGAACTCTGGGCCAGGGCAGGGGTAGGCAGGGCTCTGCAGGGCCTTGAGGAGATCTTTATGATTACAATGATCCTGAATCCTACCACTTCACAGAAAATGCTTCTGAAATCTGCTGTTCTGTGAAGTATCATGGAACACAGGCCTGGAGCCGAAGCCCTCTTTTACTAACTACATTTCATTCCCCAAGCACTCACTCCTCAAAGTGTGGTCCGTGGACGAAAAGCATCAGCATCACCTGGGAGCATGTTAGAAACACAAATTCGAATCTGCATGGTAGCAAGAAACCCCCAGTAGGCTCACATGCCCATTAAATTTTGGGCATCAAGGGATAAGTAAGCAGGTGTTAACAGGGAGGAACCCCTAGATTTTCACACTGGAAATCATTACATGTGACAAACAGGATTTATGGGAACAGGTACTAACACTGGGCTGTAGGATTCTGAGCTCTCTTTGGTCTTATCCTACTTCAGAACATTTTCAGGAACTTGAGAGATTTTTATGAGCTGGGAATGAACGTATCACTCTGAACTAGACAGACGACCAAAACACCCCAGGGTATAAAACAGATTGAATTGGCAAAAATTCATGCTTTATTAACCAGTCAGGATGCCTCTAATCCTCTTGTGAGTCAGGAGGCTGAGGACACATGGCAGTGTTTTGAGCCAGGATTCCAATTCTTTGTTGTAATTAGCAGTTGACTTTAAGTATGTAAAAATCTGTGTTGTTTGAGAAGACACAGATCCTGAACAACTGTATGAGAAAAAAAGTTAGCATTTGGTATGCATTTTAAATACTTAATGGTAGTCACTAAATAGATTTAAATAGACTAAGAGATAAGATAAAGTCTATTGTGACCAAGCTAGCAGAGGGGAAAATGTTGAGTGTTAAGAAAACTTCTCTAATCTAATGGAAAGGCAAGAAAGGAGAACAAAAGCAAATAAAATGCAAGGTACACAGAACACAAACTGAAAGACAGAGATAAGTCCAAATATATAAAGTACTCACAATAAATGTAAATGGATAAAACTCATCTATTAAAAGACACTATCAGATTGGATTTTTTTAAAAAGCCACCTATATACTGCTTACAAGAGAGACACCTAAAACAAAATGAAAAGTTGAAAATAAAAGACCGGAAAGGCAAATACATATTGACCAAAAGAAAATTAGGTAGCAACGTTGTTCAGATAAAAATAGGACCTAAGGCAAAAGCATTAATAGGGATGAATACTCCATCACTAAAATGACTTGAGTCATAAACTTATATGTATCCTTGGACAGCAAGGAGATCAAACCAGTCAATCCTAAAAGAAATTAACCCTGAATATTCACTGGAAGGACAGATGCTGAAACAGAAGCTCCAATACTTTGGCCACCTGATGCAAACAGCCGACTCATTGGAAAAGATACTGATGCTGGGAAAGATTGAGGGCAGGAGAAAGAGGGTGACAGAGAATGAGATGGTTGGACGGCATCACTGACTTGGTGGACGTGAGTCTGAGCAAGCTTCAGGAGATAGTGAAAAAGAGGAAAGCCTAGCGTGCTGAGGTCCATGGAGATGCAAAGAGTCAGACATGACTTAGAGACTAAACAACAAGATCCAACGCCACAGCCTCAAAACTGTACAGCAAAAAGTGTTAGAGTTTCAGGAGAGACTGACGTATAAGCACCACAAGAGACTTAAAACTCCCTCTCAGAAATTTCAGACCAAGCAGACAAAAATGCAGAGGATATACAAGATCTGAATAACAAAATAAACAATGAATATATGGAACCCTACACATAAAAGTGAGATTATACAAATTTTCCGATCACGTATGACATTAATAAAAAAATGCCAGTGTAATCACAAAGGGGGTATCCTAAGTTATAAAGCTTACTTTTTAAAATAAATTTAACATATGTTAAACTTATGTTATGCCTTACCCTGCCTTACCCTTCTAAGGATAACATAACTTTCCCTGGTTATCACAAATTAAACTAGAAATCAAAAATAAAAATAGTAAGGCCCCCTGACCAAACTTTACATTTGGAAACTAAAACCACACTCCTCAATTACCACTTGGCAATGGTGTGATTTTTTTTCTACATGTGGCCTAGTTGATTTGGGACCAGGTTAATTTATATGAGATTTTGTCAGGGGTATCACCAGAAACAGGAAACTCCCCAAGCCATTATAGCTTCATTATTTTGTACTTTGAATTAAATTCTAGACCAAAGGGAAGGTAAAGTACCTGACTCCAGGAAGAAAAGAAGGGATATGCCTGGGTTAATTACGACCTAGTCATACAGCCCCAGAAGCTGCTGTTGGCTCGTTCCCCAGACCGTGCCCTGTTCCACCACACTACGCCCATCTCCTGGGGCTAGCCCAGTTAGCTGCTACTGGCTGGCTGAAGGGCTCCAGTCACCTGGGGAAAGGTGCTGTTCCATCGATGTGGCATCTTACAATTAAGAGGGTCCTGGAACTGCGTGAATTCCTAGTTAACAGTGGGTACGGGAACTTCTGAGAAACGATCGGGGAACGCTGCATAGGAGACACACACTAAACAGATAGGTCTGTGTGCCCCTGGGATAGAAAGTGGTCCCCCTGAGAAGTCCACTGGAACCAACCACAAAACCACCACTTCCTCTGGACTGTGTGGCCAGTTCAACCCAATGCCAGCACCGGCTGAATGATGAGAGAAATACTAGAAAGAGAAACACCAAGCAACCTAAAGAGAACAGAGTGTGGGATGGGGTGATACTGGTCAAGTCCCACTGACCACAGTGCTGCAAGCCCTGTGGGCCGGTGGGGGTCGGGGAGTTGGAACAATAAGAAAATAAAAGAGAGGGCCACGGCTCTTCTGCCTGTGTTAGGGGCACCTGTGGTGATCAAAATAGCTCAGTGGTTTCCTGGCTCACAAATATGACCAGTCAGAGTGGGGGCATCTCTCAGGGGAACTCCCCCTCCTGTCCTGGGCCTCCTCACTGGTCTCCCAGCCCCTCTCAAACATCATCAACACCGCCTCACTTTACAGAGGACCTGAGGCAAAGGCTTGCTGTCAGGGCGGAGGCTCCCCACACCTGGGGTGAGTGTCACAGTGGTAAGTGTATGACAGGGGAGGCTGACAAAGTGGCACAAGAATTTTCCCAGCCGCTGTCCAGGTCCTGCCTCTTTTAATGCACCAATAACTTGATTCACAAGCACCTGGAGAGCGTGCCACCAGCAGACAATGCCTCAGAGTTGACAGGCGGGTCCTTGAGTTAGCGGGTCAATCAGGGCTAGCGTCAAAGTACTCTCACTATTTGGGGATGGCACAGCAGGGCTCCTGGGGGAGGCGGGCACATTTGAGAGGACGACATATGGGGCGGGGACAGCCACCCAGCGAGACAGGCAGAAAATCACAGCCACCACACGAGGGAGGCCACGTTCATCTTAGAAAGAGGCCTCGGGACTTTGAAGAAATAATTCCTATGAGAGAAAAGTAAACATCTATGATGCTACTAAACAAACAAATAACAGGGTTAGTTAGGAAGCAAACCTTAGACAGAAATCGGTAGTTCCAGTTTTCTAAAATAAAGACTAGAGTTACTTTCTCTGGAGGGAAAAAAAAAAAACCAAACACGATTATTTATTCCACGTGAAGTAAGATTCATCACAGTGAACTGTTTACTTAATCTTTCATCATTTACTCCCTTCAATTTACATTTTCTCCCAGACGTATTTATTTCCCATGTGCTTTCTATGCAGCATTCCCCAAAGTGCACTTGTTTTCCAGAAGTGCCCGGCCCCGTGAAAGAGCAGTCCCGGGCAGACTCTTCACTACAGTATTTCCTTGATTCCAGGGTGCCATCGGTTGTAAGAGGCCACACCAACGTAATAGCACCTTTTCCAGAAGAGAAGAAAACCTGCAATAGTAAATATACACAAGACATGGGAAGAAGCACTCTGACCTCAGAGGCAATAGAGCCTGGAACCTTCTTTAGAGACACCCTCCACCGGGCCCCAGCGTTCCCAAGGCAAGCCTATACACTCCTATACGTGACAGTTTGGATGGGACCTCACAGTGCCCCAGGCAAAGCACTCAGAATCAGCTCCTTGAGCGAATACTGACGCGCTTCCAAAAGGAAAACTGACGGTGGAGTGGCAGCTTGGATGAGAACTGGGTTCTAGCATCAGGGAGAGAGGTGAAAAGGAAGGAGAGTCAAAACCACTTCTGAAAACCCTTCCACTCATAAAGTACAACAGACACAGTTTCAGGATGGGAGACTTTCCACGGCCAATTTCTCCTCCAGGGTTGGAAAAGATGTTTGCTTTTCTGCTTGGGGCATGGATGAAGGAGTGGGCTTGTATTTGGGACCACATTACTAACAAAAACGTTCATTATTATTATTGTCACTCAGTACATGTCAGTGAATTCAGATAAATTAAGAGTGATGGGACTCCAAAGCAAAAGGGATGCATTTTTGTTTTTACTGCAAGACCTCTGAGTGCTTTGATGGGCTAACAAGCACTGAGAACCTCCAGAGAGGAATCTGGCACAAGTCTTTCCCAGGTGTGTGTGTGCGCCCAAGCCCCAGCTCTCAGTGAACGGATGGACTACTCCAGGGAGGAAACACTGCTGCTCTGCTCACTGCCCCAGATGGGGGCAATTCCAAAATGACCTTTGGAATCAGCCGGCAACATTCTTTACTCGGATTTAAATAAAGCGATGGCTGTTCCCCTAATTTTCCTCGGTTGATACAGCTCTGAGGAATGGAATGGAGCAGCCCATATAACAGTGAGGACAAGCCAGAGATGAGTCAGAAGCCCGGGGTCATGTTACAGTGACAGCCTTCCAGAATTCAGCTGCGGTCAGGGATCAAAGCAGCAGCCTCTCCAGTGCAAAGTGAGGCAGGACGGTTCCCCTGCATCAGCTGCATCTGAACAGAGACAGTACTTCACTTTCAAGGAGCAACATCTTCTAAATGAATGTGTTCGCTTACCTGTGGAATTTGGCTTATTCCCAACTTGGAAGTAAGTTTTCCTTCCAGGCTTGCTTTTTCCCTCCTTCCTTCCAAAATGCATTTTTAAAAAGTGTTTTGAGCACCAACTGTAGATCCAGCATTCATTGTGTTAACTTTGGGAACACAATGGTGAGCACTACGAAAGGGCTCCTCAAAACTCCTAGTCTGTGCCTGTGTCTGTGTGTGCAACGGGAGTGGATAAGTAAACAGGCATTTGCAGTAGCTGTCATATATGCTAATGCTGGTGAAGTGGGGAGTGCCAAGAGCACTTGAGTTGGGATTAGAGGAGTCCTTCCTTCTTGCTGTCTGTGCACTAAGTCAGGAAATGTCTCCAGGCTGGGACACAAGGATGCAGAAGACACAGTCTCAGCCCTCAGGAGCTGAGTACCTAGAGCTCATAGGTGACTGTGGCACAGTGACTGGTGGGATGCAAAGGGCACAGGGACCAGCTGACAATTTAGTTGGGTAGTAGCTGAGCTCAGCAGAAATGTGGCAAAACACTTGGGGTGTCATTAGCTTAAAAAGAGGTTTATCAGTGACATAAAAATAAAATCACCTATACTTGGAAAAAAGAAATCCCAAGATATTGAAATGGCTTATTGTTGAGGTCAACAGCATCCTTGGTGGAAATCTAGTGACCTTTTCTCTTCTTGCTCAACCACTTCGCATTTGATTGGCTCTACAAACACTTTCTGCTCTTGGCTCCCATGTTGTCATCCTCTGTTGCTTTTCCTATAGGTCACTGGCCATTCCCCTTCTAACTAACTCTAAATGTTGACCTTCCCTTTTACGATGTAATCCATCAGCAGATGCTGTCAGCTACATTTCCAAAATAGATCTCACATTTACCCTTTACTATCCACCTGCACAGCTATGCCTCAGTCCCTTCAAGGTCTCCCAGACTCCAAGCAGCCAGAGTGACCTTCTGAAAACAGAAGTCGGACTATGTCTTTCCCTCATGCAGGGTCCTCCCGTGTCTTCTCACTACACCCAGAATGAAGCCCAAACTCTGGGCTCTGCCCTACAGGGCTCTGCAATACTGCTCCCACTCACCTCTCTGAAGCCTTCAAAACACCTCACCTGATGTGCGCTTCCTATGGCTTGATCTCATTTTCATCTACGTTATTTGAACTATCAGAATGCAGGCTTCAAGAAGGTTACACTCTAGTCTTGTTCACCACTATTTGTCTGCAGCACTAGAACAATGCCTGGCAAAGAAGTAGGTGCTCAATAAATATTTTTCAAATAAATGAATGAATCAAAGCTCTGTGACTCTGAAGAAGGTAACCCAAAAGATTCAGCCTTCAAGAAATAGGCTTGAATGAGATATAAGAAGAGGGGCCTTTTCTTTCAAGTAAAAATGAATTCAATAATGCTAAAACTATGAAGATCCTCTTAATCAATCTCTAAATTTGAGCTGAATCATTACATCTGCTATTTGTCCACTTGTAAAATTTACCTGATTCACAGAAACGTGCAAGAAAAGGGAATTCCATTGAATTTAGAGGAAAGTATCTACTGTTTTGGTGGCAGGGGTGGGGATCTCACGGATCTGCTCATTTGCTGGGGATGAGCCAGAAACTACAGGCAGAACTGATGGTGGTACCCATTCCACCTCTCCCACAAGCTTGCTTCTTTTTACTTTTTGATATTTAAAGGTCTATCCAAATGCCACAACTCTTAACACACGGACTGTAATCAGTTTATTCTTCCATTCTGATTTCCCTCAAACTTGTGCTCAAGTTTTTCACCTATACCAGCAAGCAGACGGTCAGAAGTGTGCGTTAGAAAAATGAGAGATAGGAAACTCAGGTGCCCCCAAGCACCTGCATTTAGGCTCCAGCATCCTACAGGGGACCAAAACAACCTTTCCATATGGAAGTTCAATTATGCTATTGCAGGGAGTTTGAGATCCAAAACATTAAATGAGTAAAGTCATCAAGAGTCAGACATGGACAGGAATCCTAGTTCTGCTACTTACATCAGCAAGATCTTGAGGAAATTTATTAAATCCTCTGAGTCTCCCTGTCCTTGGGTGTGAGACAGGAATAATGGGACTAGAGCACCTTAGGGTGGCAGTAGGATTAAATTTAAAAAAATCTTAGCATATATAAGTGCTCAATAATTGTTATTGGTACTTTTCATCTTCCATTAACAGATAAGAAGGAAAGCTAGGGTTTGGGACCAGGTCAACCTGCTATATTCTAGATACACTTTTATTGAGCAGCAGCAAGTTCAAAAATACAAACATTTGAAGGAGCGCAAAATGTGGTGTTACTTTGTTGTAGATTTTTTCAGTTGTAATTCTTGATATAAGGTATCACCATTTGTGAGTCCATGATTAGTTTTGCGTTGGGATCTTCTTAGAATTAACTGTAGGAATTTCCTTAGTATCTGTCCCCTATGGTTACACTTTACTGGGCAGTATGGAAAGATGAAATAAGAAGAAACAACCACAGACATTGTTTCTGACTGTAAGGAACCCCAAAGATACATCAAGCCAGGAGTTAATTTTAGATCAGGGATACATTCATCAAATTAAGGTTAAAAAAAGAATCTCACTAAGAAAATCAAGTTTGTACAGATTCACCTGATCTTGCCAAGTCTTATTAGTTAATACTGCCGGACTTGACAAAGAATATGTTCAATCTGACCAATTTCCCTTAATTACTTTATTTGTCTCGGGTGTAAATAATCTAGTTCATAAGAAACAACTCACAATAACAACAGAAATTTAATCTCAACAAACAAATCCCACTTAACTGACCAAAAACTTCAGTCCTACTCTGTGGCAATCTACACCTACGGAAAGGAAGTTTTGGCAGGATAATGAGCCAGTGATGATACCCTGGAAGCCCAAGGGCACTGACATTGGGAGGGATTCCCTTTCTCTAGGGCTCAAAAGCACAAATGGTTTGTTTCCTCCTCACCTAGAGGTCACCCGGAGATAGACAAATAAAGAGAATAATTGCAGGAAACCCTGAAACCTCACTAATGAGGCTACCATGTGTGGCTGCTGGGCTCTGCTGCTCTTGGTCCCCACCAAGCAGCAGCATCTGCATGTGCACGCAAGGGATGGAGGTGCCAGCTTCCAGGAGCCAGTTGCTGCCACTCATTTATTTTGTGGCTCAGCCCCTCTGCTTTAGCTCACAGTTCATTAAATCCTACTGCATCACCATCAACATGCAAAGCAGCTACTTGAAGGGCATTCAAAAATATAATCAGAAAAGGGACCAGAAGGCCCTCTCTAAGAAGGGAAAAAACTAATCCTATCTTGTCTTTTGAATGACATCTAGGTTCTTTGGTTCTAATATATATTTAAGTAGCAGTGACATCCAAGGAATATCTGTTTGAGGGTTGGGGTGTAGGTCTGTATGGTTCTCTGCTTGGAGAATCAGCACCAAAAGTGGCTGAAAAATTCTGAAGGATCTTTGTTTACGAATGTGTTATTTCTTTTGCCACTTTTCCCCCGTTGTTTTGATTTTGAGGTGGGAAGGGCTGCAATTTTATGGACTTCAGCAATCTATCTTGTTTTATCCTTTGAATATGACCATGATGGGGAAATTATTCTGATGACCAGCTCATTGGAGGCTGAACTAGTAAACTTCCCACATGCTACTGTGTGGTTCCAGAGAACTGATCTCAGGGCTTAGTGTGCCCATGCACACACGTATTTGAATGGGGAGGAAAATCTGAATACAGAAAAGCACAGAATACTACACGACAAATGGAGATGTCATAATTCACAGCACTGGCTTTCACCTGGGGGCCATTTTTTCCCCTTGTGGACACTGTTTTCACTGTCATGACTGGGGGTGGGGGCAGCTACTGGCACCTAGTGGATAAAAGCTAGGGAAGTTGTTCAATATCCTACAATACAGAGGATGCCCCCATAAGAGAATTTTCCAGCCCCAAATGTTAACTGTGCTGCTGTTGAGAAACTATTCTTTATGGTAGTTTATTATGTAAATATATTAGGAGATAAGGACAGAAAAAATCATACTCCTTTCATTTAGGCAAATCATACAACCTCATAAATGTCCAACCCAATTACAAAACCATAGCTAGAATCTACTTATTATTTTTCCCTTTACTTACAATATTTCAAATTGATTAAACATATGTAACTTCTAAATGTAATAAAAATATTTCTTCACTGTAGGTCCCTTGAGCCTTCTAGTTTTGAACTTATATATGGGCTCATGCACACAAATCGGACCCCATACACACACACACACACACAAACACACAACATACATAGAGGACTCTTCAGAAGAAACGGCACTCTCTCCGCACTGAGGTTGGAACCCACAGTACCTACCGATGCAGAGAAAGTCACCAAGGTCACCCTCACACTGCACAGTAATCATAAATGAATTTCCTTTGGACAAGACTTCATTATAAATCTCTGTAGCTTATCACTTGGTTAATGAAAGTGTAACTTTTTTTTTTAAAGCAAACTTTGTTCCACCACTGTGCTAAAAGTGCTTTCCACATGTGAGCTCCTTTAATCATCAAAACGTTCTTAGGAGAAAAACTACAATCCCATTTTAAGAGTAGGAGACCGAAGCACAGAGAGGCAAAGTAACCTGCCTAAGGTCACACAGCTAACAAGTGGTAGAGCTGGAACTTGAACCTAAGAAGCCTCACCCCAGAGAGGCAATTCCCAACCACGCGGCTCCCACATCGTGTCAGTGCATCAAATCACAGCTTGGGCTGGACAGCTATGAAGGGTAAGGATGTTGGCTGAGTGGGATCAGTTCACCTAAGGAGAGGCTTTTTCTGTTTCCCTCTTTTCTATCTTAATGACTAAATAACATCATCAACTCACCTAAGAGACTTTAGAAACAAACCAATCCCTCAAGATTGTAATCCCCTGGGCAGAGGTTTAAAAAGTATCTAAAGGGCTGCTATATAGAGGCAACAGACCTAAGGGGCCCAGACAGGAGGAGTGGCACAGCCCCAGTGGCCTGGAGAGGCCCCCGCCCCAGGCCAGGCAGAGGTTCTCCTGAGCAATGGGCACATGCCTGCTTTTTACATCTAGGACACAAGCTTGGGGCACAAAGTCAGGAATAACAGGAAAGGAGCCAGTCCTGGGAGTTGGGGGGAGGTGGCCAAGGCTGGCTCGACGTGGGCAGGAACCCCAGAGAGATACTGGGAGCTTCATGGTGTTTCCAAAGGAGCGGACACTGGAGCCCAATGTGAACGTAAACCATATTTGTAAAGGTGGATCCTCAGGACTCCTGGCAATGTAATCATCTTTAGGCCAACAAGTCTTGCCTCCAAGAGTGTGGGAAGCTGAAGATGAATCACAGGCCAGAGTCCGCAGGCTGACCTCCATACGCACATCCCCCGAGACAGGGTGAGAAACGAAGGCAGGAAGCACTTGACTGAATTGGTTTTCCCATTTTTCATAAGAAACATTCAACGTAATAAAAAATAGCCACACTTTATCGACAATAATAGCTACCCTTTCTTTACTTCCTTACTATGTGCCAGGAAACTACTTTATCTCTGTTCCTTACAGTAACTCTGCAAGGCAGGAACTATCCCTTCATTTCAGAGGAAAATGAGGCCCAGAAAGGTCATGTAATTAGCCTGAGGTCTCACAGCTAGGAACCCAGGTCTGTTTGACTCCAAAATTTATGATTTTTTTCCATAATCGCTTTCACTGTTTCACATTATCATCAACCTCCAAAAAGACACACACACACATACTTCTTCCATTTAACTTAATGAGGCCACTGAAATCTTGAAGGCTGCCATGTACCCGTCTCTCTGAGTATGGTGTGATCCTTAAAATCAGGCACCAAATCTTAGGCACTGAGAATGAGCAACTCATAGCCCAGTCCCCTGTCACTTAAAAAGGTGAAGAGTCCAGGGTCTTAGGGCTGCGTAAGGCTGAACTGGGACCTGGCCCCTGGGCTGTGTCCCTTCCACTGCACCTCAACTCTGCTTCCCAGGGCCAGGGCCAGTGATGATGAATTCATTTCTGGGTGCTGGGAATACAGAGCTGAAAAGGTATTATTTATACATCCCTGGTCCCAAAAGGATCCTTGAAGCTGGTGGATGTAGCTGAGACAGCCCACGGGTAACTGAAGTGCAAGGCAGGAACGGGGGAGGTGTTCTGCGAATATGAAGAGGGACAAGCCATGTCCAGCTGGAGGCCACACGGAGATGCCACGGGGAGAAGAGAAACGAACCCATGCTCTCAGTGTACCGCAGGGAAGTGCCTCTCACCAGTCCTTTCGCGCCAAACTCCCCCGCGGCAGGCAGAGCACTCATCTTATAGACCAGGTGGAGGCCACCAGCCTGAGGTCATGTAGTTAATAGGGAGTCACGTGAGATGCTCTGTCTGCCTCCAAAGCCCACGCTCTCTCCATCATAACAAACTTCAAATGCTGCTCTGAGGAACCCTGGTGGCTTAGTAGGCCAGGAAAGTGGCACTTGAGTCCCTACCCCAATGTCAACCCCCGTGGCTCTGCTGGGCATCTGTATTCATACTGGGGTTCTATAGATGAGATTCCATTTGAGAGAAAACTCTGCAGCTAACGTGATCGAATCTGAAGCCAGGTATTATGATGTGCTCCCTGGCAGGCAAGTGGGTTCAGGCCTTGGAGTTTGGGCTAGGACAAGACGGGCCTGGGAGCCACACCGGGAGGAAGCGAGGGACAATGGCTATGCAAGCCAGGGAAACACGCACTTCCCTCACTTAGGAGCTATGCCGCCTGCATTCAAAATCAGGCTCTACACCTGCTTAGTTTTGAGACCCTGGGCAAAGCAATCCTAAGCCTTTGCTTCCTCAAGTTCAAACTGGAAGTCATATTGGTACCTACTTAGTGGGGGCGTTGAGAGGATTACGTGTTCAAAGATAAGGAACGCATCTGTTACAGTCCCTGGTACCTCATGCAAAGCCATTCTCATTAACTTGTTGATTACAGCAAGGCTAGTCATAGGAGGTAAAAGAGCAAGAAAAGAAATACTGTGATACCACAGGAGGAATTCTCAGGGCAGCTAAGAAATCCTCCTTGCCCCTTAAGTGTTGCCCTGGTTCTGAGCTCTGCCTTGCGTTCTCCTGCCCTTGATAAATGCGGGTGAGAACCTGCAGGATACGTACCTGACAGACGAGGGGGGCTTAAGGGCCTCCATTTGCTGAGCTGTGGTCGTGTCCTACCACTGCTTGTCAGCTGCTTCAGCAAGAAGCCCAAGAAGACTGGGTTTTAGGTGATGAGATCCGTAACCCCAAACCCCCAAACTAATTTACTGCCATTGCTCAGAGCAGATGGCTGCAAAACCCTGGGCTGTGCCCCTAAGCTTGACTTGCTCTTGAACCAAAAGGCCCAGGATAGAGGGAGGCATGTGTCAAGGAAGCCAAGCCCTAGCCCTAGAGGTCTCCTTCACTGGCTACGTGGGGTCTCGCCTTGGGAGGAATTCTGCAGGGCACAGAGGGGGTCCCAGGGCCCACTCAGGTTCTTTCCATCAGAAACCTTGCCAGTGGATTAAGTTCCCAGAGAAGGTTGCGATGACTTATGTGATTCTCCTCGTCTCATTCACTGCTGTACCCCAGCACCCAGAACAGCAGCACATCCTAGGAATGAATGAATGACGATCCCTTCCTGCATCTTCATGAGACAATCAGGAGCAGGGACCACAGAGCTTCCATGGTTGCTTCCTGACCTGCCAGCTGTGTGGGATCTTCTTGCCACTGCTCTGTGACTGACTCCCCTACTTGTCACCTCAGCTGGTAGCATCAGCACCGCGCCTCTGACAGTCTGCTTGGGAGGTTTGGCCCTTTCTCTCCTCCCGGCAGAAGGGAGGGTCATTTGCTACAGGGCATCTAGCAAGAAGGTCAGTGAGTGCCCAGCACATGACTTGCTCCTTTCATGCTCTATCTGCCAGAAATGAAAACGTTAGAGCGGGAAGCTCCCACGGAAGTCATCACTCGCGGAAGAGACGAGGAAACCAAACCCTGAGACATTTAGCAAGTAGCCCCAAATCACAGAGGTGGCTGCCAGGAGGGGCAGAAGACCTGGCCTCTCAATGGAGCTGTTTGTACGGCACTTGCTAGGAGCCTCTGTGCCCATGCAGGTGAAAAAGTCTCAGAAGCCTGGATTCTTCTTTCTACATATTATAAATACGAAACACAACTACAGTACACACACAGAGGCAGGTTATATACAGAAACACACCACTATGTAAATGTCATATACATACATACATATTTATAACTGATATTATGATATATATAACTATTCAATAGTCCCAAGTACCTTTACTGGTGAGATTAGACAAGCTCATCTCCTTTTATTTTATACCTATTTATTACAGAATGGTGATAACTGAAAGGCTAGGGGAAAAGAAGAAATCCTGAGTGTGAGAAGGAGAAATTAGGTAATTTGCCAAAGTGTATTCGATATTATAATTGCTTTGACTTTTTTTAGGTACAATGTTTAATGCACTTTGAAATTTAACACTAAAGAAGGGCATTCAGATTTTATGTTCAACAAAAGAGAGGAGACTTTAAACCAAAAGATTGGGAACTACTGTTCTGGAACTCAGAGCACATTACAGCTTTGGAAATCGGCTGGTCCAACAACATCCCGTTTGAAGAGAAGGAAACCTCCACTCAGGTTAAGTCACTTCCTATCCTCAGCTTAGTAACTCTTCATCTGCTCTTAGGGGAGCAGCCGTGTGGACGTTAGCTGTGGTGTGGCCAAGACACCGGCAGTGAAGGAGGCCAGCGTTTGCTGTGGAACTGCTGAGGGGTTTCACACCAAGGATGTAAAGATAGAGGGAAAGCAAGCTCCCAAACATGCCTGGTTTTTTCCTTTCTTTTTAAACAAGCAGGATTCTTGGAAGAGGAGAAGCTGAACTCATGGCTTTGTTTGCATTTCCTGGGGGTTGGCACCCCAGTGGCCCCAAGGTGGGCTGCCCTGGCCCCCCTCTCTCTCGGAAGAACTGAACATCTGGCTGTGAGGCTGCAGGAGTGGCTCCTTGAGCCACTGCTGTCCCTTCCCTTTGTCACCTGCAAAGACCACCATCCATCTACCTAAACAACGGGACGTTTTCTGTCCGGTGCCCCCACAGCACCGAACATTTTGGCAGGAGGACTACCCCTGACTACCCCTAAGGCAGTCGGCCTGGAAGCCAAGGCAGAACCCCAGGGGGATTCACCCAGGGCCTTGGGCTCAGACAGGCCCAGGGCCAGACCACAGGGTGGGGCTCCTCTCGAAGGCTGGACGTGGGCCAGTGCAGGAGTCCACTTACCGCAGTGGGCCTGGAAGACCTGCGGCTTGACGACCTGGTTACAGGCGCTGCACACCACGAGGTAGAAGTCGTCGTGTGCTGGGTAGTGGCCAAACAAGTGCATATCTGTGGGGGAAAGGAAAACAGGTTGTTTTGAAAAAGCAACCAAGTCTTAGAAGGTGGACGGTTTCTTCTTGGAATGTCCTCCAGGGCAGGTTTTCAAACAAGACCACCAGAAAGGCAATCATCTTTAGAAAAGGGAACGCAGCTTGTCCAAATGCAGCTCCTTACTCTCAGAGAAGCCCATGGCTCCAAGAATCCCTCCTCATTCCCCTGGCAAATGGATGGCTACCACTGATGGCTTAGCCTGCGGCATTTGGGCTGCCCGGAATCACATGCCACAGGGAGTCACTCTGTCCTGAAAGAGGGCCCCAGGGTTCCCTGGGACCCAGTGAGGCTCCAGTTATTTTAGGATGAGGGGGAAGTTCACCCAAACCCATTGCAGCATAAGCAGAGGCCTCTCTGGTATGTGACAGGGTACGAAGGGCTGGAGAGAGAAAAAGGAATCATCCTGGTTTCGGCAGCTGCCTGGGTCCCCCCATCACCTGCAGAAGCTGCCAGGGTGAAAGGAAGCGTCCAGACAAGCGGCTTGCTGGCTGCCATCATTGTCCATTCTTTACTTGGCAAATATTTACCGACTGCCAAAGTGTGCTGGGCACCAACCGTGCTGGGTGCCAGGGCTGACTGGTGAACAAGAACAAGAGCCCTACTCTGCTGGAGCATAAAAGAGAAGCATTGACCAGATGCACACAGGTCATCCTGTGGGTGTGACCGTGGTACCCACTGAGGAGAGGAGGAACAGGGTCCCATGAAGGCAGGTGACAGGCTGACCTAACCTTGACTGAAGCATTAGAGAGGCTTTCCCGAGGAGGGATTAGAGAAAGAAAAGGTCAGGGGAGAGAGGCAGAAGTTTCAGGTCCACCGTGGAAGGAGATTCTGTGTGTTGGAGGAAGCTCTTGGCGGAAACAGCAGAACAAGAAGGGAGCCAGAAGGTGTAAGCTTTGTGGATCAACATGGAGAATACCCATGGACAGAGGAGCCTGGAGGACTACAGTCCATAGGATTCCAGAGTCATATATGACTGAGCGACTAACACACACACACGCACATAGATTTTGAACCTGACTTTAGGAACAATGGGAAGCTACTGAAGGTTTTTAAGCAAAGTGGTGACAGAATCAAATACATACTGTTGGAAGATCAGTTATGTGGCCTATGAGACACAACAGCATACATATGTCCACACAATAACCTGTTCATGCATGTCACTGTAGCATTACTCATAAAAGCCCAAGGGTGGAAGCAACCCAGTTCAGTTCAGTTCAGTCGCTCAGTCGCATCTGACTCTTCACAACCCCACGGACCACAGCACGCCAGGCCTCCCTGTCCATCACCAACTCCCGGAGTCTACTCAAACTCATCTCCATTGAGTCGGTGATGCCATCCGACCATCTCGTCCTCTGTCATCTCCTTCTCCTCCTGCCTTCAATCTTTCCCAGCATCAGGGTCTTTTCCAATGAGTCAGCTCTTTGCATCAGGTGGCCAAAACACTGGAGTATCGGCTTCAGCATCAGTCCTTCCAATGAACACTCAGGACTGATCTCCTTTAGGATGGACTGGTTGGATCTCCTTGCTGTCAAAGGGACTCTCAAGAGTCTTCTCCAACACCACAGTTCAAAAGCATCAATTCTTTGGGGCTCAGCTTTCTTTATAGTCCAACTCTCACATCCATACATGACCACAGGAAAAACCATAGCTTTGACTAGATGGACCTTTGTTGGTAAAGTAATGTCCCTGCTTCTTAATATGCTGTCTAGGTTGGTCATAACTTTCCTTCCAAGGAGTAAGCATCTTTTAATTTCATGGCTGCAGTCACCATCTGCAGTGATTTTGGAGCCCCAAAAAGTAAAGTCTGACACTGTTTCCACTGTTTCCCCATCTATTTGCCATGAAGTGATGGGACCAGATGCCATAATCTAAGTTTTCTGAATGTTGGGCTTTAAGCCAACTTTTTCACTCTCCTCTTTCACTTTCATCAAGAGGCTCTTTAGTTCTTCTTTACTTTCTGCCATAAGGGTGACATCATCTGCATATCTGAGGATATTGATGTTTCTTCTGGCAATCTTGATTCGAGATTGTGCTTCATCCAGCCCAGAGTTTCTCATGATGTACTCTGCATAGAAGTTAAATAAGCAGGATGACAATATACAGCCTTGATGTACTCCTTTTCCTATTTGGAACCAGTCTGTTGTTCCATGTCCTGTTATAACTGTTGCTTCCTGATCTGCATACAGATTTCTCAAGAGGCAGGTCAGGTGGTCTGGTATTCCCATCTCTTTCAGGATTTTCCACAGTTTGTTGTGATCCACATAGTCAAAGGCTTTGGCATAGTCAATAAAGCAGAAATAGATGTTTTTCTGAAACTCTCTTGCTTTATTGATGATCCAGCAGATATTGGCAATTTGATCTCTGGTTCCTCTGCCTGTTCTAAAACCAGCTTGAACATCAGGGAGTTCACGGTTCACATATTGCTGAAGCCTGGCTTGGAGAATTTTGAGCATTACTTTACTAGCGTGTGAGATGAGTGCAATTGTGCGATAGTTTGAGTTTTCTTTGGCATTGCCTTTCTTTGGGATTGGAATGAAAACTGACCTTTTCCAGTCCTGTGGCCACTGCTGAGTTTTCCAAATTTGCTGGCATATTGAGTGCAGCACTTTCACGGCATCATCTTTTAGGATTTGAAACAGCTCAACTGGAATTCCATCACCTCCACTAGCTTTGTTCTTAGTGATGCTTCCTAAGGCAGACCTGACTTCATGTTCCAGGATGTCTGGCTCTAGGTGAATGATGACACCATCGTGATCATCTGGGTCATGAAGATCGTTTTTGTATAGTTCTTCTGTGTAATCCTGCCACCTCTTCTTAATATCTTCTGCTTCTGTTAGGTCCAAACCATTTCTGTCCTTTGTCGAGCCCATCTTTGCATGAAATATTTCCTTGGTATCTCTAATTTTCTTGAAAAGATCTCTAGTCTTTCCCATTCTATTGTTTTCCTCTATTTCTTTACACTGATCACTGAGGAAGGTTTTCTTATCTCTCCTTGCTATTCTTTGGAACTCTGTATTCAAATGGGTATTTCTTTCCTTTTCTCCTTTGATTTTTACTTCTCTTCTTTTCACAGCTATCTGTAAGGCCTCCTCAGACACCCATTTTGCCTTTTTGCATTTCTTTTTCTTGGAGATTGTCTTGATCCCTGTCTCCTGTACAAGGTCATGAACCTCCACCCATAGTTCATCAGGCACTCTATCAGATCTAGTCCCTTGAATCTATTTCTCACTTCCACTGTATAGTTTTAAGGGATTTGATTTAGGTCATATCTGAATGGTCTAGTGGTTTTCCCTACTTTCTTCCATTTAAGTCTGAATTTGGCAATAAGGGGTTCATGATCAGAGTCACAGTCAGCTCCCAGTCTTGTTTTTGCTGACTGTATAGAGCTTCTCTATCTTTGGCTGCAAAGAATATAATGTATCTATTTTGGTATTGACCACCTGATGATGTCCATGTGTAGAGTCTTCTCTTGTGTTGTTGGAAGAGGGTGTTTGCTATGACTAGTGTGTTTTCTTGGCAAAACTCTATTAGCCTTTGCCCTGCTTCATTCTGTACTCCAAGGCCAAATTTGCCTGTTACTGCAGGTGTTTCTTGACTTCCTACTGTTGCATTCCAGTCCCCTATAATGAAAACGACATCTTTTTTGGGTGATAGTTATATAAGGTGTTGCAGGTCTTCACAGAACCGCTCAGCTTCTTCAGCATTACTGGTCAGAGCATAGACTTGGATTACTGTGATATTGAATGGTTTGCCTTAGAAATGAACAGAGATTATTCTGTCATTTTTGAGATTGTATCCAAGTACTGCATTTTGGACTCTTTTGTTGACTATGATGGCTACTCCATTTCTTCTAGGGGATTCCTGCCCACAGGAGTAGATATAATAGTCATCTGAGTTAAATTCACCCATTCCAGTCCATTTTAGTTTGCTGATTCCTAAAATGTCGAAGCAACCCTGATACCCATCAACTTTTGAATGCATAGATGAAATGTGATATATTCATACAATGGGATGTTATTGGCCATAAAAAGATGTGAAGTGCTAATGCCTGCTATAATATCTGTGCATGCATATTCAGTTTCATCAGTCCTGTCCCACTCTCTGCGACTCTATGGACTGAGCTTCCAGGCTTCTCTGTCCATGGGATTCTCTGGGCAAGAATCCTGGAGTGGGTTGCCATACCCTCCTCCAGGGGATCTTCCCAACCCAGAGATCCAGTTCACATCTCCTGTGTCTTTTGCACTGGCAGGCTGATTCTTTACCCACTGAACCACCTGGGAAACCCCACTACAAATATGGAGGAACCTTAAAAACATAAGCCAAGTGAAAGAAGCCAGTCACAAAAGGCCACATATTATACGATCCCGTGTATATGAACCGTCCAGAAGAGGCAAAGCCACAGACAGAGAGAGGAGATTAGTGCTTGCCTTGTCCTGGGGGGGAGGGAAGTGGAGGAGAACTGCTAAAGGTTTACAGGTTTCTGTTGCAGATGATGCAAACATTCCCAGATTGATAGTGGTGACGGTTGCACAAAGCTGTGACTATATTACAAGCTACTGAACTGTATGCTTTAAATGGGTAAACTGTATGATAGATGAATCATATCTCAGTAGAGATGGGGTGGGAGGTAGGGAGATCAGTTTGGAGGAAACCAGTGGTCAGAGCCTCCTCGTGGGCCGCTGGGTAGAGATAGATCCCTGAAGGGCATTCTGCCTGCCTCTCCTTAGCTGACCAGCTCCAGGACCACTGAGAGCAGGGTAGACAGGTGGAAATAAAAGACACAGCCTTCATGAAAGTGCTTTGCCTCACACATGTGAGTTTCCTCTCCACCCCCACCAGGCCTTCATTTTCTAGACTCAACCTGTGTTTTTACCGAAAACCATCAGACACACCATGGTTCTCCTAGCTGCAGGGGGAGGCCACAGAGAAGCTGAATTCCTCCTGATGTCAGGACGGTTCATTTATAACCCAACACATGCTTCCAGTGCAGCCCGGATACTTAGAAGGAAATGGAATCGACACATTGGTCACATGGCCAGGAGCCAAGACCCCTGCTTCAGGGGAGGCTGGAGCGGAAGGGTGAGATGGGCCCTCACCGGTGCGAGGACCCCACGCGCCCGCGGCGGGATGCGGGCCAGGCTGGGGCGCAGGCGCACTGAGTCTCTGCAGCATCTGCGGCTCCGGGCGCGGCCGGTCGTTTCCCCTCTAGGACTCGCCTCTGTTTCCAGTCTGACTAAGACGTTACTGGAGGGGAGCATCATTAGTCAGTGCCTGGTGGGTGGAGGCCTGTGACAGGAGAGGCTGAGAGAGAACCCAGCTGTGACAGAGGCCCAGGCGGGGCCCACACAGCATCCGGTACCGTAGCTTCAGGGCCTCCCAGCACTTGGAGGACGCTCCCAGCCCCACACTGCTGACACCACTCTTGCTTTACTTTCGACTTTCAGAATAGTTTTTATAAAATATATTCTTTTTTAAAAAATAACAAAAGTGATACGTGTGTTTTGAAGATACATTTGAAAAATACAGAAAAGCCAGAAGAAACTAAAAAAAAAAAAAATCACTGGCAGCCTTTATTAACACTTTGCATCTCATTTAGATTTAGTCACATTTTCTATCCAGGAACATGTGAAACCAGGAGCTGGCAAGGGCTAAAACATTTATTTATTCAACAGCATTTCCTGGGCTGCCTTACAGTCTTTCTGCAACAGATCAGGCTATAAGGGAATGAAATGCATTAATTTAAAAAACAAAAAAAGCATTCGCAAACTTGCCTGAGCACCCACTCTGTGCCAGAAGCTGAGTGCAGTAGGGAGGCTGAAAGGTGGGGGTGGGGACACAGCTCTTGACCTTTGTCATGGGTCCCGCTGACCTGTCCAAGGCTCGTCAGGCCTCTGGCTGCTGTTCCACTTCAGCATTCCTTCAGGAAGCTGTGGAGCCCCCGCTCCCCTGCCACTCTCCCACACCTCTGGGTCGCGAGTTGAAGGTAAACGTCAGGCTGGGCAAAGCCTGGCCACCCTGAGGGGGTCCTACTCTGGGCCCTTCAAGTCACTGGGGCTGTTCTTGGTTCCCTGCAGGGCAGTTTCACTTGTGTCTGTGTAGAGTATGTCTCCTGTGGAAACTGAGAGGACCTGCTGGCCTGCTTGCATGTTCCTTAGTGATTGGACCTCAGAATCTCCTCAACAGGCTTCCTAGGTTCTGAGAGTCTGCTAGATGGGAACAAGATAAAGCCTGTGGCTTCTCAGAAGAGCACCACTTCCAGGGGCCAGGCCATTTTGGTCAGTGTGTTGTCTGCTTGGGGATGAGGGAGGAAAGCCAGCGAGTACTGGAAATCACTATGCCTGGCATCATGTTGGATATACTATTAATTAACTCTCCTCCTCAATTTACCACTCAAACAGAACTTTCAGCACACAGTTAAAAATGGTGGTGTGTTGATGTGGGCTTGTACCAGCTTTTGAGAGTCAACTGTGAAAGTCTCCCAATGTGTTCCATGAGATCAAGGAGGTAGCTTGAAATCAGACCTCATGGAGTATTTACACCATGGAAAGGGGAACTACAGATCAGATTTTTTCTTTTCTTCAGCAAGCCACATTGTTAAAAACATTTACCAGCACACCACTGAACAAAGATGGGGGAAAAAAAGCAAAAGTGAAACCACCTGTAATGACACCCCCTCGGGATAACCACTGTTAGCATGTTAAGATACATCCTTCTAGACTTTGCTATCTGATAACATTATCTTAGGTAATCCTCATAATTAACCCACAAAGTTGCCATCATTCCACTTTCCAGGCAAGGAAACAAAGCTAAGAGATCCCATGAGTGATCTGTAAAGCAGGATGAGACCCCTGCTCTATAGTTCATGCTCCCATTTTGGCCAAAGGCCTTTCATAAGAGCAAGATCCCATTTTAAAAATGAAGAAAACAGTTTGATGGATGGAAGGCTTGCAAAGAGGACCAACAGGCTCTAAGGAACCTTTGGCATTTGCACAGGCCTGGGGTCAGAAGGAGGGATTTTGAGCACAGTGCCCTTTGCTGTATAACCTCAGGGAAGGTGCCCAACCTTTCTGAGCAACTGTTTCCTCATCCATAAAATGGGGCTTGCATTTCTTGCCTCATGGAGTTGCTGTGAAGGCTTGTAAAATTTTCCTGGCCTTTTATTTTCTTCCTCCAGGGATTTGGGAAAGAGTGTAGAGAAAGCTTTACTCAAGGTCTTCTCCCCTATTTTTCAAAACTAATTCCTTCTCCTTCCAGTGGGAGAGTCTTTGCTCCAGGCAGCACAATCTTTGACTCTTCTTCAGGACCATTCACAGCTGCCCTCCTGGGGAAACTGCAAGGTCCCTCTGACCTGTAGAATTCCCTCTACATGCACGGCACCATCACGCACGTGTGGACAGATGAGGGTTGCAAGCCACTGGCAGGGCTCTCTCTAGGCAGTGGTCAGGCCCCAGGAAAACATGCACAAAGATGATGGGACTTTGCCCTTCACAGTGTTCAGTTATTTCCCCATGTTCAATTATTTCCCTACCACAAATCCATGCCTGTCTATTTTGTTCCATTTTGTCCCTGCAAATGAATCAACTGTTGATCAGATACACCAGACACCACCACCATGGCACTGTCACGGAAGCGATCTTAATTATCCTCCTGGTGCGATCATCGGCAGGGTGAGAGCAAGATCCATAGCTTCATTTTGCAGACGGGGAAACAGGTATACTCTTGATTCTAGGTAAGTTACTTTAGTCATGTCTGACTCTTTGCGACCCCATGGACTGTCGCCCGCCAAGCTTCTCTGTCCATGGGACTTCCCAGGCAAGAATACTGGAGTGGGTTGACATGTCCTCCTTCAGGGGATCTTCTTGACCCAGGGATCAAACTGGCAATTCTTAGTTCTCCTGCATTGGCAGGTGGGTTCCTTACCACTAGCGCCACCTGGGAGACCCCCATACACATATACATACCTGTTTCATCTATCTGTCCATCCATCATCTATCAAACACATGCATTACACTCTCATATGTTCTGGTCTACTCATTCCTTTTAATTTCATTCTATTCTATTTCATTAAAAAACATGCTGAACTCTTGAAATTAATTTCATAATCCTTTAATGGGTCACAACTCAAAGTTTGAAAATCACTCTTCCAGGCAATCCAGTGAGTTAGGGGTTGAGCTGAACCTGAGAGTTAACTGGGGGTTTACAGAGGTCAGAGCTGGTCCTCAGTGCTTAGCCGGGAGTCTGAGGCCATGAACTGAATCGTTAGTGCCAGTTATACACTGCAGCTCACAGAAGCTGATTGTATTTATTCCCGAGTCTGCATTCAGTGAGGCATGTCTGTGGCCTGAATCAGCCAAGGTGGGAGTATTTACACCACGGGAATCAGCATCCATTACAAACCAGGGCTGCTTCTCTTAGAGAGCTGGCTGTGAAAACACTCACCAGCACACCACTAACTAGCATCTACTCTGGCATCACTCTTCCCTGGATCAATTTCTCTAGTTATTGAAATGGAGAAAATTATATTTGTCATTTACCACACTGGATGCTGAAAGGCTTCTGTGAACTTGAGAGGAAATTAATATGTTAATATAAAATTATGATAATGGTATTGACAATTAGCCCCAAAACATATGCACAACAGAGACAGGTAAACATACTGATCATTTTCTGTATCAAATGAGCACAAAAAGGCTACAACTTGTTCAGCGCTGGTAGTGATAAGGGGGCTGGGGGCAGGGGAGTGGCGATGAGGGAGTGGAGAATTAAGTTCTTTTCAATGTCTGACAATATAATGCTTACTCTTTAAGGGTTATTCCTGGAGCTTATTCACAGATGAGGCTCAGACTATCAAATTAATGCCACTTATACATGGATCACACAAAGGTTATTCTCAGTGGCTTCCCTGGTGGCTGAGATGGTAAAGAATCCGTCTGCTATGTGGGAGACCTGGGTTCAACCTCTGGGCTGGACGATCCCCTGGAGAAGGGAATGGCTACCCACTCCAGGATTCTTACCTGGAGAATTCCATGGACAGAAGAACCCGGCAGGCCCTAGTCCATGGGGTCGCAAAGAGTCGGACACAACTGAGCAACTTTCACTTGCACTTACAGCAAGCAGTCCTTTACTTTTTCTCTTCCTTAACTTCTGGTGGAATTCTCATCTGTGGAAGTCGACGGACAATGGCATTCATGTTACCAGCTTCCTGGCACCCTGGGTCTGCCTCCCGACAGCACTTAGGTTCCCCACAGGTCTTTTCTGGCTCCCACAGCTTCACCTCCCCCACCAACTCCTCACCTTCGGCCCCCTCCCACTCCCAGATGGCAGAGGGATGGAAGGGCAGGAAGGAGACAGTTTAGGACACCAGAACGGTTGCTACAAAGGTAGAAAAGTAACTGATTTCCTGGTGTAGTGACCCATTTCTTAAGTCAATACTGAAAAAGAAACTGGCAGGACTAGCCTGGTGGTCCAGTGCCTAAGACTCCATGCTCCAAATGCAGGAGGCCCAGGTTACGTCCCTGGTCAGAGAATTAGATCCCACACACAGCCACTAAGAGTTTGCATGCCACAACTAAAGATCCTGCATGTCGCAGCAAAGACCTGGTGCAGGCAAATAACAAACAAATAAATTTTAAAAAAAGAAAGAGAAATTGGCAGAATAGGAGGAGCAGCATTTTATAAATGGCCTTCTGAGGGAACACGCCAGACAAGCAAAGTTGTGTATAAATTTTCCTTTATACCAAATATTCACTTAGTGAAAATGGCTAAAATAGAGGAAAAGGCAGGGTGACATGTCCAATTAGCTATTTGTACAGGATTTGTTTCTATGATGGGAAGACAACTGGTTTTGTGGCTGCAGGATCACACTAGATTCTGTGCACTTTTGAATTTGCCTCTGGAACCTTCCAAAGCTCAAGACCTGGGTATTACAAAGCAACAACTGGTGAGAGTTCAAAAGATAAAACACTTAAGAAAGAGGGATTCCTTCCTTTTGCAAGTGGGAAGGCCAAGTTAAGCAAAGGCTGCACACAGAAGCAGCTAGAAGCAGACTGGCTTTGAAGGCCGGGGGCTGGGCGGGGGGTGGTGGGCAGCTTCAGCAGTGATGCCTGCACTCGCTCAGAAGATCCCACAGTACTGAAAAGGAAGACAGCAAAGTAGACAACTTTGAATTTTAATTTCTTGGGGGAAAAAAAAAAAGCCCCAGAAAATGGCCTCAGGTTTCCCCCAAAGTCTTTTACAGGGTTCTGAAACTACCCTGGTTGCTATAGAAATCATGAAAATGTCAAGGTAGCATATGACTCTAGTATAACAATAGTTCCATATACTTTTAAAATTAAGTTTCCTTTTGAACTGACTCTAAGAAAACACAACATAATGGAAAAAACAGATTATGTGATTTCAACACACTGAATCTTCTGCAGGAAGGTAAGTGTGAGCCTCTGCCCGTGGTGGGGAATGGAATGGATCCACAGACTGTGATGGGAACGATGGATGTGACAGCCCTGTGATGATGGCTGGAGAGCCAGTGCCACTGGACTCCCTTGGAAAACTACCAAAAAGAGGAACTCGGCTGGGAGTGGTTTTGATCTGTGGGCTTCCAATTACATAAGCTCAAGACGGGAGATTATTGGGAAGAACAGCAGCTGTGATTCAAGGGCACACATGGCCGCCTCCAAGTGGATTCACATTTAGCAGAGATGCCACTCAGGAGAAGTACCTTTCATGGTGGGAGAAGCTGGTCCTAAATGCCTTACCTTCTCCCATTAATCTTAATATGCTCATTATCCAGTTTTTATTAATGTGTCTTTTCTCTCTGCTAGTAGAGTTTTCAGCTGCATTTTAATCACTTGTGTCAAATAGAAAGTGTGAGGCGGGGGGAACTTTTCTCCTTTGCTCTCATGGCTGCGTGATTCTGTGTGTCCCTCAACTCCAAACTCTCCTTAAAGTCACAGAACAAAATAATTTGGGGGCCTTCAAAGCAGTGACCTCTGACCTGACACCTGCCACTCCCCCAGCAGAGTATTGAACTTCCCTTGAGGAAAATTCAACAACAAAAAATGCAGTCACTTTCCATTTTTCAGATTTCTGAAAACTCACGGCCTGACTGAAGGCTTCAAAAACAATGAAATCTGGAAACGGAAACTGAAACAGTAGTACTAGAAAAGCAAGCAGGGCGCAGTGCTGGCCAGCTTTCAGCACCGAGGAGGGTGGCTGCAGGGGGCAGGCACAGGGCCTTCTCTTACAAACCGAGGACTCAAAAGCCCCAGTCTCTTCTCGCTGAGGCTGGGCCACAAGGCACATCCTGGCAAGGCTGGAGCCAGGAGCGGGGCCCACAGCAGGTAGAAGCTCCCCATTCTGCTGCTTGAACTGACCCCTCCCAATCCCAGCCCCAAACTCCACCTCTGCTCCCGCTTTTCTCAGCCCCCATCCTGCAAACCCCAGCCAGCCCACATGGCCATGAAAAACAGCCCATCCCTCCCTCCTCAGGAGGAGGGCCTTTACAGACATGCTTTCATGGGGTATCAAGGCCAGCAGGCTGCACAGGGTCCCGGAGTTGGGGGGATCCCCCAGACCAGCCCCTCTCCCCAGGCTCCCCTTCAGCTCCCACTCATACCCTGAAGCAAAAAGAAGGAAAGGAGACAGTATGAGGCTGGACCTGGGAGGTGATTTGAACCAGGAGTTGAGAACAAAAACCACGAGAGGTGAGCCTGCTCAAATGTGGTGCCTGAGAGCAGGGCTCTGGAGTCAGGTAGCCTTGTGCTAAAATTCTGACCCTGCTGTTTGGCTCGATAACCCCCTCTAAGCTTTTGTTTTCTCATCAGGGGTAAAATGACATGTTTGTGAAGAGGCTGGCACAAAGTAAGGATGCAGAGTCTCCAACTCACCCGTCCACTCTGGGGATGTGCCTGGAAGGGAGGCAGGGTCTCCCTCCTCCCCTTCCTCCTGGCCCTCAGCAATATGACCAGAGTTTTCTTAAGGCTGTACTGGAGTCACTGGATTACACCCCTCTCACCAGACTGGGATCTTCTTACAGAAATCATGACTTAAAAATGTCCTTAGCCAAACAGTCTGATGCATGGTGGCCACTTAATAAACATTAATAAGCTAACAAGGCTGAAGTTCTGAAGAAGTTGATTTACTTCCCATATTCCTTCATTTTCTCTTCTGTCAAAGGGGCAAGTTGTAAATGACACTAAGTTGTCCTAATATCCATGCTGCTAACTAAGATCATGAGGTTAACAATTACATCTATTTGTTCATTCTTGGAGCTCTTTTCAAGACAAGTACTGAAGCTAGGAAGGAGGCATGCGCGGGGTGGCCACTCTTGTGTTGTTCAGGTGCTAAGTCATGTCCCACTCTTTGTGACTCCATGGACTGCACCCCACCAGGTTCCTCTGTCCTTCACTACCTCCCGGAGTTTGCTCTTAAGTCAATGATGTCATCCAACCATCGAATCCTCTGTAGAGTGGTTGATGCCTATCCCCACCATCCTAGGCTCATGAAGGCTGGTTCCTTCCTTCTCCAACAAACCGCAGCTACTCCCCACCCCACCCACAGCGATGGCCCCCCCAAAGACAGAGTTTGGGATGGGCATAGGGGTGCTCCCTCACCCTGGGGACATCAGGAAAGTAGGTGATACAGGGCCTCAAAGCTCCAGACTCCTCCCTGTTTCAGGTCTGGATCAGCGCAGCGGCCAGGCTCAGCCCAAGGCACAAGGAGCCATCTAAGCCCAGCCTGGTAGAGGATCTGAGTGGCTGCTGGGCAGTGAAGACACTGGTGGCCAAGAGAACCACAGCACAAAGGGTTCCCCTGTGCCTACTCCTGGCTTAGGCTTCAATGCCAACCATCGCAGCCCCTAAAAATGTTTCCAGGGACGTCAAGTCGGCCCTAGTCTTCTCTCTCGAGCAGCTGCAGGACACCTAGGCTCCTCCCTGTCCAGCAAACCTGTCTGTTGTTTCAGCCTGGTAGGCTGCTGGCTTCTGGCCTGACCTCCCCACCTCTGGCCCAAATGACAGATGAGGAACATGCAACTATGTTGGTGGGATGCTGAGTCCTAAAACGGAAACCTGGCTAAAGCACCTCTTATAGCAAGGGGTGCTTGGGCTTACAGATAAGCTGCATTAGTCCCTCACGAAGTCAGCCCCCATGCCCTGGCCCAGCCAGGGAGAAGTTCTGTATCAGGGACAGGATGGGTACAGCATGTTCAACAGGACCTGGAAGTAAAAACTGTTTACGGGTGTGCCAAGTCACTTCAGTCGTGTCCGACTCTGTGTGACCCTATATAGGCTGTGGCCTGCCAGGCTTCTCTGTCCATGGGAGACGTTCTCCTCCAGCCAGCCATGAATACTGGAGTGGGCTGCTGTGCCCTCCTCCAGGGGATCTTCCCGACCCAGGGATCGAACCTGTATCTCTTATGTCTCCTGCTCTGGCAGGCAGGTTCTTTACCACTAGCACCACCTGGGAAGCCCCAAAGACTGTTTAGTTCACTACATTCAATTAGAGAGAGAAGAGAAGCATCAACACATTGGGGAAAATTCTAGTCCCTCCCTGGGCTTTCCTGCCTAGTGACACTTAAAGACCAGACAAGTGGAGGGGCGTACGATGCTCTGGAAAGGCCACATGCCTCCACAGGCTCCCTTCCCTCCCAGGTTCTCCTGCCTGAGTCACTTACAAGCTTAAATGCTCACTTAAATCTTTATGCCCATGTTATTGTCCACTTGAGAACTACAGTTAAGATAATATTTGTTTTCATAAAATCAGGAGGCCTCCCTGGGCTTTTTCCCTCAAGACTTCTTCAGCAGGCCTTGCTTTGTTTCTGTGGAACAGGCTTTTCCTCTCCTGGGCCTCCCTCACCAGAGAATGTTAACAGCTTGAGGGTGTAAAGCTGGTTTCCAGAGGATCCCGGGGCCTCTCCAGAGTCCAGGCAGGGTCTCCGGCCACAGTCTCTAATTGTCTTCCCTCTTCCCACCCCCACCCAAGAGAGATCTGAGTGACGGGGAGGTAGGTACCATATTTCAGGGAAGAAACAGTGGGTTTGGGGATGAGGAAGTGATGCTGTTCCTTTTAAGACATGTTATGGTCAAAGAAAATTTCCAGATTGAATAGAACAATGCTGTTAAGAACAACTTAAATGGGTCAAGGGAAATCAATGAAAACACTTCCTTTCCTGTCTTTTAGAATGGGATGCTCCACTTCCTTGTTGTGGCAAGCTGAGTCTGGAGGACGGACTAACTCATCCCTTAGTTTCCTTCCAGCTCCCCAGTTATGATGGCTGGTCCATCAGGGAGTGTGTCAGGAGACGAATGGGGGAGGATGCCACACCCACGTTACAAGGGAAATCCCTGGAAAAGGCAAATAGAGCATAAAATCTGAGTGGTTTAAGAGGAGTTAGTGAAGGCTATCTTACCACCCACCTACTCACAGAGATGGTATCTATACGAACGATCGCATCTGTCACTTCCATCAATCATCTAGCTTGACAAGAACCTGCCTATGGCACAGGGAACTCTACTCAATATTCTGTAATAACCCATGGGAGAAAAGAATCTGAAAAAGAATGGATATACACATAACTGAACTGCTGTGCTGTACACCTGAAGCTAACACAACATTGTAAATCAACTATACCTCAATATAAAGTAAAAATGAAATTGAAGTAATCATCTGTCTTGATCTATCATAGTTATCCTATCCCTGTCTCTCATCTCACCTACCTCTGTGTCATACCTATGTGTCTATCATATCTATCCACCATCTCTATGTCTATCTCTATGTCTATCATATCTATCCACCATCTCTATGTTTTTACCTCTATCATCTCTCCTCCTATCTTAGAAAGCATTCTAGTTTTGAGCACTGTGGGGCTCTGAGGCAGACTTAACTCAGTCTCAGCCTGTTTGATGGTTTTGAAGGATACATTTTTGAGTGACAAGGGTGAGATATGGCTTTACAAAACTAAATGAAAAGAAGAAAAAAAAAGAACTTAGACAATAGTAGAAAGCATCAGCTGGTTTTCAGGGGCTGCACTGTGAACTGCATAAGAACAAGGACTATGCTTCACACACAGCCCCGTGTCTCCCTCCTTCAGCACAGTTCTGTTCATGTGGCAGGAGCAAAGTGGAGGTATGAATCGAAGCACTCCCTGAATTCAGCTTTCTCTCTGAAATCTGAATAGACCGTTGACTTCAAAAGAGGCTGCTCTGAGGCACACCTACGTCCACCATCTTGTTTCTTGAGATTCATGGGCCCAGAGGCTTTCATTCCATCTTGAGGAAAACAAGACCAAGAGCTCAGGGCAAAGGGACAGGATGCGACTGGGGTCCTTAGCTGTCTGTGGGAGTCAAACCATGCACACCAGGGGCTTTCACAGCCCTGCTAAAACCAGAACAATGATGCAAGCTGGACTTCCCATTAGGCTTTCCATCACTTTTTGGAGACTGATTTAAAAATTGACTGGTAGGGCCAGGCACATTCACCACGGAAATGCTCCACCCTTCCCAGCACAGTGACCTGGGTAATTTCTTAGATGACTTGTCATGGACCTCGGTCTGTGAAGCAGCCTATCAGCAGCACCTCGTGAAGGCAGGAACCATGACATTTGAAGAGACACAAACAGAGGCCTCCATGAGACTGCCCCCAAGGCAGGCTTCAGCTATTTAGGTATTGCTACAAATGCCATCTGAACGTGCAGTTGGCGGCGCAGGGTCAAGAAGACTCTGACCCCAGACATGCCAGCCCCTGTTCAGCTCTGGGGCGGGGCGGGGGTGGTTTCGTCAATATTCTGCTTGAAGATTTGGGGATGAAGAAGAGGGACTGACTCAGAATCTGTGAGACTGTGGCCAGGAACGTGAGGCCATCCCAGCACCTGGGGATCTTGGTGAGTCCCACGGCAGTGCAGAGTTGACTTCTATTCAGAGGGTCTATGATGAGAGACCCCTGGATCCTGTGGCACTTGTCAGTGGCTCTGAGTGCAAAGGAGAATCACCTCTGGTCATGGTTTATCTGTAACTGGCAGAGAGATGGTGACATTTTTTTTCCTGAGGCCATTTGTCAAGGCTATGGAGTCCTGCATACGCCCTCCAATGATTACAACCACCACCTAGATGATGCCGTCAGAGCTCCGAGGTAAACGTGCCATTTGGCTCTGTTATGAGACGCGTCCACTTGGCATAGCCAGAGGGCAGTGGCAGGAATTGCTTAACGTCCCCAGGAGTCAGTGTCCAAAGCACTCAGGCCACTGGGACAGCCAGGCTGCAGGAAGCTGTTGACAGATATCCCAAGGCACTCCCCTGTGAAAGGGGGCAAACAGGAGACCCAGAGCCACTCCAGCTGGAACCGCCACTCAGGCCCCAGTGCTAGTGAGGGACAGGAAGGGCCTTCGCGCTCAGAAAACAAAAAGAGGTGTTTGTGCTTCCATCAAATCCAGGCTTCTGCAACAGTCATACACACCTGGCAACTCCTCAGATGGGCTGGTGCTGAAAGCTGGCGGCCTTCTGAGCACAGAGGCCCAGGAAGAAAAAATCCACCATGGAGAGGATTACAGAAAGCTATTTTAATGTAATGGAAAATAGGATCAATCAGCCGGAGGAGAAAAGTCACACGTCTTCAATCACAAATCAAGCATGAAGTCAGTTCTGCGCCCGAGGAGAAAAGGCACAGATTCTCAGGGAGCTTCCTGAGGCTCTGGGATCCAGCCCCACCATCCCTGAGTCCCAGGTTCAGCTTCCACCACATCCTCCTCCAGCACTGCCCCTGCTTTATCCCTCCCTCCACACTCGCCTACGTCCTACTCATCCTTCCAGGCCAGCGTTAGTGCAACCTCACCCAGGGAGCCTTTTTCAGGTTCCCACAGCCACAATAACCCTTTCTCTGTATCTGCAAAGTCCTTTGCATTTAAGGCCACACTTAGCCCAGTCTACCTGGTGCTTACAGATACACCTATCTTCTCCCATTTGTATGCTAACGTTTTATATACTATGTCAGACATTTAAATGTTAAATATTAAGGCTGTCAGAAACAAGCTCAAATACTTAAAAGAATGCCAATGTCTCAACTGCCTCACTTTAGACTAAAGAGTCACCCAGTAGACAGCTGGGGTGGCTGCGGGGCTGAGCCACTAACTCTTGCTCCACCTCGAGCTTGCTGTGCAACACTGAGCAAGCCACAGAGGCTCTCTGGGTTTGTCTTTCCTTATCTGGAATATAGTAGTTACAGCATCCTCACAACGTTGCTGGGAGGATTAAATGAGCTAACTTATGCCAGTGCCAGCATCTTATAGGCACTCAGATGCCCAAGGTGGTGCCAGTGGTAAAGAACCCACCTGCCAATGCAGGAGAGGCAAGAGACGTGGCTTCCGTCTGCCAGTCAGGAAGATCCCCTGGAGAAGGGCATGGCAACCTACTCCAGTATTCTTGCTTGGAGAATCCCATGAACAGAGGAGCCTGGCAGGCTACAGTCAATAGGGTCACAAAGAGTTGGATACAACTGAAGCAACTTAGCATGCACGCACAAGACAATGCCAGAATCTTATAGGCACACAAATGCCCAAGAAATTGAACTGAACTTCAGCTTGAACTAGTTAGGTCAAAAGACAAAGACTTGCAGAAGAACATTATTCTACAAACAGCTCAGTGTCATGTTTACAAGGTAGGTTCTAAAGTCAGCTTATCTGGACTTTTCACCTTGGAAAATTCCTCCGGGTCTCAGTTTCCTCATCTGAAAATGGGGATGGGAATAAGATGACTGTCAGTATGAGATGGGCAACACATATCTGATGTCTGGTGCTTGGAAAGCTCTCAAAAAGTGTTAGCTGTTACCGTGACCTAGAATCTAATTTTCCATAGCAGGACTTTATGAAAACAACTCTGTTTGACTGGAGCAAAACAGTGAGGGTCAAGAATGAAATCATTATGTTGAAAGCCACCAGATCTTGAGCTTTCAGTCATCGAAGCCACAGGGTGAGTAAACAGCAGTGATTATTGTGTAGTTACTAAATCACGTCCAGCTCCTGGTGGACTGTAGCCCACCAGGCTCCTCTGACCATGGGATTTCCCTGGCAAGAATTCTGGAGTGAGTTGCCACTTCCTTCTCCAAGGTATCCTCCTGACCCAGGGACTGAACCTGCAGCTCTTGCATTGGCGGGCAGATTCTTCACCACTGAGCCACCAGGGAAGCCCAAAGAGTAGCTGAGAGTGTTTTAAAGTGTGAATATTACGTGCAATCTGGCCCCTGAATGTAGGTGACTGGACCCTATGACAGGTCTATGGAGTGAGATTCTCTAGGGGTGGAGCTCAGGAGAACGCATTTAAAAGAAAAAAGAAGAAACTTATTTATCTTTTGGCTACTGCATGTGGGATCTTAGTTCTCCCACTAGGGACTGAACCCATATACCCTGCACTGGCATGAAAAAGCTGGCTTAAAACTCAACATTCAAAAAACTACGATCATGGCATCCAGTTCTATCACTTCATGGCAAATAGATGGGAAAACAATGGCCAACAGTGGCAGATTTTATTTTCTTGGGCTCCAAAATCACTGTGGACGATGACTGTAACCATGAAATTAAAATGTTTGCTCCTCAGAAAAAAAGCTATGACAAACCTACACAGCATATTAAAAAGCAGAGACATCACTTTGCCAACAAAGGTCCATCTAGTTAAAGCTATGGTTTTTCCAGTAGTCACGTATGGATGTGAGAGTTGGGGCATAAAGAAGGCTAAGCGCCAAAGAACTGATGCTTTCGAACTCTGGCATTGGAGAAGACTGTTGAGAGTCCTTTGGACAGCAAGGAGATCAAATCAGTCCATCCTAAAGGAAACCAATCCTGAATATTCATTGGAAGGACTGATGCTGAAACTGAAGCTCCAATACTTTGGCTATATGATGCAAAGAGCTGACTCACTGGAAAAGACCCTGATGCTGNAGCAAGGAGATCAAATCAGTCCATCCTAAAGGAAACCAATCCTGAATATTCATTGGAAGGACTGATGCTGAAACTGAAGCTCCAATACTTTGGCTATATGATGCAAAGAGCTGACTCACTGGAAAAGACCCTGATGCTGGGAAAAACTGAGGGCAGGAGGAGAAGGAGGCAACAAGAGGAGGAGATGGCTGGATAGCATCACTGATTCAATGGTCATGAGTTTGAGCAGACTCTGGGACATGTGAAGGACAGGGAAGGCTGGCATGCTGCAGTTCATGAGGTCTCAGAGAGTTGGAGATGACTTAGCAACTGAACAGCTCCTGCACTGGCAGGGTTGCGCCTTAACCACTGGACCATCACGGAAGTCCCAGGAGGATGCAGTTTTAACAGGCTCCTCAAGGGATGAGATAAAGCCAACAAATCCAAACAACGTGACCCATCACTGTTCTATCACAGAAACCACTAACATGGAGCCACCCATCAGTAAATCTAGTGTCAGCCGGGTGATATGGATCCTCTTGCTGGTTAAAAGGTTCTGCTGGCCAAGGGGGAGGCGTTTTCTGTACACAGAGGGGTGAGGCCACCGCAGTACTCCTGGCATGTGGTCCAGCGTACCCCTCTCGGGAATCTCTCCTTGTAAGCTTTTTGGATCTTCGAGTGAGAGACATAGCTCAGTAGTGGCTTGCAGCCAACTGTGTGACTTTCTTCCCAGTGCCACGTTTAGTGACTTTACGCTGGTCGTCTGAAAGTCACTACAGTAAGCGTATAGTGTGGCAGAGTCAGACACGACTGAGCACAAAAAAACGTCTACAAATCAGGGCTCTTGAATTTGCTCAGAAAGCCAGTACACCACTGGTTCTCACCCATAATAAAGTTCCATGCTGGAACCTAAACTCCATCCACTGTGGTCTAGGGCACTATATTTAGGTCCTTGAATGGTCTGGGGCCAGTTGAAGCCTGGTTTCTGAAAACCCATGTAAGAAAGATGCTAATACTATTTTGCTATCTTAGCTCTCATAGCTCGGCCCAGAAGAAAACCTGCTTTGTGCTCTGCGGTCATAGAGCAGTTAGCTGGCCATGCAGCAGGTTGCAGCAGTAACATCCAAATGAAGTGGGGTCAGGGTGCGGCCACTTCCGGGTCAACCCCTCACCACCGCTGGAAAAGCACCCTGTTCTCCTGAGGGCTGCTCAGTGCTCTATATAACTGCAGGAAACCAATCACAACATGCGGGCAGGGCAGAAGGTCTATGATAAAGCTACTTCTCATTCTGAGAGTAGGGGTTCAGGTGTAGGGGTGGCTCAGTAAACTTTAGCCCCAACCCCCAGTCTGCTATTGAGACACTCCCAGCTGTTTTTCAAAAGATCACCAGTTGAGAGCCATAAGCCCTGCCATCGGCCCCATTTCAGCAGATGCGGCTACAAGAAACACATATTTTCCCTCTGAATTCCTCCACTCAGCAGTCAGGTGAGTCAGGGAGAACTCAATCCAATTTCTCAGGAAATCCTACTATGCTCTGGAAGGACACGGTCTGAAAAAATCTATTTTTGTGCTTTTATTTACTTAAGGCCTATGTGCCTGGGGAAGCTTTTCCATAGTACCATTAAACTGCTTCTCACTTCCCAGAAAAAAATAGATCCCGCCTTCCTGGAACACTACCGGCCCCAGCGTGGCCACGTGGCCTTCTCCTCCAGCCCCCGCAGGCCTGTGACCAGCCTCCCTGTCACAAGTGCCAGGGAGAGCAGTTTTAGGAGGATGCTTTCTCAAAGGGCCTGCGATCCTTAATTCCTGGTGAAAGGAGGCTTCCTCCAGCGCCCAGCACAGCCTGCCCCTCCCAGGACTGTCTAGAGCTCACAGAGCTCTGTTTTTCTGGTTTAAATGCTGCTTTCGATCTAGATGCACAGCCTGTTTCCATGGGGTTTGTGCCTGCTGTTCTAGAGGCTTCCTAGTGTAAACTTCCGGAACAGAGCCAGGGCTTTTGAGACAATCTCATCTTTCCAGAAGGGCCAAACACTCGGATCAGAAGACGATGCGCTCAGTGTACCAAGGCTTGGTAAACTTAGACCTTGTCCCAACTCTGCTTTTGAGTCAAACTGACCCAGCTGGGCTACCTACCGTCCAGTCAACTTCCACGTGGACCCTTAACCAGACCCCAGTGCAGGTCACACACTACCAGCAATGGTGGGTTGTAGAGGTGCCCCAGACACTGGCCCAGGTGGCCAGGGATGGGGCTGATGGAGAGGTGAAGGTGTACATGCATCCAAACTGCAGGCCTTTTCCAGGAATGGGAGAGCAGCCTCTCTTCTCTGCTTTGGCTCCATCCTTACCTTCCCCAACACCATGACCTGCTGGGGCCCCTAAGTCAGTGTCCCAGTGCGGGCTGTCGCCCCCCTGACCCTGAGCCCATCCAGCCCAGGCTCTGACTACTGCTAAGATGGCAGGCCTCAAGCAGTATCAGGGGCTCCAGACCTCCATCACTAGCTCATCATTGCATGAGGCCTCTCTAGGTCCCCAGAGCGCCCCCAGCTCCTGCCCCAGCCAGTCATACAGTGGGACCAGGTATGTGGTTTTACATCGCGGTGAATGGCAGAATCTCTCAGATTTTAAGGTACATTCCTGGCATAAAGCCAGACTGAATCAGAAATTCTAGGAGTCTCAGGAATCTGTATTTTGGAACAAAGCTTCGCAGGTGATTCTGATGTAACTGTTCAACCCCGTCCTGGGCGAGACTCCCCCAAAGGTTACATCCCATAAAACAGCCTATAATCTTATACACTTGCACCAGTTATGAGCTGAGAGGGGGAAGGGAAAGCCTAGGGGTGAGAATTGTCTGCTGACTTGCCTCTCTAGCAAACAGAGAAGAGACCTGAATATTGTACCCTCTCTGGCCCAGCTGAGTGGTCACCAGCCAACCACAGAAGGCAGATTAGAAAGGAACCACCACAGCCCAGGGACGGGTGTTACCTTTTTGGGTGTCAGCCCCGCCCTCATCCAGAACTCCGGGGGTTAAAGGAAGACGAGGAGGAATAAGGCAGCCCTCAGCCAGGGCACCTGGGTCCCACCACGCTCCTGGGACTGGACAGGTGTGGCCTCAGCCTCACGTAGCCCCTGGATGCCCTGTCAGGTCCCCAGGCTGCCTTCCCCTCATGAATGTGCCAGGAAAAGCCCTTCAAGACAAGCAAAAGCCAACTCAAAACCAGGAAAAGGCAACCGTAAACCCCTGATGTGAACGGCCAGGAAGGGCCCGGCTGCCTTATCTTGGCAAAAGCCTGACGAAGGGGATGGGGGCCCTCCTGTGCCTGGCTGTCCTAGGCGGTTGCGTGTCTGAGTAAAGAGCCAGCGCACCCATCTTGTGCCAAGACAAGATGCAGAACAGTGCTAACTTCAGAGAAGAGGGGAGTCCTTGTTGGAGAGGGGTGGAATTGCCCCCACTCCCTCCTCATTTCCAGAGGAAACGAGCCTCCCATTCCTATGAGTTAAGAGTAGAAATTCCAGGGCAGCCCTATGAAACCATCAGCATGCTAACCTGCTGCGCCATATGCCGGCCAGGGTCTGGGCTATGCTAGAATCTTCAGGGAAAGATTTACTGATAAAATAATATTGAAAACAACATCCATCACAGCAGCCAACATTTACTATTATTTATTTATTCCCTGCTAGGCAGTGCGCTAAGTGCTTTACACTGATTGTTTCATTTAATTCTCACAGTAGCCCTGCAGGGGCGATGGTCTCTCCATTGTCTAGATAAGGAAACAGAAGCTCAAAGAGGGGAAGCTATTTGCTGCCAGGCTCACAGCTTGGAAATGGTGGAGCCGACATGTGAACGTGAGTCCGCTAACTCTTCCCTCTTAGGCATTTCTGCCTTTGCAAAGAGGACGGTGACTAGAAGGAAAGGAGACCAGCGTGGAAATGACAGGAACAGGTGGGTTATAAGCAAAGACCTGTGGAGCAGCAATTAGCAAATGTCCAGAGACTGATTTAGTCCAAAGAAGTACTGTCCACACGAGGCTGCAGCTAGGACAACGTACGCTCTCAAAACAATAATGAGCCAGACAGTAGAATGTACTGGTGCAATAAAGGGCTAAGCCGTGCCAGACAATTAGAGAATAGGACAGCATGAAGTGATGTGAGAACAAGCAGAACAGGCAGAAAGGGTAAAGGGAGCCGGGGGAGGGAGCAGTGAACTCGGGCCGAGGCTGCTTTCAGAGGGTGGTTTCTGTGGGCAGAGAAGATCTTGGCAGGGGCCCCTGGTGCTGGAGGCAGGAAGGGGGACACCATAGGTATTCCTGTGTGTATGCTGGAAGCTGATGGCACCTGTGGTGATTCAGTACAGGAAAGAGGAGACTGTTGGGCCCACCTAAAACAACTGCCCTCATCCACTCACATACCATTCATTGATTCATTCAACACTTACTTCTTGCCATTACTAAACGCCAGGCAGAGGGATTCAGAGAAATGAATGAATTCCTGCCCTCAAGGAGCTCCTAGTCATTAAGGGAAGCTGGCCAATGATTCACTATGACACATGGTAAACAGGCATGTACAGAGTACAAAGGAAGGAGAGCTGGGCTGCAGCGGGGGTGGAGTGTGGGAGGTGGGGATGGGGGCTTCTCAGGATGACAGAGGTGGGTCCTGACAGATGAGCAGGAGTGCCCAGGCAGGCTAGCGTAGATGAGCACCCCAGGGAGAGGGGACGCAGAGGAGGGAGAGGGCATGGCCTGTTCAGGGAAACTCAGGGAAGTGAGGGTGGCAAAGACGAGGATGCCAGGAAGGAGGGCAGGAGATGGGGCCACAGGGGTGGGGAGGTCAGATCTTCCTGTATGTGCATATGTGTGAGAAGAGTGTGGAGAGCAGAGATGGAGGGGGTGTTTTGGAGGTAATACTGAGCTTGCTGGAGCAAGCCTGCAGGTGAGGAGGCTGCTTTGAGGAGGGTGCTGGTATCTGACCTGGGGGCAGTGGCTGCAGGGAGAGAGAGGATGAAGGACCCAGGAGGTAGTTAGCACTGACCCACTGTGGAAATGACCTGCAGCTTTCCGGCCTGGAATACTGGGAAGAGGGGAAAGTGGATAAGAATATAAAAGGAGGGGACTTCCCCGGTGGTCCAGTGGTTAAGAATCTGCTTACCAATGCAGGGGACATGAGTTTGATCCCTGGACCAGGAAGATTCTACACACCGTGGAGTAACCAAGCCCATGCACCAGAACTACTGAAGCCCACATAACCTGGACCCCATGCTCTGCAACGAGAGAGCCACCACAATGAGAGGCCTGTGCACCACAGCTGGAAGGAGCCCCTGCTCGCCACAAACGGAGAAAGCCCGTGCACAGCAATTCAGACCCAGCACAGCCACAAACACACAAACAGTAATGCTACAATACACAAGTCAACTCTTACTATGAATACGATAAGACCACTCTATTTATTTGTTTTTAAAAAATACAGCAGGAGGGCATGTATGCATGGTGATGTGGACTGAATGACGTCCCCCCAAATTCACATACTGAAGGCCTAACCTCTCTGCATGTGATGGTATTTAGAGATGCGGCTTCTGGAAGACAGTTAGGTTTAGATAAGGTCATGAGGATGGGGCCCTTGTGGCAGGATTAGTGTCCTTATAAGAGGAAGAGACACCAGGACGTGCTCTGTCTGCAAGCTGGGAAGAGCGCCTTGCTCCAACCATGCTGACACTCTGACCTTGGACTTCCCGCCTCTGGAACTGTGAGAGATATATTCCTGCTGTTTGAGACACTCAGTCTATGGTATTTTGTCTGGTAGCCTGAAAGATGAAGACAGATGGGGCGGTTATATTTCTTTTGTAACCTGTTGCGTCTGAGCGACTGACTGGCAGGTTAATAGACAAGATGGGGCCAGAGAAAGACTAAGACAATCGTGAGCATGCAGACGCAAGGGGACAAGGTGGGGGTCAGCCTGTGAAATGCTGCCGCTCACAGCTGGGCTACAGATGGGCCCTGGAGAACACTGAGCAGGAGAAGAAGAGGGGAAGCAGCTGGTGAGGGCGCTGAGAAGGGGTGCGTAGAGGGGAAGGTGGCGAGCCACGGCAAGACGCTGGGGATGCAGGCCACTGCGCCCNGTGAAATGCTGCCGCTCACAGCTGGGCTACAGATGGGCCCTGGAGAACACTGAGCAGGAGAAGAAGAGGGGAAGCAGCTGGTGAGGGCGCTGAGAAGGGGTGCGTAGAGGGGAAGGTGGCGAGCCACGGCAAGACGCCGGGGATGCAGGCCACCGCGCCCAGTGCACGCTGGCCTCAGGTGGAACATGCTGCAAAGCATCTACGCCTCGGATTCAGTTCAGTTCAGGCGCTCGGTCGTGTCCGACTCTTTGTGACCCCATGAATCGCAGCACGCCAGGCCTCCCTGTCCATCACCAGCTCCCAGAGTTCATCGAGTCGGTGATGCCATCCAGCCATCTCATCCTCAGTCGTCCCCTTCTCCTCCTGCCCCCAANTTCAGGCGCTCGGTCATGTCCGACTCTTTGTGACCCCATGAATCGCAGCACGCCAGGCCTCCCTGTCCATCACCAGCTCCCAGAGTTCATCGAGTCGGTGATGCCATCCAGCCATCTCATCCTCAGTCGTCCCCTTCTCCTCCTGCCCCCAACCCCTCCCAGCATCAGGGTCTTTTCCAATGAGTCAACTCTTCGCGTGAGGTGGCCAAAGTTTGGATGCCTCTGATAATGAGAACCAAAAGCTATTTTGGGCACAAGGTGGGGTGTGGAAGCCAAGTGACCACTGGTGGGACATGATCAACCAAGCAAGGGTGAGAGGCTTGTTTTTATTTTAAACCACACATATTTGAATAAGGCTTGAGTCTGCAAGAGGCAAGGAGAGCCTTCTGTGTTCTTCCATGGTCTTCAACTGGCCTCCTACAGTTAACCACCCAGCCACGCCTCCTGTTTACTGTTTACGGGAAGCCTCACCCCCTCTCTGCCCAACCTGCCACCATGAGTACCCCAAACTGCTCTCAGTGATAGCAGCTAGCACCAGATGCCAACTGTATGCCAGACACTGTGCTACTTCATAGACTGCCTCAGTCTTCTGAAAAAGCTAGTGAAGAGGGCTCATTCAGTCCTAGTTTATTGGTGAAGAAACTAAGCCTTTGAGAAGTGAAGTCACCACCAGCCTATAGTCAGAATGGGTCAAACTGACTAGTGGGTCAGACTCCACTATACACCTCCATTCGCGTCTTCCTCGAAACAGCCGCCCCATACCAACCCTGCACACTCCATACAGGGACAGAAAAGGATACCCCTTTGATGGGCCACTCTTGGGGCAGATCCTTGCAGGAATGATCCCCAGTGGGTTTACTCTCTTGCAGATCCATGCCCCTGGGCGTTCATCTCCCACCTCGATTCTGGAGTTGGTCCTTGGCCAAGGAGACAATGGCAAACGTGACACAAGCAGAGATAAAGCACTTGTGCACCGGGGTTCGTCTGCCTCTCCTGCTGCTCTTTGGAACCCTGACACCTCACCTGAAGAAGGCCAGACTGGCCTTCTGTAGAACAGGATAAGCTGATCCCATCTAGGCTGCTCTAGATCAATCCACCACCCTACCACCAGACAGGTGAGTGAGGCCACTCTAGACCATCTAGCCCTAGCTGAGCTGTCCACACCAGGAGAAGCACCATTTTGACCCACAGAATCATGATAAATGATGTTTATTTTCTTAAGCTATCAAGTTTTAGGGTAGTTTGTTCTGCAGCAAAAGCTGACTGATACAAGTCCTGAAAAAAAAGTCCAAAGCAGCTTCTCCTTCCAGCTCTGAAGCAGTGGAGGTGAATTCTAGGATCTCTGCTGACTCCTTCAGCAATGGAAAAACCACTCAAGAATACACCATCCCCTGTGGCCTGGAGGGAGTGGGAAAAGGGACAGTTTTTCTGTGTACTTTCCCTCTGGGATGCATGGCGGGCCCAGTCCCGATCAGCAGGCAGCTCCTGGCAGGTGCCAGGTTATTTGGGGACAAGGTGACACAGTACCATGCTTCTGCCATACAGTTCCCAGCCTAGTGTTTTTCCACCGATGAGGAAAAAAAAAAAAAAGAGAGAGATCATCTCTTTAGTGAGCGCTTTTGCAAAGGCTTCGAGACAGCATTTCATCAAAAGGAACTGGAGGAGCTCTTTTGGGAGACTCTGCAAAACCCCATCATCTCCAGCTCCACTTAGCAAGGAGCCTGCTGTTTGTTTCTGGAGAGGCATAAAAATGAATGAGTAGCTAAGAAAGCTAACCTGATCACTGACACTTTGATAAGGATATCAAATCACTCCCTCCCCCAGTCTTAATCCACTCCGGTGGTAAACTATTATGGGGAGGAAGCATGGACTAATTAGAAGCATCTCTAGGACATGAGAAAATCAGCACCTAAAATGCCCGAGAAGAGAGAATTCCTTGTTAAGAAAAGGAAAACAACAACAACAACAGAAATGCTAGGATGTCACTTTGCCCAGGCATATTTATAAAGGAAGGAGGAGGTAAGAATCAATCAGGACGGGCGCTTCTACTCAAGTGTCATGGAAGATGCAATTATTTTTGCTGCTTCTATAGACCAAGTGCCCCTTCCAGGTGGGGACAGATGCTGGGGGCCGCCCACCAATTTGAAAAATGACTTTGAGGCTTTGCTAGTTCTAATGATGCTTGAAACAAAGATGGTTCTTTTGTTTACTCCTCCTGTTTGTGAAGCCCTAGCCACCCATCAGGAACATCACTGACTGGATTATTTATTTCTCATTGTCCAATCTATGGGGCATAGAACTTTTGGGTGCTAAATGTGAGGCATTTTCTCCCAAGGGGGTGTGGACCATACAGCATGGCCCATTAATCTGCTAGGATTTGACAGATAGGGTTGATGCCTAACTTTGGGTGGGACAAAGACTCAGAGAGTCAGAGGCTGGATTTTTGTCCCCACCTGCCATAAAAAGCTGGGAGGTCTTCCTTAACCTGGAGAAAATTCAATAAAATGAAGAGTGGGTTAGTAACTAATGACCTGTTCTTTTTATTGTGGCCAATGAGACCTACTCTCTTAACAAATTTTTGTGTACACAGCGCCGTTAACAATAAGCACAATATTGTACAGCTGACCTCTAGAACTTTTTTATCTTGCAGGACTGAAACTCTATACCCAATGAATGGCAACTGGCTATTTCCTCCTGGTCCAGCCCCTGGCAAACATCACGTTACTCTCTGTTTCTAAGAGTTTGACTCCATTACATACCTCCCAGGAGTGGAATCCTGCAGTGTGTGTCCTTCTGTGGTTTATTTCACTTAGCATAATGTCCTCAAGGCTCAAACACATTACATTCTTACAATAACGCTGACATGGTACTCACAGTTTGCATGGCAAGTACTTACATATATTAACTCACGTAATCTTTACAAAACTCCTGTGAACTACAGTATCACTGGGATCTCTTTCTGATGCACAGGGGGTGAAATAAGGTACCCAAGCTCACCTGGTGTGAACATAATAAACATGGCATTATTTCTGTAACACTTTAAACTTTCTATGTTAGGCAAACAGGCTTACAGAGGTAATGAAGTCCCTGAGGATGATAGCAATAGATGGGGGAGGGAGAATAAACGAGTGTCTAAAGGATTCATCCTTGTGTAGTTAGAAGTGGTCTTTCACAGATTGAAGAGAGGAGGTCTTGGAGCCAGAGGGATCTGGGTTCAATTCTGACTCTACACCCTGCTCCAGGCACTCAGCAAACAAAAGTGAACAAAACCAAGACCCTTACCTACCTCAGGGAGATATGTCCTAGCAGGGACGGGGCGGGGACAAAGAATAAACAATAAATACTTCAATTAGCATCGATTAAGTAGGAGGAGCTGGAGAAGAGAATGGCAACGCACTCCAGTATTCTTGCCTGGAGAATTCCATAGACAGAAGAGCCCAGTGGGCTATAGTCTATGGGGTCACAACGAGTCAGACACGACTGAGCAACTAACACACACACATACACGCAGAGGGAGAGTAGCACAGAAAAATTCACTTGAGCAGACGGGATTAGGAATGCTGGTGGGAAGGTTAGTTGGAACTTTAAAAAGCATGAGGTTGACGTTTGAGTCAGTGCTAATGAGGAGAATGAATCGAGCCTGTTACATAGGGTGAAGTAAGTCAGAAAGAGAAAAACAGATACTGCATACTACCTCAGATACGTGGAATCCAGAAAGATGGCACTGATGAGCCTATCTGCAGGGCAGCAGTGGAGATGCAGACATAGAGAAGAGGCTTATGGGCATGGCACTGGGGCGTAAGAAAGAGGGTGGGACAATGGAGAGGGCAGCATGGAACCACACACACTACCATATGGAAAACAGCCAGTGGGAACTTGCTGCGTGACTCAGGGAACTCAAACCGGGGCTCGGTGACAACCTGCCTGGGCGGATGGGATGGGAGGTGGGAGGGGGGGCCAGGAGGGAGGGGACATATGTATACCTGTGGCTGATTCACGTTGATATATGGCAGAAACCAACACAATATTGTAAAGCAATTATCCTCCAATGAAAAA